>VWZV01009244.1:68170-93834 GCA_013397155.1 Irena cyanogastra | reverse complement strand
TCTCAGGGCTGTGATGATCTCAGGGCCTGTGATGATCTTGGGGCCTCTGAGGATCTCGGGGGCCGGGCAGGACTCACTGCCTCTGCAGGAGCTGCTGCTGCTGCTGCCGGTAGGAATCCACCAGCTGCTGTGGGACCAGCTCCACCAGCTCCAGGCTCTCCTTTATCTTCATCAGGATCTCGAAGTTCTCCCGGCCTCGCACCTGGGAGAGGGAACGAGACCAGGACTTTGCTTTATTCCCATCCCACCTGGCCAATTCCTTGTGCTCCCTTTTTCCACCCAGACCGACTGTCACTGTGGCCAGGGACTGTTTGGGACGCTGGAATCCCTTGGACATATGTGTCCACGGATGCTTTTGCTCCTATTCCCAAGGCCCCTGCTGTCCTACGGGCACCTGTGCCGCCCCAACCTGCCTGACATCCCCTCCCCAAGGTGCTTCTGGCGGAGGGGACAGTGCCACCACTGTCCCAAGCTGATTTCTGACGCCGTTGCAGCTCACCCACACTTACAGGCACGTAGTACATCTCCTCCTCCCCGTGCCTCCGTTTCTTAATGCCAGTGCCCAGCGCTGGGATGCCCTGGGGGCTCTGCTTGAAGGCTGGAGAGGAAAGGGAAAGAGAATTGGTAGAGTCGTGGGAGACAAGACATGGCAGGGAGCACCTCAAGCTGTGCAGGATGGGAACCATTCCCTTGGGGGCTGGCATGGAGTGTCCCTTTGTTATTGTCAATAATAAATAAATATATCTGGCTGTGAGAGCCACGCACAGGCATCTTTGGGCTGTGCGAGGAGAGGGGCGGGGTCCGACTAATGAGATTTAGTGGAGAAAGGTCAAAGCATCATCCCCGAGCGTGGATTTGAGCCCAAACGTGTGGAGTGCAGGGATTTCGGGTGCCCTGAGCCCCCCAGCCCCTGTCAGGGGACTCACTGCGCTTGTTGGCGTTGCCGTTCTTGGCCGCGCTCTCGTTCAGCGCTTGCTGCTCTCGGAAATGATCCTCGTCGGCTTTCCGGTCCCTGCCGGGACAGGCACAGATCCGCCCCTCGAAGGATCTCCTGCCCAGGACCTGGCCGCTGGGAGAACAGCGCAATCAGTGGCCCTGCTTCCCCTCGGGAAATCGGGCACTGGGGCTCGGTCCAGGCAGAAAGCAGATCAGCGACCCTCAGGGAGCAACGGAGCCCCCGAGCAGCTGGCTCCCGGGGCAGAGGAAGGCTCCAGCTGCTGGGCTGGGTCCCCGGTGCTTCTGTGCCAGCCCTTCTCCAAGCTGGCAGAGGGGAGCATTCCTGGGCCACGAGCTGGGGCTGCCCCATCCCGCTCCCTGGGGATGCTCACTGCAGGGGAGGGTTCCTTCCCCAGCCCGGCTCCCACAGCCACTCACTCTCTCGTCTCCAGGGTGATGATGATGAGGATGGGCCTCCTGTTCATCCCTCCCACGCAGCTGCTGTTGCACATGAAGTTGTAGAGGATGGTGGTGAACTCGGTCCCCACCTGCCCAGGAGGGGAGAGCAGGTGCTGAGTGGGGAGTGATGGGGGTGGGTGGGCTAGGATCCCCGGGGAGTGAAGAAGAGGAGGGGAGGCAGGCTGGGATCCCCGGAGAGTGAAGAAGAGGAGGGGAGCCAGGCTGGGATCCCCAGGGAGTGAAGAAGAGGAGGGGAGGCAGGCTGAGATCCCCGGTGAGTGGAGAATCAGGGCAGGACCCTCTGGCACAGGGCTGGTGCTTTGGCAGGATGAACAGGGGAACATTGGGGATAGCGTGGGGATGGTCCCAGCTGGAAAGAGGGGACTGTACAAGGACTGTGGGGGCACCAGGGAAGGAGTGGAGGGGATATCCTGTTACACCCCACTTCCCAAGACCAGGCTGCTCTGGGATGCTTCACAGGGCTGGGAGCTGCAGGTTCTGGAGGGTAGCTGCCACCAGTGCCGGGGACAAGCACAGAGTGGTCTTAGATGTGCCAGGGCGAGGGGGACACTGGGCCAAGCAGCCCAAAGCAGGGAGGCAGGGGCTGGTCCTTCTCCCTGCCGGGAGCAGCCGGGTACCTGCGGGGGCTCGTAGGGCACCATCACGCTCTGCCGCCCCGTCACCGGGTCGTCCACGTACTGGGACAGGTTGTTGCCTTCCACCCGGATGAGGTGGCTGGCAGGGGCTGACTGGCCTGCAAGGCAAACCTGCAGTTAGAGCCATGGCTGCCCGTGCACATGGGGGCTGTGACACGAGGGACATTGGCTGTGACACGTGGGGACAGCTCGGAGCCCTCACCATCATTGAAGTCGCGGCCGAGTTCGTGGTTGGGGCAGCGCTTCACCACCTCGGTGACGTGCTCTGCCTTCTTGTAGACGGGCATGGCCCGGATGATGGTGCCCGGGGGAGGCGAGGTGGACACCTTGATCTGGATGGGGCATGTCTTGGCGATCTGACAGTAGAGCTTCTTCAGCAGTGGGGAGTACTGGAAAACAGGAGACATCCCTCAGGTGAGCATCGTTGGTGGGGTGGAGGGTGCTTCCCTGGCCAACCTCAGCTTCCTCTGCTGCTCTGGTGTAAAGGCAGGGCTTCCTTCTCTTCCCTTTTCCCTGGAAATGTTGAAATCTGACAATTTCACCCACACTATGTTTCCACGTAAACCAGATACAGCCTGCCTTGGGGCAGGGAAGGCTTTCCCAGATGGGCAAAGGCTCTGGCAGAGCAGGGCACCCCTGCACTGAGACAGAGGGAATCTCACTGAAAATCAGCAAAACCCTCATTCGTGCATCATTCAGCCCGTTTTGGAAACATTCCCAAGTCTGTTCTCACACACAGCTCCCAACCAAGGGTCGGAAGCACTGAGGGCACTGACACACCACAGCCTGAGGAAATTGAGCTTGATGCCATTAGCAGTGTCACAGCTGATTAGGCAGGACCTGGGAGTTTAGTTCTGACACAGATGAGTTTATCCTGATCCTGACTCAGTCCTTTGCAGCAGCAGTGGTTCATGGAGGGGACAGGGCAGGAACATGATGGGGACCCCTGCCCGGGCTGGCTGTGAGAGGAGGATGCTCTGTGGCACCTGGAGGCGTCACTCCTGAGTAGACAACACTGTGTGGCCACCAAATTCCTCCCTGTGAGGGAACAGTGGGGTTTGCTCAGTGGCAAACTTGTCTCAAAGACCCTTGGACGGGGGAAGCTCTGGGGGCTGCAGGTGTGCCTCTCCAGAGCAGGGCTGGGGAAGGAGAGCCTGTCCTTCACCTTCCAGGAACTGCCCAGGTGTGGGGATGTGCAATTCCCTTCCACCTCAGCCGTGCCATGCTGTTTTCCATCTCGCAAGGAATGTGTTTGCTATACACCAGCCCACCCCTGTGCTCGGAGCAGCCCGTCCCTGCATGGCAGGGCATGTTCCTGCTCCAGGTATTTTATCTCATCCCCACAACACAGCGCCCGGTGCCAAAAAAATACCACCGTGCAGAGCCTTTGTGGGGATGTTAAAGCTTGTCCTGAGCCGTCCAAATGCAGCTGTGCCGAGGGGAGGCTCTGCTCTCCCCGTGCCAGGAGGTTCCTGAGCTGGGGCTGCCCAAAACAGGGGGTCTGCACAGTGCTGGAGGATGTTTAGGGGCTGGCAGTGATGGCTCAGTCCCCACTTTTCCTGGCTATGAGCATGTCCCAGTACAGCTGTGGATCAGGCAGGAAGGATTTGTGTCTCCCAGTCCTGCTGCCCTGGCTGCAAGGGTAGATCCACCACCAGGACTGGGACAGGGCAAACAACAGAAAAACAGAATCCATTTCCAGGTTTGTCTCATTTAGGTGGTCTCTGTGGAAGCTCTGGGAAGATATAAAGGCAGAGAATCCACCAAGGCAAACAGCAGCAGCTCCTGCAGCTCCTCCAGCACTGCACTGGTGGTGGCTAGCTGCAGGTACCAGCTCAATGGGGTGCCCTGGGTGTCCTGAGATCAGAAGCTGCTGGGGGAGCAGGAAGATGCTGTGGTCACTGGAGGGTGGTGACTGAGAGGTGTAGCATGCACTCAAACCAGACAACAAGAATTAATCCTTATTTTTGTAGGCACTTGGACTCACCCAACAAGAGAGGATGCTTGGAAACACCTACTGAAATCCCAAAGTTTTGCACTCATACCGGATGATGCTGACTACACCTTGACTCCATGGCCAGGTTAGCTTCCTGGGTGTGCTCCTGCATCCCCAGCAGGGATTCTCAGGGATCAGGCCTGAGCTGGAACCGTGGGCTCCACTCACAGTGTGGTGACTCTGCTCTGCCTGGCTGGAAACTCCCATGTGGCTGCAGCCCACGGGACCCACTCACCCACCACGATGGGGTTTAACACCCTCGTTTAGAGGAGCCACCATGGCAAAACAAGGGTTATTTGGAGGGGGCTCTTCCTTGCCAGGTGTTAAAATACTGACAACTCCTGTCAAAGGATCTTTTCATGTAGACATTCCCGGGCAGCCCTCAACATGCCTGGGAACTATAACTGCTCTGGAAGAGCAGAGGTGCATTATGGCAAGTTCTTTGGTAACAAATTCTCTCATTATACCATGTTATGACATGGATAAATCTCTGTTAAATAGCAGAGTGATGCCCCGCAGGGGGAAGGCGGCCGCTCCGTGCAGACTTGCCTCTGCTGATAACCTTATCATGTCCCAACAGCTCCGGGATCGCCTTCAAAGGTCCCTCCACAATAACAAACTATTCTTTTAAGGAACTCCCTGCTGATAATTCTTGGCAAGAAAAGTCCAGGCTGTGCCCTGGGCAGCCGTGCTCCTGATTCCTCTCCTTGTGGAGCTGTCCTGTGCCACATCTCCAGCCGCAGGAAGGGCTGAGAGGTCCTGCAGACCCAGGCTGCTCATGGCCACCAGGACAACCAGCATGGTGTTTTTGCATCCCAGGAGGTTCTGCATCCCCAATTTGGCAATGCACACTCTCTGTAGGGGACAGCAAAAGCTGCACTGTGTAGGGTGTCCCTGGATAGATGCCTCTGTCCTCCACTATCTGTATTTGGTAATTATCGGCCCCATGCTCATTCTCTGCTGGGCTGGGCTGCATCACCTGAGGTCCTGGTACCTCCAGCACAGCCATGCCCTGCACAGCAGCCTGCAGGGACCACGGGCACTACGTGCTCCTCAAGTGTGACATGAGGCAGTGACAGAGCAGAACACAGAGACCAAAATGCTGGGATTTAATCTCAAACCAGTGTGGCTGCCTCACTGCTTCAGCTCTCTGTGTGCCTGGCTGTGTTCCTGCCACCTGCACGGGGAACCTCGGTCTGTTCACCCACATCCTTCCCACTCTGCAGTGTTTAGACAAACTGACCTCTCAGGACAGGCCACATGTGGCAGCTGGGTCACAGCCAAAGCTCAGGTCACTTGAGCTGTGGCCAGCTTGCTGCCGGGCATAGGAACAACATTTTGGGGCACCAGAACCCCTTCCTAGCACGTCCAGACCTCAGCTCCAGGATTCCTTTCACACCTACAAAGAAGCCAGGGTATGTTCTGCCCTGGGCATCTCCTGTCTGTGTCTCCACACCCTGCTCTACCCTGGGGACCAGTGGTGTCTGTCTCCACGGTTACATTAGGACTCAGGTCATCTCTGTTCCTGGAAAACATCAGACCCCATCTGTTATTGAGTGCTACCATGGGTTTGAGGAACACAAATGGTTTCTGTGGCTTGTGGATGCTGGGTTGCTTGAACCAGCACAGAGCAGCAGCAGCACTGACAGTGTCCCCTGGAGCCTGTGGAAACACACAGAACCTCTATTCCGTTGGGATTTCCTGCAGCTTCCAGTGTCATCCTCAACTTCTGGGCTGATACTGTGATGCCAGCTCTGTGTCTGTCCCTTCCCTGCTACTGCTGTCTGTCCAGAGTACTAGGAATAAGGCAAAAAAATGCAAAAGCCAAATTATTTAACTCTAGCACCCTATTAGCTCTTAGCTCTGTTTCCCCAAGAGCTTGGTACCACAAAGGCTCTTTAGGGTTTAAAATGCAGCTGCTGTTTGGGTGAGATGAGACCACGCTGCACCACTGCCAGATGGAACAGGACATAAACCAGTCACCCCATGGTGCCACCAGCCACTGCGAGGCTTCACCACGGTTATCCTGGAGCTGCTGCCCCAAGGAAGTGTTCTGGACACCTCAAGATTCCACTGAGTGAGTTCCCCACAATGGCTCATGGACGCAGCGTTGACGTGGAATCTCAGCATCCATCATGCCCACCCTGAGAGAGGACCAGGAGGTGGCTCCAGAAGCCACCACTGCTCAGCCCCAGGGCTGCCTCTCCATGCAGGAAACGAGCAGGGAGAGATGGTTTTCCCCATGGGTGCTGACAGCCTCACACAAAAAAATGACCTGAATCCTCTGCTGGAAAGAGCTCCTGGCAAAGTCCATCTCACCCGGCCGTCCCTGGGCAGCAGAACCGCTAGGAGGATGTGTCCCAACAGATTTGGAGCCGATAAAATCTTATTTATCTTCAACTGTTGACACCTAAGCGTCTAGACTTGCCTGTTGGGGAAGGCGCAGCCAAGGCCTCCTTTCCCTCTAGAAGGAAATGATTTGCTCAACAATTGCTTTTTCCACAAATCCTCCCCCCCTCCTCCCTACCAGCCACCTCCTCCTCCTTCTCTTCTCCTACATTCCAGGCTTCTCATTAGCTTTACTCAAGACGTGTCCAGGGCTGCAGTCAATGGATCCCCAATAAAGCCACTGGCCTGGCAAGGCAGAGAGAAGAAAAGTGCTGCCTCCGGCTGCTAATTTCCTTGCGCTCCCCGGCAAGCAGCTGCAGAGCTGCATCCTGGGACAGGTTGGGGCAGATCGCAGCCGAGAGGTGATAATAACGTGTCTGTCATCTTCCCCAGACATGTAGCATCTTGCAAACCGCAAATACCGTTAACCGGCTCGGACGAATCTGTTACGACAGATCCTGGAAGACGTGCCGGCGGCACAGCTAATTTTTTTTTTTCCCTCTGTCTAATTTTTTTTTAATAACCATTTTTTAATCGCTGGCCTGTAAACTCCTCACTGAGCTGGAAATTCCTCCCCAAGCTACTTTGTTGCTCATTTACTACGAGCCAGGTTTGAGTACGAGTGGTGTCTGAGAGGAGAGGGGAGTGTCCAGCGGGGCCTCAGGTACCTGTCCAGCACACAGGTGGGGATATTGCCCTGATCATGGCTGTAAGAGGGACCCTGGTGTCCTATGCCTCCAGTCCCTGCATCACAGTGGTGGTGGATTGGGGTGATGGCCTTAAGGGATGTCCCAAAAGCCATCTCCCCATGTGTCCATTCCCTGTGCCACAATAAGGATGGGTTGGGGTGATGGCCATAAGGGATGTCCCAAAACCCAATCTCCCCATGTCTCCATTCTCTGTGCCACAATAACGATGGGTTGGGTTAATGCCCATAAGGGATCCCCCAAAACCCAATCTCCCCATGTCTCCATTCCCTGTGCCACAATAATGATGGGTTGGGTTAATGCCCCAAAACCCTGTGCCTGTGGTCTCAGTACCATGGCAGTAATGCCTTGGAGTGACACCAAGCCACCACCAGCTGTGTCCAGGACAGGGGTTTGGTCTCAAGGCACTCAGCAGAGCCCCCTGATCACCCCAGCCATCATCAGCTACCATCATCATCACCTCTGTCCCCCATAGGTCCCTCAGCCCTACAGACAACTGAGGTCTCAGGGCCCTGCAGCAGAGCAGCACAGGGAGGCTCCCTATGCTCCAGCCTGTGTTCTTCTACCTTAATTAGCATGCCATTACTACTAATTAAAATTCCTTGGTTCATCCCCAAAGAACTCCTCTCCCTGCCTTCCCCAGTGAGCACATCCTTAAAATAACTTCCAGCTGGGATCTCTCTCACTCACTGCTGATCCATCACTGGCACTCTGAGGGTTTAATCTCTCCTCCTAGGTCTGACTCCCTCTGTGTGGTGGATACTCAGATCCCCTGACCAAGCCAGCCCGGAGCTCCCTCCCACCCAAAAAAGGAAGCCACAAATCCAGCAAGGAGGTTACTTCACACTGCCAAGGATGCAGGGAGCAGGCTGGGAGGAGAGGGAAGGGAAGAGGAGGCTGAGTTTGCCTTGGGAATTGCTGCTGGGAAGGAAACGTGAAAACCAGCACAGCAAGAGCAGGATTTAGGGGGAAGCCACTGGCTCTGGAGCATCCCAGGAGGGCTGGGCCATGCAGGAGGGGCTGCTCCTCTGCTCTCTCTCAGCCACTGCCTGGAATGGGCATGGGCAGCATGTGGGTTTGCCAAGGGCACACCAGCATCCTTTCCCCCTCCCGTGCACCAGAGATCAGGGCTCCCAACCCTCTCCCTCCTCTCCTGCTTTGCCTTCCCGATGGAGCAGCATTGCCAGGAAGCCATTCCCTTGACCTGTGCATACCAGACACGTTCGAGATAGTGGAACTGATAGCGGGATCGTGTTGGAACATCACACACCGAATTCCTTTGCCTTTTTTCTTAATTCCATTGTGTCTGGAGCTCCTGGAGCCTCATCCACACCCTGAGAGAGCTGGTGGAAAGCCTCCAGTGGTTGGCTTCGAGGGGCTCTGGAGCAGGCTGGTGCTGGGGTTGCTTTCCTACTTCTGGCATGCCAAAATTTCCACGCTCATCTGCGCAGCTCCTCAGGGTGTCCTCAGCTGTTTTGGCCCAAATCATCTCCAGGCCACGGCTGTTGGACAGCAACCTCCCTGGGATATGGGAAGGTGCCAGAGAGAGTTTGCAGAGGGGGTTCATGGTACAGAGATGCTCCTGAAGAATTTTCCCTCCTCTCCATATCAGCTTCTACCCCAAAAAGCCACAGGCAGCGACCAGCAAGGGAGAACCCAGCACACCAGTTCCTCCCATCCTCCTCGTTCAGTCAGGACCAGAGAAAGCATTTCAGCTCCCCAGAGCTCATGCTCAGGCTGCAAGATCCACCAAGCAAGTGGAACCAGCTCCACGCTGCCATCTCCCACTGGCCGGGCACGGGGTGCAGCCTGCTTTGCTGTGGGTGACTGCTGGGCAGGAGCAGCTCTCCCCGGCTGTGGACCTGTCCAGCCTTTCCCTCGCGGGCTCTTTGCTCCCCAAAACAGCAACCAGACCCTGGGTGCGGTTCAGCCCCTCCATGCCCGTGTCAGAGACCCTCCCTGCCTGCCTGCTCGGGGCTTTGTCCATCTCCCCCCGGCTCCAGAAGCTCCGTGTGAGCCCCCAGGTCCCTTTGCAGCCCGGCCGCGGGAGGCCGAAGACCCCATTAACGCCTCTGCAGCCCTGGCACACGCGACAGCGTCCGGCGCCGAGGGAGCCCCCGACTTGAGAAAAATCCTAATTATCCGCCAGTTACCAGCTGGCTGGCGTGGCGAGGGGCTGCGGCGAGAAAAGCGCCGCGATGGGCTGCGGCTGCGGCTGCGGCGTGTCCGGGCAGCTCCGGCAGCGGAGCCGCGCTGCCTCCGGCGGCCGGGCAGGATGCCGGCGTGCCCCGTCTTGCCGTGCCGCAGCTCCCGGGGCTCAGCCTGCCAGAGGGGGGCTTCCAACCCGCAGGGAAAACCTTATTTTCGGCATCTGGCCGTTGCTCTCCGCGATAAGAAAGCCATTAAAAATGAAAAGGGAGGTGGCAGTAGCCTGGAGGGTTTCCCACGGCACGGGGCGGAGAGGCTGCTGCTGTCCGGAGCTGGTCAGAGCTCAGCCCGGGGGTCGGGACAGCAATGTCACCCAGCACTGCACAGAGTACCTCTGCGAGGACAGAGCTGGGTAATGTCAGTCCCTGCTTCACCCTTCTCCATTCACCTCTTTTCTTAAACTAGAAAATCAGCATTTTGAAGCACGAGAGAGCAGCTGGTGATGTTCTGGTCCTGTTGCCCACACTGCTACCCTCAGACCCCTTCCTCCTCCTCCTGCATTGAGTCAAGGATGTCTGCTAAAGCACATCTTATCTCTTGAGAGATATGCAGACTGCTCATTTGAATCCTTCAGGAGCTGGGAGAATCCACCACATTCCTTGGTAGATTGTTCTTATGGTTAATTATCCTCACTGCTAAAAAAAAATTTACCTCCTTGTTTCTAGTCTGAATTTGCCTGGCTTTGGCTTCCAAGTACTGGATCTCATTATATCTTTTGCTATTAGATTAAAGAGCTGGCTGCTATCAGGAACCATCCCCTGGGCCCACTGGATCGAGCCCCCTTTCTCTTCTTGGGGGGAACTTCCATGCAGAACGTTTCCGTGGTATTGCTCTACAAGGCATCTGTTCCAAACTGTTCATTTTCTTCACATCTCCCTCCTAAGCCATGTCTGTTTTGTCAGCAGAGAGTTTGAAGTCTGGGCAGGAGCACTGTGTGTGAGCAGGGCTTGGGGACACTTCGCTCCCCTGCCCTGGTGACACTGATTTGTCCAGCCCTGCAGAGCAAGCTCTTTTCCAGCACTCTAGAGGGGCCAGCTGGTCCTTAGGAGCCTCCTCTCCTAAGTGAGGGAGAATGGGGAATGCCACACCTCCCAGAGGGATTCAAGTCAAAACCCTTCAAAACCAGGAGGCCATTGGGCTACACACTTCCATCAACCAAAGCTCATGACTATATCAAAAAATGATGCCAAATCTTTTGACAAGATGACTCACACAAACCATTTGTTTTGGCATTGCCTGCCCACCAGCTGTCCTTTCCTCCATGACCAGATCCTCCATGATTCAACCCCAGGCTGTAAGAGACCTTCAGCTGAGTCTCCTCCAGTGCAGCAGACCCCTCACAGCTCCAAAATGCTGCCCAGCGTGTCGGCTCTGCCGAGCTGGTGGTCAGTGCTTGCTGGGAATTGACCAGCCATCCTGGCATGAATTATTGGGTGCAGCAAAGCTCAGCCTATCCAAAAGCCATGGGGCTTCCCCAGGAGGAGCAGCTGGGTTGATTCTTCCCAACGTGTGCCATGCAGAGCACCAGGATGTTGGTGCTTGCTGTGCTTGGTGTGACCTTCACTGGTCTGTCTGATGTCCCTTTCTGTCCCCAGATATTTACTTTCCCTTCCCGAGTGCCTGCATTTCCCAATGGCTTTTCCTTACCTCAGGTGTGTGTTCCCAGCTCCTGTGGAGGCTCAGTGTCCCACCCAGTGTTAATTGTGAGTTCACTGATAGCATAGGACACATTTGTTTTGCTCAGCTCCTTCCCTGTTAAACCAGGACAAACTCTCAGGTGTGGCAGTGGCACTGCAGAGCTCATGGTGAGTTGGAGGAAGGCAGCAGCCTCATCTTCCAGCACTGACCATGCCTGTGACAGCCCCAGCCAGGAGGACCCCAGGAGGGCAGGGAGTGACACTAGCTGTCACCGCAGCAGGACCATTCCTCGCGTGGCACCTTGGCAAGCTGGACAGGCTGCACCCGCCTTGGCAATCCTGCAGGGATCACTGCTTCAAATGAAACATCCCCTGTGCTCTCCAGAGTGCCAGATGCTGCCAAGCCACTGCTGCTCTCCACGGGGCTCAGCTCCAGTGCAGGTGGGCACTGGCCCTGCAGCCAGCCTGCTCTGGGGGATGCAGCCACCCCAGCACTGTGGCTCAGAGAGCCACACACCTCTGACTGTCATCCCAAGTGTTAAAGCCACTTCAGCCGTTCAAATCCTCACTCTGGACCCTCCCCAGGACCCCTCCTTGCAGCCGTGGCTCCAGCCCCAGCTGGTGGATGCATCCTCCACAGATGCTCCCAGCCACCCCCGGAACGAGCGCGTTCTGTGGGCAGCTCCGGGTCCAGCTGCTCCCCCAGGGCTGGGAGGGCATCGTGTGGCACTGCCTGCCCTGAGCTCCCGCAAAGGCTTGGAAAAACAGTCGAGCTCCCAGGGGGACACAGCTACAGGAGCACAGTCAGCCCAGGATGACGCGAGACAGCCCGAGCTCCCTGTAGTCAGAGCTGTGGAAAGATCCCGGGGGAATGGGATGGCTTTCAGGAGGGGAGCCCTGCTGCGCTGTGTCTGCTCCACCCCAAAGCCATCCCACAGCACTCCTAGCCGGGGACAGTGGCAAGCGAGCATCGGACGCGTTCTGGCCGCCATCCCTACGTGCCGGGGCAGGACACGCTGCAGAGCCTTGTTTCGCTTTCCATCCGGACGCTTTAGCGGCGCAGGAATGCCTCCCGTCCCCGTGCGGCTTTACCTGTGCCTGATAGGAGTTATCCCCAGCAGGGACAGCAGCGGGCTGGAGCCACATCCTGCCCCAGGACCTCCGCTTTGTTCAGTTCCTAACGAAATACCGCAAAGAAAGACGGTGGAAAGAGCGGAGACTTCACCACCCCTGCGCGGGCAGGGCGCTTAACCTTGGCGCTGTCCCAAGTGCCCGCTCCGTGTGAAGCAGCGGCCACCGGCCGCGGGGAAGCTGCTGGACTGCCCCAGTCGGGAATTCGGCTGCTTTCAAACGCCCGATCGCTGCTGCTTTCCCATTCCATGCATCCATCGGCTTCGGCAGGACACAGCCCCAGCGCTGCGGCCGCTGCCGGAGCCCGTCCCCTCTCGCATCCTCGCCAGGACACCCGGGAGCATCCCGTCAGCTGCCGCCCGGGTGTCCCTGCGCGACACCACCCGAGGATGCTTTCTGTCTCTCGCAGGAGGGACTGTCTTGGCAATTAAACACGTCACGTTCCGCAAACAAAGGTCATTATCACACCCGGGGCTTAAATATCGCTGGGCTGCTCTGCCCGTTCCATGACACTGTCAAACCGCAGCCCCGGAGGAAACTCTGCTGCTCCTGCGGGGTGTCAGTCGTCCCATCCCAACCTTCCTGCTCTGCCAGTGCTTTTCGGAGGAGAAAACCCGCCCGGCTCAAGCGTGGTGAGCTGCTCACCCGGGCACTCCAGAGACACCCGCTGCGGGGTTGACACTTGTGCCACTGGCCGCAAGTGCTGATTCTCCTTAAAAACGCTGCGCTGAGCCAGCAGCAGGGCTGCGAGTTTAGGACCTTTTGCCACAAAAAGCAAAGCAGCTCCCGGCTCTGCCCGGCCCCTGGGTCCCTGCTCGCAGAGCTCTCCTGTGCCGGGCAGGAGGGCGGCAGGAGCAGCCGTGGACCAAAGCTGGATCCCGGCTCCCGAGCGGACAGCAGGGGCTGTGCAGCCATCCCTCTGTGCATCAAACCCTGCTGCGCCTAAAATCCTGCTCTGTTATTTGCTGCTGCTTGCGGGGATTAAGTTACTCCTTTACTACGGGATGGGGAAGGACCGTAAATGACATCTACAGCACAGCTGGGAACGGTCCCGGGAGACACGAGCAAAGGTCCCTCTCGCCCACGGCCTCGTCTCTGACAGCACCCGCTGGCAAATACGCCGGGAAGCACCTTGAGAACAAGGCAGGTACTTCCCAGGACATTTCTTTCCGGAGGACATACACCCACAATTCAGGGAATCGCCACGAGACAAGCGACATCCCAGCCGCCGTGCTTCACACTCCTTCGGGAGAAACCCCCTGGAAAGCAAGCACGGATGTTTCCATCACGCTCCGCTTCCCAGGGCCACCACCTGTGCCGGTGAAGTCGCCACCAGCGGCGGCTGCATCCCTCAGCTGCCCCGTGCGAGCCTCCCCACCATCGCCACCGCTTTGGGTGTTGGCGGTGAGGACGCGCTCGGCGGCGCTGAGCATCTCCCTAGCCAAGGCAGAAGAATGCAACTTACTGTCCAGGTGGCTGACTTGGCGGTGCTGGACTGCTGGAAGGTCACCTCGAAGTGGTGGGGACCGGGGTAGTCGGTGTTGGAGGGGATGACGGGGGCCGGGGACATGGCGTCGAAGGTAGAGCTGGGCTGCGAGTAGGGCGAATGCGTTGGGACATTGGAGGTGTGCTCCGAGCTGTAGGGGCTGGTGGAGGCTGCTCTGCTGCCGATGCTCTGATCCATGCTGTTGTTCAGCAAATTGAACTGGGACTGGAGGAAGGAAAAAGGGGAGGAGGGAAAAAAGAAAACACCAGCCAGTTTAGAGACAGGGAAACCTCAGCCACCTTTCTCCAGGGCTGGGGTGTCCTGTTACAGCCTCCTTAAAGGGCCAGCGTGCGGGAGGGGAGTCAAAAGAGCTGGTCTGGGTGGCTCGGGTTTTCTGACAGGTCACCACTTGTGTGAGGGACGAAATCCGTGTGCTTAAATCACCCCCCTCGAGCTGCTCCATCCTCGCTGGAGGCAGCGAGGTGCCACAATCCCGGATTTCTAGAGCACCTGCCTCGGGAAAGCCACGCTTCTGACAGTGGGGAGAGAGGCTGTGGGGTTTGCTCAGGTGTGGGAAATGTTCTGCTGCAGGCGGGGAGTGACAGCCCTGTCCTGCACGCGGGGCTCTGCTCCCCGTTGTCCCTCCCAGCAGCCAGAGTGTCACAGCCCGGTGAAGCCACCCTGCCGAGGTGAGCAGCAGTCCCCGGCGATGACATCTCTCCATCGCCACGGCGATACCGAGCAGCCCGAGCTGCTGTCCCGTTTTCCAGCCTCTGTTCCAGCCTGTCCCTCGTGTGCTCACTGGCCACGGACACACACCCCCACACCAATCCCGGGCGTGTTTCCCCGAGCCAGCCAGCCCGAGCAGTGGTTTTCCAGCGGGATGTTGGCTCCCAGTGCCTGATGCAGCTCTAATTTGGGGAAAACCTCAAAACCTACAAAGCGCGCAGCCGTGATGCAGAGCACTGCAGCAAAGTCACAGGGCAAGCAGACCCACTTGGGCAGGTCCTGGCTCTTATTCCAGGCCTGTTGCACCAAATAATGACTTTCTACAATTTTTTCCTTATTCCTCTTCTGGCCGATTGTCATCAGATTCTTCCAATAAGAGCTGGCAGCTTCTTCACCCACAGGCACAGCCCAAGCACAGCGACATTCCCAAGAGCTGTGTGGCTAAAGCGACCTTAGTATTTCCTTAGAAAATCAGATTCAAACACAACTGTTTCTTAGAGCAAGCGGGATGGGTTTTTCCCCCAGAAATCTGCAATTCCCCAATTGCTCAGGGGTTCCTCTCACCCTGCAGCCCCAGAGGCAGTGGCAGTGCTGGTGACCACATGCACTGCCGTGTGTCATCCTGGCTCCCGGCATTGCAGCAGGGACACGGCCCCCCTGGACTGCTCTCATGCCTGGCAGGGACTGTCACTGTCCCCAGCACCCACTGGGACAGCTCTGGGGAGCCAAGAGCTGTGGAAGCAGCCATGGGCACAGCCAGCAGGCTCAGCCTTCTCCAAAGGGCTGCAAGGCTCACGGCTCAGGAATCAGGAAACGTGTTTTAACTTGGGATCCCAACCTCACCCAACCCTCTTCGATGTGGAATGGTTTAAAGGCAATCATCCTTCTCCAGGGAAGTTCTCCTGTTGCCTGCATCTCTCACAAGGTCGTTGGAGCCTGTGACTAACTGGAGGAATGCTGAACAAGATCTGGCTTGCTTTTACACATCCAGCCATTTTCTCCCCTAAAATATGTGCCTAAATCCCTCTATTCCTCCTCAGCGCTCTATAAATAGCCCAGCCAAAGACAAGCCAAGCTTTCCTTAATCCAGGCTTCACCTGGAGAAAAACTTATGAGAAACTCTTGCAAAGCAGGCACATAGGAGGCACAGCTCTTGCCATCCAGCTGGGAAATGCTGCGGGGACTGCGGGCAAGGCAGAGCCACTGAGGTGGCACAGGCAAAGCTGAGGGATCAACCAGGAGAACAGCAGCAAGGGAAAAGGGATTGCTGCTGGATGGGGCTGCTCACAGCCCAGCTGGGCCAGGAGTGTCAGGGCTGAGCTGTTTTGCTCCCATGCTAACAGACAGGACTGTTCATGGCTGCAGCCTGTGGCTGTAAACGGGCAAGTGAATGGGCACCCAGCACAGAACGGAGCATCCCGAGCTCTGTGTGGGAGAAAACCTTCCCTCAGGAAGGATGGTGAGACATGAGACCCAGGGCATCACCTCTGCCAGCCAGGCTGGCTGCCCCGAGCTGGGCTGCCTTAGCACAAAGCAAGAGGCAGCATCCTGAGTGCTCAGGCTTTGGGAATCTGCTGGCAGAGAGACCCAGAATCAGGTGCGTGGGCAAAACGACAGACCTGCAGTTCAAAATTGGTTAAATTGTGGAAACATTCCCCTAAAAGACAAGTCAAAGGCAGGAGTGTTTGTGTGTGTAAATATGTACATACACACACAGGGATAATCATTCACACGACTGCAGCAACGACCTCCCATGGAACAGCCCCAACAATGGGACACACATGCTTGGTACCAACACACTTAAGGTTAAACCAGGAATGAAGGGATTTCCTTGTACCTCCGACTCTCTCTGTGCCTGTGCTGGACTGTTCTGAATGCCAGGGACAAACCCCTTTTCCCTAAGGAAACAACCTCAGCGCTTGAAATGTATTACCTGCAGCACAGGTACAGCTTCACCTGCCCTGCCCTCCCAGGGATTTCCACCAGGGAAAGAAAGCCTGCTTGGGGAGGCTCAGCTGAGGAAGTCCCCAGGGGATGACAAAGAGGTGCTGGTGGTGTCCAGCACCTCCAGGTGTTCCTTGGATGGATGCTCTGGCTGACACCCTTCCCACCTGTGCACACACAGCTAAGGGACCCTGCACCCCCGGCACCTGAGCTTTAAATCACACCTCGGTCTCTGCAAGCAGCAGATGGGGCAAAGCAAGAGGAGCAGTGACTGATCACCGAGGCTGCAGGATCCTGCACCAGCATAGCTCATGAGCAGGGCTGGACCAGCTCCAGCTCCTCCAGCAGCTGCAGGACAAGGACAGGAGCACACTGAGACAACCCCTGGAGCATCCTGGGCAGCAGCACCCAGGCTGGGCAGGCAGAGGCAGAGCAGGTGCCCCAGAAGTGGAGGATAATTCTAAAGAAGAGAATCCTGGGCAGCAGCACCCAGGCTGGGCAGGCAGAGGCAGAGCAGGTGCCCCAGAAGTGGAGGATAATTCTAAAGAAGAGCATCAAAGCAAAGCCCGCCCGTAGCGAGCAGCACCTACCGTGGTGTAATGCTGCATCGGGTCGCTGATGTAGAGCATTTTAGCTGTCTCGGGGTTCATGGAGCGCAGGGAAGCCTCCTGCCACGGGAGTCATGGGGTCGGGGCGGTGGCGGGACGGGGTGGCGGCGGGAGGAAGGAGCAGGGGAGCGGGGCCGGGCGGGCAGCGCCAGGGATGCTGCGCCGGCCGCCCCGGTGCCGCCGTCTGTTGGCTTTTTTGCTTTTTTCATCTCCCTTAGTTCTGTCAACTCGCTGCATCCAACAACAAAACGGGGCCCACCCCTTCTGTCCCTCATGACTATTCATTAAAGCACAGGGCAGGCCTCAGCTTGCCCAGTGATGGACTGGGCGATACCAACCATTCCCACTGCAGGGAGAGCAGGGGTCCAGCTCCACCAGCAAACCTGCCCGGATCCCGCTCCCAAAAGATTCTTCCAGCTGCAGAGACCTGCTGGGCTGGCACCTGTCACCTGCACACTGAGGTGACCACCCTGGCACTGAGCAGGCAGGGCAGTGACTCTGTGACAGCTCCGTGTCTGCGAGATATGGAGTTGTCTTTGTCTGGATGGATAGACACACGTGGGTGAGGATGGATGGATGGATGGATGGATGGATGGATGTGTAGATGGATGGGTGGATGGATGGAGGGATGGAGGGATGGATGTGTGGATGGATGTATGTGTGGATTGGTGGGTGGATGGATGGATGGATGGATGGATGATGGATGGAGGGATGGATGGATGTGTGGATGGATGGCTGTGTGGATGGATGGATGTGTGGATGGATGGGTGGATGGATGGATGGATGGATGGATGGATGGATGGATGGATGGATGGGTGGATGGATGGATGGGTGGATGGATGGATGGATGGATGGATGGATGTGTGGATGGATGGGTGGATGGATGGATGGATGGATGGATGGATGTGTGGATGGATGGATGGATGGATGGATGGATGGATGGATGGATGGATGGATGGATGGATGGATGGATGGATGTGTGGATGGATGTGTGGCTGGCTAGCTGGCTGACTGGCTGGATGGATGTGTGGGTGGATGGAAGGATGTGTGGATAGATGAATATCTAGAGGGATAGGCAGGAATAGCTAGGGATAGGTGCCTGACAGCATTGGGGTGACCCGCTCGCTGCTCGCATCAGCAGCACTCTGTCACCAATACGTGCCAAGAACAGCGGGAGCCAGCATGGACTGAGGGGTCCCTCCACAGCCTCTCCCCTCTCTTGCCTTTCCCTCAGGCCGCTGGCATACCCTTACCAGAGCGCTTCTTGACGCGCCCCCAGGCTGCCCCGGCCCCGCCGGGCTCGGCTTCGGTTACGGCGGCAGCGAGGGGAAGGGCGAGGGCTCGCCCAGCGAGGGGCACAGCCACAATTAGCGGCACTCCGCCCCGCTCCTGCCCGCTGTGAAAGGCGGGGAAGGGAGGGAAAGCCAGCGGAAAGCGAGGGAAAAGGGGCTGGGGGAGGGGAGGCAAGCTGTCGGCGAGGGAAACGGCGGCTTTCTGGAGGGAAAGAGCGATTTTCTGGAGGGAAAGAGCGATTTCCTGGAGGGAAAGAGCGTCTCTCCGCAGGGAGATGCAGCCGGCAGCCAGGGCAGCCTCAGGGATGCTCCGGGGCGCCGCCGAACACGCAGAAGCGGCCGGGATGTGTGGCACGGCCGCGATGCTTTTTCAAGACTTTGTCTCAGCCAGAAGCAAAGGCTCCTGGCAGGAAGGGCAGCGGCGCGGACCTGGGGCTGTGGTGGGAGCAGAGCTGCGAGCACGGCGCGCTCCTGCAGCAGCTCTGCCTCCGCAGCGGCTCACGAATGGCTTTTACTCCACACCGCTTGTCCCGGAGTGAATGGCACCTTGCTGCTGTCCTGGTATCCCCTAGAGCCCCGAGGCCTCGCTGCTGCCTGCACTGATGCTGTCTAACAATAAATAGCCACGGCTTTACTGACCCTTGTGCCGTTGGTTAACCCTGCACCAGCGCTGCACCAGCAAGGCTTATGAGCCAGCAAACAGCCCAGTGCCTCCCCCAGAGCCCCCAGCCCACCCTGCGGGGAAATCGAGCCCGTGCCTGGGTCAGGTGCCCACCGCTGCTGTCTGAGCACACTCACCATCACCGAGTCTGTCATGCCCCTCATCTGGAACACGTCCATCGTCACCTCCGTGCGGTTGGAGACCTCGCTGCTGCCGCTGGGGTTGGACCCAGGGAGGTCGAAGTAGGTGCTGTCTGGTTCCCTGGGGACAAAATCAGGGCACAGTCACCCCCCAGCTCCCCAGCGCAGCCTGTGCCACCACCACACCCCCAGCAACTCGCTGTCCCCTCAAACCTTGTCCCTTTCCCAACTTCTTCCTCCAGCCTCTGCCTTTATTTCCACATGGCAGAGCATTAGATGTAGGAAATTCTGCACCCCCAGCTACTCCAGCATGTCTGTCACCTGGGGATGTCTTCATGTGAGAGGACCAAGGAAGGAAGAAGATTAAATGAAGCACAGTCCTTCTGCCTTGCTGGATTAGAGCATGAGGCTCAAAGGCCAGAAGACTTGCAAACATCTTGCAAAATGTTGGAAGATGTTTAATTTTGGAGTTAAGGGTCCCAGCTTGAGGGGAGCTCTGCTCTGGGCCTGACACTGTCCCCATGCTGCCCTGGAGCCTTGCAGCCAGGAAGGAGCTACCCATGGGACAGACAGTGCCATGTTGTCTGGCAAGTGGAATGCCCTGAGCAGAGAGTCTGAAACCAGGGAGCAAAATCTGCCAGGTGGCAAAAGCAGAGGATACAAAAGGAAATTTGTCAAAGAGCCACTGCTGCCTCCAAACACCCCCCCAGGGAATGATCACACCCCACTTACAGCGTGCTCCAGAGGTGCTCGAACGTGGTGCCTTCATCAGCTGGGGATGACTGGGACATCTTCACAGCAGGGGAGTCCGAGAGAGGATAAATCACCCTGGGGGCAGAGGGGAACAGCAGGGTTAGCACTGCCAGCGTGCTGTGCCCTGCTTTGCTGGGCTGAGCTGAGCTGAGCTGGGCTGAGCTGAGCCATGCTGAGCTGTGCTGTGCTGTGCTGTGCTGGGCTGAGCAGAGCTGGGCTGTGCCATACTGAGCTGGGCTGAGCTGGGCTGAGCTGAGCCATGCTGGGCCGTGCTGAGCCATGCTGAGCTGTGCTGTGCTGTGCTGTGCTGTGCTGTGCTGTGCTGAGCTGGGCTGAGCTGAGCTGAGCCATGCTGTGCTGTGCTGTGCTGAGCTGTGCTGTGCTATGCTGTGCTGAGCTGGGCTGAGCTGAGCCATGCTGAGCTGAGCTGAGCTGTGCTGTGCTGTGCTGAGCTGGGCTGAGCTTTGCTGAGCTGGACTGAGCTGTGCTGTGCCATTCTGTGCCATCTCACTTCAGCAAAGCAGCTGTCCAAGGAGTCTCTCAATCCCAACTCACTCCCAGCAGCACGGCATGGAGCAGAGAGCCCCAGAGCCCACAGCAGGGGACACACAGGTCAGGGACCCCAGGGTCCCTTGTGGGGGACACACAGGACCAGAGCCCCCAGAACCATCATGGGGGACACATAGGAACAGAGCCCCCAGAACCACTGTGAGGGGGACACACAGGACCAGAGCCCCCAGAACCATCATGGGGACACAAAGGACCAGAGTCCCCCAGAACCATCATGGGGACACATAAGAACAGAGCCCCCAGAACCACTGTGAGGGGGACACACAGGGCCAGAGCCCTCTCAGAACCATCGTGGGGACACAAAGGACCAGAGCCCCCAGAACCACTGTGAGGGGGACACACAGGACCAGAGCCCTCTCGGAACCATCGTGAGGACACAAAGGACCAGAGACCCTCAGAGCCCATCATGAGTGACCACAGGACTGGACACCCCCACACCCATGGCGGGGGACAATCCCCATGCCCCAGCAGTGCCGGCCAGGGCAGCGGGCAGGGATGACCCAAGCTCAGCAGAATTAACCCATTTTTCACCCAAAGCCTCCTGGGTGCTGCTGCACAGCCACAACCAGAGCCGCGCTCTGTGCACTCCATTCCCCTTGTCCCTGCAGGAGGATCCCCAGCCTCTCTCAGGGAGGAGAGCAGCCCAGCCCAGCTGTCCCCGTGTGCCCAGAGCCTCAGGGACCAGCAGCTGCAGCCGGAAGTGTCACGGAGCCATCTTGAGCCTCGTGCTGCCTTCCCCTACGGGCAACCATCATCCTCGTCCCTCACCCTCTCCCTGCAGGCAGCAGGACCTCTTCCCAGCCCTGCCTGACACGGATGCACCCCCAGGCACACCTGGCTGCCCCTTTTACCCACACTGGTGTCAGCATCCATCTCAGCTGCGACATGTCATGGTGCAAACCCCACACTTCCTGCTTTTGGGGCGCCAGCTGCCGAGTGGAGGCCAGCTGCTCCCTGAGCCAGGGATGCTCGGGGTGGCCCTGGCCCCTCTGACTCAGCTGGGCACCGGGTGGCTGCAGGGGAGGGAGTTAAAGTGAAAGCAGGAGAGATTTCCACGTCAGTAGAGCCCGTGAGCCGCTTTCGACAAAACACAGCATCCGCAGCCACCCTGCCTGGAGGAATTCCCAGGGCACAGGAGGGCACAGGAGGGCACAGGAGGGCACAGGAGGGCACAGGAGGGCTCGTTCCCCACGGGTCCCATGTCAGGGACAGCTAACAGGCAGAGTCTGATGTCCTCCCGTCCCTCCTCATCCCACGTGCGGCACACAGAGAAATGAAAGGACCTGCGGGCAGCTCTGAGAGAAGCCTGGAACAGATGCAGGTGACAGAACAGGACTGCTGGCGGGCTTACCCTTCTTCCATGCTGCTTTCCCTGGCCCAGAGCAGCTTCAGGAAGTAGCCAGGCCTTTTCCTGCAGAGGAGAAAGCACCTCTGCACCGCCCCGGCTGTGTGGTCATCGCGGTGACACCAGCTCTAACCACGTGGCTGCTCTCGTTTTCAAAAGGAAAGAAATCTGACTATTTTAAGGGCGTTTTAGAAGTTCCCTTTCACTCTTTCACAGCACAGCGTGGGTGTGCAAAGCCAGGCCAGCGTCTTTTCATGTTTGAGCTCTGAACTAAGGGGTGCAGAGGGGAGCTGGGGTGCTGGGTGCTGTTAAAGCACGTCCCTGCTGCTCTGATCCCTGCTCATCCTGGGAAAGCAGCTCTGCAGCCAGAGTGACAGCCCAGCACCAAGCACCAGGGTTGGGAAAGAATTTACCAGCCAATTTACCTACAAATAGGGCTCCCCAAAATTTCCCTAGTGCTGATGTAATTCCCTCTGCAAGGAGGTGCCATTTAGAGCCCCATTTCAGGGAATGTTGGAGGCATTCACATTTGGGAAGGTGGGAAAGCACTGCAGAAGGAAAAGTCACGCTGAGGGAAGCAGTGGGAGCTTTGTGCAACATCAAAATCAAAGGTAAATCGGGAAGAGCCTTACAGCCTAGTTCTGCATTGCCCTGGAAGTGTTCCTGGTGCCTTGGATGCAATTCCCATGCCCAAGGATGAGGAAATGGCACCTGGGGCTGAGCCCAGGGCCAGACACAGCCCAGCTCCACGGGAGAGACCTGGGGTTTCATCCCGACTTCTTCTGGCAAGAGTTCTCAAGCCAGACTCCACCAGCAGGATTATCACCTCCAGAGACCCCAAACTATTCATTAAAGTGGGGATTTCCTCGCCCAGGGAAAGGCTGCAGCGAGGAATTCTCCATCCCTCCCGCAGGGAGGCACTGGAGGATGCTCGCCACGGCTGGCACAGCTCGGGAGGGACCCGCACTGGATATATTGCAGGTTTCTAAGGGAAAAAAGACCAAAATGTGCAAAGCAGCGGGTTGCTGCTGGGATCCAGGGCTGCCGGCGGGATTTGCTCACTGGGAGAGCTGCGCTCCGAGCCGGCCCCGGCGTTCCCTGGGTTGCTGCTTCCCTCTGTTGCTGGTCAGGGCATTGCAGGGAGGCTGCACACGGGAAAAGAGCCCGGCAGCGGGCAGAGAAAGGCTGCGATCAGGATTCCCTGCCATCCCGCACCTCCGCTCCCCGCGGGACCCGGATCAGCCCACGGCGGGGCTGCCACCCCCGGCTCCGGTTCCCTCCGCCCACGGAGCTCCCCTGTGAACGGCCACTGAATTTCCAAAGATTACTGTGGAAAAGCTCCACGTACCCAGTTTTCCACGGTGCTGCGGAAAACCTAGCCCAAGAGACAGAGGGAGAAGGAAAAGCAAGGACCAAGGTCCCTACAGCCACCCCAAAATTCATTCTCCATATGGAGAACAACCCCCTGGGAGAAGCAGAGCAGATGAAACTCCATCCATCCAGCCGTGCCTCACTCACCTGTTGTGACCACAGAGGTCACACAAGAAATAAAATAGAAATTATAATAATTTAAATATTAATAATTCTAATAATTCTAATATTATAATGATTAATAAGGTCTAATAAATTATTAGAATGATTATAAACTCAGCTTGTTTCATCACAATGAGGACGGTGAAGGGCACCGTGCCTGCCCACTTGAAGGAGCATCTCTGACCTCACTATCAACTTTGGGGCTCAGGTTTAGCCCCAGAAATGCTCAGTATTTGTCACCACTTGGTGGTTCCCTGCTGTCCCGCCACTCCAACAGCCTAGAACAAAGCATGACAGCGTTTTGCAGCCACCTGAAAGGGAGATAAATGCACCAGCCCGACGTGGCAGGGCTATGAATAATTCCTAGGGGCTCTCTGGGAGAGCAGGACTCCTGAGAGCCCTTTCCACCTCTCACACGGAGCTGCTCCATTACTTGAGAACCAGCCCTGGACTTTCCTCTGCACAACTAGACCCATCAAGCTCATCCAGCCCACAGCAAACAACTCAATGTTTGAAAAAACGCTGCCAGTCCCACGGTGCCAACGCTGCCCGTGCTATCATTCATTTCTCCCTGCTAAATCCACACCTGCAAAACCAGGCTGGTCAAAGCAACGGAGAACGAGCGAGCTTTGAATTCAGGACCCCTCCGTGGGTCAACACAACAATTTTCTTGTTGATGAGGAGGAGGAGGAGGAGGCAGGTTGGAGGGAAATCCTCTCTGACAGCAGCAGGTGATGGTGATGGCGCTGCTCCCCTCCCTCCTTGGCAGCCCTGCCACGGACCTGGGGCATCCCACCTGCATCCAGCCCCTGCGCTGCTTCTCCCGTTCGAGGCTCCTCCAAAAGCGCTTTCACTCCAGAGTCAATCACTCGGGAGCAAACTTTCCGAGACACTTTCACATCGTGCCACACGGAGCGGAGCGGCCGCAAATCCTCCTCCAGCCGCGTTATCGAGAAATCGCACGCACCCGGAGCGAGGGGTTTCCTTTTGTGGGGTTTTTTTTTATCCTCCTACCTGCGTTTTGAGTTCCCCCGGAGGTCTCCGGCAGACAGGAGCGGCCTGGGATTGAGGATCTACGTTATTTACTGCGCTACACCGGAGTAGCGTCCCGGTCGCCAAGGCGATGACATTGGAGCTGCCGAGAGCTGTGTGAGGAGTGAGGCAAAAGCTCCTGCGCTCCTTCCTGGAGTAGGAGGCAGTTGCGAGGGGGTGGGGAGTGCTCAGCCAAGCGTGCCAGGGAATTACAGCCGGTCACCAGCCCGGAGTGACGCCCGGGCAGGTTGGCCGTGGGGGCTGCGACAGTGGCGGCCACCCGGCAGCAGCGCTGGGCTTCCACCAGGGACAGAATCAGGGCTGGGATGGGTCGGAGAGGCGCTTAAAGATCATCCCTGGACACTTTTCACTGTCCCAGGGTGCTCCAAACGCCGTCCAAGCCAGCCTCGGGCACTCCCAGGGATGGGACTTGCAGCAGAGGACACTCAGCGTGGGTCAGGGAGATTTTTCCCCCATCAGATGGGGGACTGAGCGGGTTTTGTGTGGGTCAGGGAGGTTTTTCCCCATCAGATGGGTGGATGAGCGGGCTTTGTGTAGGTCAGGGAGGTTTTTCCCCCATCAGATGGGGGGATGAGCGGGTTTTGTGTGGGTCAGGGAGGTTTTTCCCCCATCAGATGGGGGACTGAGCAGGTTTTGTGTAGGTCAGGGAGGTTTTTCCCCCATCAGATGGGGGACTGAGCTGGTTTTGTGTAGGTCAGGGAGGTTTTCCCCCATCAGATGCATGGATGAGCGGGTTTTGTGTAGGTCAGGGAGGTTTTTCCCCATCAGATGGGGGACTGAGTGGGTTTTGTGTGGGTCAGGGAGGTTTTTCCCCATCAGATGGGGGACTGAGCAGGTTTTGTGTAGGTCAGGGAGGTTTTTCCCCATCAGATGGGGGACTGAGCGGGTTTTGTGTTTGCGTTCAGCCGAGTGAGCAGATCTCCTCTCCTGGGGGACGGGGAGGGCTCCGGGATTCCCCCCACTCCCCCGGGGAGCAGCGATTCGAGAGGCAGTGGGTGAGGACTGAACATTTCTGATTAACAATCACTACTAATTCTGGAGTCCCCGACACCCTGTCCCGCTGACACCCCCGTCACAAACGCAGGGAGTGTCGCTGGTCACTCGCCCTCGGTGGCCCAGGGCACTCACTGCTCACCTTGGGCAATCACTGCCAGTGTTCAGGTCCCCTGGCCCCTCTCGGGGACCAAATGACACCCCCTGCCCACAGCCACCCCCACAGCAGCCCTGGGGCAGACGGCGACGCCAGAGCAGCTGTCACATCTGTCCCTCTGTTGGGGAGGCAGAAAACCCACGCATTCACGCCCAAAAACCACATCGGTGGGGCTGGGACCAGCTTTGGAACCCAAATCATCCCTGACGAAATCGAGACTTGAATCCTCGAAACCTCTGATGGTGAGGTTTATTTTGTGCTGGCGCTGGGACATTTGGGGAC
>VWZV01009244.1:1420-65687 GCA_013397155.1 Irena cyanogastra | reverse complement strand
GCTGGACGGGGCTTGGAGCACCCTGGGATAGTGGAAGGTGTCCCTGCCTATGGCAGGGGGTGGGGCTGGATGAACCTTAAGGTCCCTCCCAACCCAAACTATTAAGGGATTCTATGGAATAAAATAAGTTATAAGACAGAAAGTAATTTTTTTAAAAACTGGAGTTACTTGCCCAGCAGCGATGGAATCAAGGGTTCTATTTACTACTGTAAAACCCCCTTTCCACCGGGTTAGTTCTCACTGTAGTTTGCAGAGGAGCTCAGTGCATATAGAATAGAATTACAGAATCCTAGACTAGCTTGGAGTGCAAGGAACTTTAAAGCTTATGTAGTTCAAAGCCCCTGCCATGGGCAGGGACACCTTACACTATCCTGGGCTGCTCCAAGCTCTGTCCAACCTGGCCTTGGACACTTCCAGGGATCCAGGGCCAGCCACAGCTTCTCTGGGAAACCTGTGCCAGTGGCACACCACCGACAGGGCGGATTTTTCTTTTTTAAACACAACCTTGACCCTCTCTGAACTAAGCCTGGCATCACAGCGAGCCTGGCAGGGCCAGCCCCCGTGCTCCATCCGGGATCCTGCCCCAGCCCAGCCCTGTCCCTGTCCCCCCCAGGCCTCGTGTGTGCAGCACCGTTTGGTGGTTCGGGATGCCAGCACCCTGCAGATCCTCCAGCTCTACACCTGCCTGGATCAGATCCAGTACATCGAGTGGTCCTCGGACTCCCTGTTCATCCTGTGTGCCATGTACAAGCGGGGCATTGTCCAGGTGAGGATGAGAGTAGGACAGGGCCTGTTTCCTGCTGGGATTTGGGTGTGATGTGAGGGAGAGCTCAACAGCCAGCACTAGTCTGAGGCTTTGCTGAAGCACCTGGTGTTATTGATAACACAGTTTGAGGATAACCCAGCATGCCAAGATTTTGAAAGCCGCGACAAACGTCTTAGTTTGAAAAAGAATATTTAGGATAAAAGCATCTAGCAAAACAAATCAGAGTTGGAGATTATCTTAGCAGTTTCTTACTGCATTGGGAAATAAATAACATGCAAGCTTGTTAAATTGACTAAACCTGTTTAAATGTTGGATAGTCAGAATATTTATCCCAAAAAACCCAACCCCACATCATTTGCCATTCCCACGATCACCCAGAGGTGCGGGACTCACTTCTGCAGCGGGATCCAGCGCCAGTCCTTCATGGCCGCGGGTGGTTGGGTGTTCCTGAGCTCCCTGAGCTGGGATGCAGCAGCCTGCTGTCAGCTGCAGGGAATCCTCCTGAGCAGAGGTTTGGGTGAGCTGATGCTTCCTGCTCTGTCTGGTTGCTCCCTGCCCCAGGTCTGGTCCCTGGAGCAGCCGGACTGGCACTGTAAGATCGACGAGGGCTCCGCGGGATTGGTGGCTTCATGCTGGAGTCCGGACGGGCGTCACATCCTCAACACCACCGAGTTCCATGTGAGTGTGGAGGAGGCAGGGCTGCTCCCCTCGGTGTCAGATGTTGCTGTCTGCCCTTTGCCTCCTAAAATAACCCAAAGCCCTTAAAGCTGCAGCGGTGGTGGAGAGCGCGGGTGCAGCTCTCTACTCCTGTGTGTAACTCAGGTTAGATGTTTGTTATTCCACTAACATTTTATCCTCTTGCTTCTGGTGATAAGATAGAATATAGATACTTAAATTTGAAGGTAATATTGTGTGTTTTAGAACATACCCTGATGTTTTTGATTTTGATGGCATTCATCAAAGCAGTCTTAGAAATCCAATATGTTGCTTGCATGGTGAGAAAAGCTCAGGATTTCTAGTTAAAAAACCCAAGCCATAAATGTTTCAGAGTGATTTTAAATTAAAACTTATAGGCTAATTGCCCTATGATCCAGATCCTGGAAATATTTTCCCAATTGTTTGATTTGACACACAGGAGCCAGACTGCTGGTGGAACCACTTGTGAAATTAAAATTGTAACACCTTTAATGCTTATTAAAACCCATGTTGGGGAATGCTACTACTGTAGAATCCAAATTGGTTTGTGGATGGTCAGTTTGTTGGAAGGCTTATGGATTGTGACTTTTCCACCTTTTGGGTTAGAGCTGATGATTTCTGTTATTGAATACAACAATGAAGGGTCAGAAACTAGCCAAGAACAGCATGTGAGACACTTTCTCTTTGTGTTTACTCTTTCCAAACCTGTGGGAGAGGTTTAGGTGACAGGATCTTGTGCCATAACACTGGTTAGCCCAGAATTCACATGCTGCAGTGCAAGATTCCCCCTTTTTTGGGGGAAATCCCAGTGTTAGTGGGATATGACTGTAGACTCTGCCGTGTGTGTGTACAGACCCACTCCACCATCCCTCCAGATAGGAGTGATAAGTTTAGGCTTTGATTTTCCCAGGTGTGAATTGCCCTGATAGCAGCAATAAAAATTAAAAACAAGCCCAGAATTCCAGCCTAGAGGCAGTGCAGCCATCCCTGCTGGTCAGACAGCAGCAGAGGAGGCAGAACTGCAGGCTTGGGGCTGTGTGAGGCTCCCAGAGAGGATCTTGTGGCACGTGCTTGTGGGGGTGGACCAGGGAGGATTTATTGCCTCCCGACAGAACTTGCTTTGACCTTAGAGGATTTCATTAAGCCTTTGCCAAGTTGGCATCTGCGTTGGGATAAGTTTCCTTTCCAGCTGTAAACAGGTTGCTAAATTAGCTGTTGTCAGACAGCTGCCACGGTTGGAGCTGTGTTTACTCCCTCCCTGCTAAATCCACAGTCTGGGGGGATGGACGTGGGGAGTGCTCAGGATATTTAATATCAGTGTGTTATCAAATCCAGTGATTGCCTGGAGGGTTTGGGGGTTCCCTGTCAGCCAGCTCAGCTGGGCTTTGGTCACTTCCAAACAGCACCAAGTAACTACTCATTCTTGTTATTCCTTAGCTCAATGTGTGAACTCCACTGAGAACTCACAAGGAACTTTCTTATTCCCTGAGTATTTAAAGGTTATGGTTGTGCTAGTTTCTTTCTAGCCATCTGTACTTCCCAGTGCCTCAGAAAAATCATTACAGAATCCTAGAATAGCTGGAGTTGGGAGGGCCCTCTGGAGATTATCCAGTCCAACTCCCCTGCCCAGCAGGGTCACCTGGAGCAAGTGACACAGAAATGCATCCAGGTGGGTTTGGAATGTCTCCAGAGAGGGAGATTCACACCCTCCCTGGGAAGATGTTCCAGTGCTCTGCCACCCTCCATGGAAAGAAATTCTTCCTCATGTTAAGTGAAACTTGTTGTGTTTTAGTTTGTGGCCATTGCTCCTTGTCATGTCACTGGCACCTAAAAAAGGAGTCTGGCACCATTCTTTGACACTTGGAATTCATCAGCTCATTTGTGGGGTTTCTTTGTGGTAAGTGTTCCTCCTCTACTGAAATCCCCTCTGGGAGGCAGTTCCACATTATCAGTCTGTCCTGTGGAAGGTGTTGAACCCCATGTGACTCCTTCCAATGCCATTGTTCCATCAGAATTTACACGCACAGGTAGAGCTTAACCAACAGCTGCAGGTGAAGGACCTGAGGGAAGGCAAGTGGATCCTCTTCACATTTCTGAAAGCACTCAAAGCCAGGCTGGACAGGGCTTAGAGCAGCCTGGTCTAGTGGAAGGTGTCCCTGCTTATGGCATGGTATGGAATAAGATGAGCTTTAAAGTCCCTTCCAACCCAAGCCATCCTGGGATTCTGTGATTCTCTGCTTCCTCATGACCCTCATGGTTTGGGATAAATAGTGTGACAATGTTCTGGAGTGTTCCTCTGAAGAGCTGTGCTTATAAACTACATACTTTGTACTTTGTCTCATTCCACGTTGAGTCCTTAAGCATTAAGGAGCTTCTTTGGAACTCCAGCAGCAGGGAAAAGTGTGTGTTTCTGTGTGTATCCCAGCTAATCCTTAGTAACTGTGCGTGGCTGCGTTGGCTGAAAAATGCTTCCTGGCGAGGAATGTACTCGGAATAATCTCCTGAAATCCGGTGCTGACAGACACTGCTATGTAAGGGGCCCGAGTGACCCAGTCAAGTCTGGGACAAGAGTTGACAGTCATTTGAGCTGTAGGTTGTTTAAAAGTGTGTTTTTGTCTGCTGAAAATCACCAGTCCTACACCTGCCTGGAGCTGTCAACATTGGGCTGTGGTCCTGGGCCCGGCGCTGGAGACTGTTTATCACGTTACCATCTAAATACTTTTTATTTCTCAGCTGTTTTTAGGCTATTTTAAAAATGCTTCTGCTTTTGGTTTGTTTTTCCACTGCAAAACAACAGCTGAAAACTTCTCAGACACCATTATTGTGAGGATTTGGGTTTGACAACTCCACTCAATCGAGTCATCTATGCTGAAGAGGAAGTATCCCCCAAAAGGAGCAGTGGAGAAGGGCTTGCTGCAGACTTAACTAACCATGGGCTATTCTTCTATAAAAACAATTTTCCCTTCTCCATGAATTCCCTGAGAAAGGCAATGAGCAGCAATGGAGATTTCCTGTCATTTTTGAAGCATTTGGTTTCTTTTCTCACCCTCTGTGTTTAGTGTTTCTGTTGCTCCTGATCCTGTCTGCAAGCTGTGACATAATCCTTCTAATCTTCTTCATCTCATTTATGTTGGCAACTTAAATGAGATTGTGGAATGTTCCAGGTGGGAATATGAAGGTTTTCCCTTTCTGTCTCAATTCAGTTGTAAACACAATGTTAAGGGAAGGGGGTGGGAAATCCGTACATGAAGCATGTAATGTGAGTTTCTCTGTAGGAATGTTTGAGTGGGCACAAATGGAACAACAGAAAAGGTTCCTACTTTCAGGAATCAAAATGATTTGGTTTTGAATGTTCCTAGCACTAGGCCAAACCATCAAGTTGTGTGAGTTGGATGAGAGGTTACAATGGAATTATAGAATGTATCTGTGTCCTTCCCTCTCACCCTGCAGCCCTTGCAGGGGAGAGATTAGAGTTGAACAGACAAAGAATGACAGGATGAGAGGACACAGCCTCAAGCTCTGCCAGGCTGGACCTCAGGAGGAATTTCTTCATGGAAAAGGTGGTCAGGCATTGGAAGGTGCTGCCCAGGGAGATAGGTGGTGGTGTCCCATCCCTGGAGGTGGCACTCAGTGCTCTGGGCTGGGTGACAAGGTGGGGATCAGGCACAGGTTGGATTGGACTTGATGATCCTGGTGGTCTTTTCCAACCTCATGAACCTGTGAATAGAGGATTTGAAGAGATGATCTTCAAGGTCCCTTCCTTGCTGTGATTCTAGGATCTTGATAGATATTAAAGGTGTGTTGTGGCTGATAGATGAAGATGAGGGCTTTGCTTATCAGACACTTAGAGGAATCTGGTTTAGTTGTAGTCTGGGTTTTTGCAGGCGTATTTTTGTGTGTGATTGTGCTGGCTGTGCTCTGTGGGCTCTCCCCAGTGCTGCAGAGGCACTGGGGCAGTTTGCTGGTCATGTTTTGGGGCACATAGGGCAGGACAGTGCCCCCTCAGCAGTATCAGGCTGTGATGACACTGAAACATCCAGTGCCAGGAGCACGTGCTCAGCAGTGAAGAACAGGAAAACCATCATTGTCCTCCTTTAGGAGCCACAAAGCTTGAGCCTTTTGGAGAAGCTGCTGTTTTTACAGCAAATGGAGGTTTAGGTTGGATAGTAGGAAAAATTTCTTCATGGAAACGGTTGTCAAGCATTGGGACAGGCCCCTCAAGGGAGGGGTGGAGTGAACATCCCTTGAGGGATTTAAGAGACATTTGGATGTGGCACTTGGGGATGTGGCCTTGGCAGTGCTGGGGAAATAGTTGGGCTCAGTGGTCTGAGGGCTTTTCCATACTCAATGATTCTGTGCTTCCATGATGGAGCACAGATGAATGCAGAAATATTTTGAAACAAAGGTGGCCTTGCCTTTTCTCTGCCTGAGCCTCAGGCAGGGCAGAGGTGACAGTGGGAACTCAGCACGAGATGTGCTGTGTCCCATCTCCAGAGATTTGTGTGCTCTTGAGCTCAATGTGAGCAGCAAGGTGTTGTCTCCTGAGGCTTGGAACAGCCAGTGTGGTCCAGGATGAAGCGTGTTTGATGCCCAGCAGGTCAGGGGAGCTGTTCATGAGGATGAGTAGCAGCACTCAGATGCCTTTGCCAGGAAAAATGATGATCCAGCTCTGAGCATTCAAAGCCTGCAGCTGCTAAGCTTGTATTAAGTGGCTGGAGAATGTGTGCTGTGTGTTTTGCTCAGGGGAGGCAGGGCAGCCAGTGCATTTAGGGCTGCAATTAATAGTCCCCAGCAGCATTTCAGTGCTGCAGTTGCTGCAGAGGAATGTGTGGAGGCATCGTGTTGGTATTTTTAAAGTAAATCTTGCCTGAGGAGCAGAATGACAACGCTGGGTTTGGGTGGCCGGAAGTGAGCGGCCCCAGGGATAAAAGTTGATTAATGTTCATCTCCATCTTCAAATGTGGATTCCTCCAGGAGCTGCTGAACTTAGAGGAGGAGATTCTGCCCCTCTGCCCTGCCCAGGTGAGACCCCACCTGCAGAGCTGCCTCCAGCCCTGGTGTCCCAACATAGGAAGGACCTGGAGCTCCTGCAGAGTCCAGATGAGGTCCTAGGATGGTCAGAGGGATGGAGCAGCTCTGCTGGGAGGAAAGGCTGGGACAGCTGGGATTGTCCAGCCTGGAGAGGAGAAGCTTTGGGGTGAGCTCAGTGTGGCTTTGCAGTGCCTGAAGGGATCTTACAGGAAAGCTGGAGAGAGAAAATTTCCAAGGGCTTGGAGTGACAGGACAGGGGGGAATGGCTTGCCACTGGCAGAGGGCAGGGTTAGGTGAGATACAGAGATGAAATCCTTCCCTGTGAGGTTGGACTGGGCTTGGAGCAACTTGGTCTATTGGAAGGTGTCTGTGTCCATGGCAGGGAGTGGGACAAGATGAGCTTTAAGGTCCCTTCTGGCCCAAATCATTCTATGATTACATGGAAAAAGATTTCTGTGTTCTTCAAACCTCAGAAGTTTCCTGATGTGTAAGGCAGAAGGGACTCTGAGATTCCATGGATCTCTGATGAGGAGGCAGTGATTATTGGGATTCTGAAGCTTGGTTTGAACCCTGTAAATGCCTTGAATTCTGCTTCCCACCAAAACTGATCGTGTCAGCAAGGGAAAAACCTCCAACGTCTGTTGCAACACAGAGCCTGCAGTGTTACCAGTGAAGCAGATCCACAGGCTGTTCCCTCAGCATCCTTTGTCACCATTGAACAGTGCCAGGTACTTCAGGGAAGGAAAAGGTGTGTCGAGGACAAACCTGCAAAAAGGTGTAGGAGAACCTTCCTCCCAAAACTGCTGGGCTGTGTGAGGTGTGTGAGGAGGAGGAGATGGGGACAATGGTGGTATTTTACATAATGGATCAGAATTAATTTTGGTGTTCAGTAGTTCAGGGAAAGGCACTTTCATGACAGAGGTGCTTCACTGGAAAAAGTCCTACCTGTAGCTCTTCCTTGGTGCAGTAAAATGCAGGAAAACACAAGTTAAAAACCTGACCCTGGAAACATTCCTTGCTCCAGCTCCAAATGCAAAGGTTCACGTGCCATCCTGGTGAATGCCCATGTGTCTGGGGCTGCCGTTGCTAAGGGAGAGGGAGTATTTGTTTTTAATTGGGTAATGTGCAGATGGCAAGGCAGAGCCTGGAGTGCAGCTGTGACCTTGGGGAGCTGTGGGGAGGCTGGATCTGCCTCTCTCTGCAGCTCTTGGTGCTTGTGCAGGCACAGTTCTGCAGAAATCCCCTGAGCACCAGTGTAAAGCCTTGCTTTGCATAGGTTTTGGGTGTCTGAATTTTTCAGCAATTCTGTAAGGGTGCCTCCTTGTGTGTGCCTGAGGAGGGAAGAGCAAAACACACATCAAAGCTGAGGGTTTCTAAATATTGTGAAATACAGCTGGGTGTTCACACTTGCTAGCCTTTTCCCAAGGGATACAGTGTTCTGAAGGGGCTGTAACTTGTCATCCATTCATAAAGGCAGGAAACTCCCCACCTCTCCTCCAGATTCTGTGATGAATCTGTTTTTCTGACTGCAGAGTGACTCTGGGCAATAGATTGAGAAGATTATGCTAATGTCAGGAACTTCAGTGTTTGTACAGAGGTGTTCTCCATGTCAGTGGTGTGAATTTTGTATCTCCATCTAGAGTACTTATGTAAGCTTGGGGTAAATTCCCTGCTAAGTGCTAAAAATTGGGAAAGAATTCCTCATAGCTGCTTCCCAGGACATTGTGTTATACAAAATAGCTGCAGAATTAATTAATCAGAGAAGGTTCATTGATCCACTTTGTGTTGCTGAATTAGGTTGATGTTTTCCTATTAATTTTTTTTTTTTTTTTTACCTACAAAAATAACCAAAACTGCTCCCTGTCTCTGTGCCAGCTGCGAATCACGGTGTGGTCCTTGTGCACCAAGTCTGTGTCTTACATCAAGTACCCCAAAGCATGCCAGCAAGGTAAGTGTCACACACCTAGCTGGGAATGGTCTTTTAATGTGGCAGAAAGGGAAAATTACTTTAATGTGACGACAAACCCCATTTTTGGGAACAGGGTCTGGTCCTGTCCCTTCTGAGCAGCACCTGCAGCCAGGTTGTGGTGTCTGAGTGAAGGATTCCAGCTGATCCATGTGCCTGCTCTTCACATGTGCATTTGTGTTGTGTTTACCTCTGGGGGAGCCTTTAAGGCATTAAATTATGCTGGATGTGCTTGTGATGAAAAACGTGAATGCAAAGTGACTTTTGTCATCTTCTGCATATGGAAAGGCTGGAAAGGGAAGCTTGTGTCAGGGCTGTCAGACCACATGGCTGTGGTGAGCGGTTTCCTGCCCAAGGCTTGTATCCCAGAGATGACAAAAACAATTATGTATTCCATGTAAAATCCAGGAGGATGGGGAGCAGTGCCTGGGAGTTGGTGGAGACCCGATGGTTGCATAACTGATCCATTTAGCCAGGCTAAATGAAGTGGTTATTTGAAATCTGTTGGGTTTATATGACAACTGTTAGTGGTTAGATGTGTTTTGAAGCATGCTGGAGCTCTGCATCCTGAGAAATTGTACATTCTGAGCTTAAAAATTGCTGACACGATGAATCAGTAACACTGTGCTTTGCCTTGATTAATGTGACCTTCTGTGAAGAGATTCTGTCTCTTAGTTCTGCTTTGAATTGGGAGTAACTGTGCCTCGCTGAAGACTCATCAGCCCTTCTGCCTTGTTGTCTGATTTCTATTTAAGCCAGTTTTAATTAATCTGTCCTGTGGCAGGGGTGGCTTTCACCAAGGACGGGCGCTACATGGCCGTGGCGGAGCGGCGCGACTGCAAGGATTTCATCAGCATCTTCGTGTGCAGAAACTGGCAGCTCCTCAGGGTAAGCTCTGCCTCTCCTCCCACTCTGCTGTGGAGGTTACCTGCACATATTGCACACTACTCCATTAGAAACAGTGAGAGCAGCAAGTACTTGGTGTTTGGGACATGTGATATAAACTGTTCACACATGGGATCAGTCCATGGAGGGTGGCATTGGGCACAGGCTGGATCTGAGCAATTAAACCTCACAAAGAACTTGTCTATATCTTGTGTCACCTCTAATTTGGGAATTCTGAGCCTCACCAGAAGCTGAGAGAAAATTTGGGAATACCACTAAATGTTTGTCATGTTCCTGAGCTCTTCCCTAATGAACATTGTAGTGGAAGCTGTGGCTGTCCCATCCCTGGAAGTGTCCAAGGCCAGATTGGATGGAGCTTGGAGCAGCCTGGGATGGTGGAAGGTGTCCCTGCCCATAGGATGAGATGAGCTGTAAGGTCCCTTCCAGCTCAGACTGTTCTGGGATTATGTGATCCTGTACTGGGCTTTAAGACAAGGAATTAGGCTTCCTGGATTTTTGACTGATTCAGTGTAACTAATTTAATTTTCTTATGAAATGCTGTTCATTTGAAGGTATGGAAACTTTTAGCCTTTCTGTAGAGGGATCAAAGATCCACTGAATGCGGCATGTATTTCAAGAGGAAATATTTTTGTTGCTACTCTGACGTACAAAAAGCTCTTTTGTGTTTGTGGTAGCCCTTGAAAGGTTAAAACTGAGCGTTCTGTCAGCTTAGATGCAACAGGATTTGTTGACAGAATTCAAATGGTTTTGTGGTTTCTCTTTTGTGGGCAGCATTTTGACACTGAAACCCAAGATCTGTTCGGGATTGAATGGGCTCCCAATGGCTGTGTGCTGGCAGCGTGGGACACGTGCCTGGAGGTAAGAGGAAAAGCAGATTATTTTCTTGAAGAGTTCAAGCTGGTCTTTGGCCATCATGTATAAAGCAGTGACTAAAATAATTAGTGTTTAAAATGTTTCTTTTGAACATAAAAGGATGTGAGTCCAGCTTTTGTTAAATATTACACTTGTATTGGGGATGGGTGTCCTTGCAAGTGGATGTTACTGTTCTTTAAACCTTCAATGACAGCAAGTTATTTCTAATTTATCTTGAAAAAAGTTGTAAACATTGCAGAAGCTGCTATTGAAATAATGGAAGAAGAATAATGGAAGAGTGTAAGAGTCTTCTGCAGCTTTACTGACATTGCACTGCACAGTAATTTTACAGTTACTGAAAGTACTCATCCAAAAAGAGACCAACAAAGCCTCTTAATGCATAGCTAAGAGACCATTTGTACCTTTGTATTTAACTTGCTGCATATTAAACAGGCAGAGTTGGGCAGGGATGATTTGCCTGCCTGTGGTTTTTAGCAGCATGGCTGGATTAGAGTGGCTCTGCTGTGTTTCAGTACAAGGTCCTGCTGTACTCCCTGGATGGGCGGCTGCTCTCCTCCTACCGCGCCTATGAGTGGCCCCTGGGCATCAAATCAGTCGCCTGGAGTCCCAGCAGCCAGTTCCTGGCCATTGGCAGCTTTGATGAAAAGGTGAGATGTGTTTCCTGACTCTTTTATCTAAATCATTTGAGGAACTTTGCCCTAACAGTCTCCCCTTGCCACGCTTCCTGAGCCAGGTGCGTATCCTGAACCATGTGACGTGGAAGAAGATCACAGAGCTTGATCATCCAGCAACCGTTGCCAGCATAAAGACTGTAAGTGTGGATCCCAAATCCATGGAGTCCTTAGCAGAGCTTGGGTGCTGCTGTTTGTGTCTGAAGGAAGCTGATGAACCATTTCATTCTGGACACTTCTCCCACCAGGGCTTGGGAAACTGCATAGCAACCTGGGAATGTAACAAAAATGTGGGAATCCTTTCAGATTTGATGGAATACGTGTCTGTGATTGTCTCTCTTGAGCAGTAATAGATTCTCAGGTGCTCCTGTCACGTGCCAATGTACTTTGGGTGTAGGTGGTGGCTGCATTACGTAAGGTGGTGTGCAGCAGCTGGCAAACTGGAAAACTGAACAGGAGAGATTTGTCTCAGCTTTATACAATTCCCAGCTTCAAACAGTGCTGGAACTGGATTGTGTTTAGATTTTCCATCCTGTGTGGACAGGCTCATCCAGCTCACCTAAAGGGCATTTCCTGGAACATCTGTCAGCGTTGATTTTTATCCTTTATACCTGTACCTGCAAGGCCTGACAGATTCTGGGCTGTTGGCAGCAGGTGCAGAGCTGCTGTTCCCAAAATCCCGAGCTGATCTCATCCCTGGAGGTAACGAGAACAGTGTGTGGTGCTGTTTGCCATTGCAGAGGGACTGAACAGACCTCCTAGAAGAGTTTGTGTGTGGATTGTAAGCCTGCAATGTTCATATGACTCTGCCTCTTAACCAGAAGCCAGGCATGAGCCATTAAAGCACCTCAGCAAAGCTTCTCACGGCTGAAAAATGCCTTAACTTCTAGTTAGGTGTAAAATATGTCATGGAAAACAAATGGAAATAGCTGTGTTAATCTCCACTACACAGGCAGGAATTGCAGTTGCTGTGTTTTATCCTGGTGCTTGTGTTTGGGAATATGTTGCAGGCACACTAAAATATTTTTGCTATTTTCCTTCTGCAGCGCTGCACTTAGTGGTAGAATCAGATTAAAGACATTTAGTTGTGAAAATGAGATTCATGTTCCCACTGTAATGGGGATGATTTAATTTGCTGTCAAAAATAATGAATGAGGTGCACTCCCTCAAACTTACTCTTTGGAGTGTTTTTCCTGATCATGGTTCCTAATGGCCCATGATTCACTGGGAATACTGGATTCCAGATCTGCCTACTGAAGCCCTTTCCTCTTTTGATGAAGCAGGGGATGCTGAGATGTACTAAATGTGCAAATGAGCCAGTGGGATGTGGGTATTTGGTAACAGCCCATGTTCAAACTCTCCGAGGCCCTTCTTGTAGAGCTCTCACTTGTTTCTTTGTAGATTGTGTATAAAGAAGTGGAGAAATCCCCAACTGTTGGCACAGAGAGACTTTCTTTCCCTCCAACAAGATCATTGGCTAGTTGTCTCTTCAGCACACAGAGTAAATGTAAGCCAAAGTTTACTCAAACCAGACACTTGAGTTTGCCTTGGGAAGCCTTTAAATAAACATTGTAAGTGAACTCTGCCCCTTGGATGGTGGAGCAGATCCTCTGGATGTTCTCTAGGGCAGTAAAAATCAGTCTCAGCCTTTGTGGCACTGTAAATCACCTTTGGTCAACAGTGTTTGAAATACTAGTTAAAAGGTAGTAGAAAAATTAATCTCTCCTCATTTTCCTGATTTAATCTCAGTCTTGCCTGAATTTCCAGCCTTTCATTTTCTGTAGGAGGGCAGGAATAGTAGTAGGGTGGCTGTGTGAAGATGTGGTAACTTAAAGCAATTGAAATTTTGACTGGAATATCTTAGGGAAGAGTAAAATATGGTCCTATCACTTCAGAGATGAGGGGGTTTAACAGTTGGATGTAAATGCATTGTCCATCCAGTATCACTTAGTGAAATACTTTTGTTTCCCATTCCAGATGAAATTTCCCAGGTGCCAGTTTCTTTACAGTACATCAAACCAGTTGCTGACAGGGCAAATCCCAAAGTGGGAGTTGGGATGTTGGCCTTCAGTGGAGATAACTGTTTCCTGGCAACCAAAAATGGTAAGTTCTGACTGCCCAGCCTCAGAGGGGAAACCATGTGGGGCATTTGGGGGGTTTCCTCAGCAGAAATGATCCTTTGCACTATAAAAAGAGTCATGGCCCTGTAAAATCAGCTCTGTTGTGAGACATGTAACTACAGAGGAATCCCAGCCTGTCTTGTAGTGTGTTAACTGTTGTGAGCTGCCAGAACTTCTGATCAGGGCATGAACTCAGCCTTAGTTCTGTATTTAATGAAAATAGTGGGGTTTTATATTTCTTCAAGGTTGTAGGAGCTCACTGTATTGAAAATGAAACAAATCTTCCCACTTACAGCCTGGGTCTCTTAAAAGGCAGAACTCTGCACAACCTATAGCAGGAGGAATTCTGACTTCCTGAATAGTGAAAGTCATGGAATTAATGTTCTATTTTTCCCTTTGATCTTGAGGGGCTGTTTTGTGCCTGGATCAGGTGCGAAACCCATCAGACAGACCAATGTGATAAAAACCAGGGAAGGACTGGGAGATGGACTAGATCACTTTCACCTTTTTTTGCACTATTTCCTGAAGGCTCTGCTTGGCAAAACTGAAGTGGTGCTAACCCTGGGGTGTACCTAAAGCTTTGTGTTGTATGAATTTGTTTGTTCCCGTGCATTTAGAAAAACCACACGTGATCCCTTTATCCTCCAGCCATCACACTATTGCCGCTTCCTCTGCAGATAACATTCCCAACGCCGTGTGGATCTGGGACGTCAGGAAGCTGAAGCTGACAGTGGTGCTGGAGCAGCTGTGCACGATCCAGTATTTCCAGTGGGACCCCTGCCAGCCCCGCCTGGCTGTGTGCACGGGCAGCAGCAGAGTGTACCTGTGGTCCCCAGCTGGCTGTGTTGTCGTGCAGGTGCCTGGGGAAGGTGAGCAGCAGCTGCCCCAACCTCTCAGCAACTGAGAATTTGAGACTTTCTGTGCTGACAGGCACTGACCCCCAAGAGAACTCTGCATTTCACCTGAGGCTGTGGAGAAGGCTTGCAAAATGGAATGATGGAGCTGGGATTGTGGGTGTGGAGTTTGGATAGAAGTGTGTAACATCACATGGTGGAAAACATAAGAGTTTAAGGTTTTAGAATATAGTGATATATATAAAACAAGATCGAGGTTTTAGGGTAGAGGCTGGTCTTCATCTTTTTCTTCACTTCTCCATGGGTTTGGGTGTTTTTGTGTAACTGGATAAAAAAGCCCACATTGCGGGCCATGAGTAGTTAGTTATTGGGTTAAAAGTAAAAATAATTTAGGTGTCATTTCTTAATTGGACAGTTTATCCTTAAAAGGCCTTGGAGAGAGAGAATGAGATATGGCTCCATTTTTAGCTTGTTAGAGTGAAGTGCTGTAGAATTCAGGGTTTGTGAGACTGTAATATAGATAAGAACTAAAAAACATCTGGGTCCCAACAAGAAATACCATCTTGTGCATTTAATCCTGACCTTGGCAGAAAAGAAGCAAAGAATCCAGACTCGGTGAAAAATATTATTCCATTTATAAACTGATCTGAGTGTTATCCTGGAAGTAGCTCAGGTGTGTTCTTGGAGCTGCTTAAAAAGCAGGTGTTTTCACCCTTGGGAATAGAGAAGTTCATAGTGAGACACAGGAAATGTCTCAAGGACAGCATGGGACCAGCAGGGATTTGTGTGGCTGATTCCAGCTGCCTTTTCCTCCAGCAGGAGGATGGGCTGCCAGCTCCTTGCTGACACACTCTGATCTCTTCCCACAGGTGACTTCCAGATCGTGTCTGTCTCCTGGCATCCCAATGGGGACTCCATGCTGCTCCTGAGTAAGGACCACTTCTGTGTGTGTTACTTGGAAAGAGAAGAGGTAAAATAAAACAACTAAAATGCATTAAAAATGCTCCCAAGTCTGAGGAAGAAAGAGGAAAGGAGTCAAAACCTGTTGCCCAGTCTGAAGTGTTTGTATTTATAAGTTATTTATTTGAAGGAGCTCCAAGCTCAGTGTGTGAAATACTGTGACTGCACTTGAATGAAGTGATGTAGCAAGTGAAATGTAAGGAATGAGTGTCTATTGCAAGAAAACCTGAATATTGAGGGAGTTGATCTTTTTCAACTCTGAATCCTTGTTTTCTAAAACTGTAGCTCTCTGTATATATAATGTATAGCTATTATTTAAATTTTCTATTTCCAATAAATATTTTGATAGTTACAAACCATAAACCTGCACCTCTGCACTTGAAAGTCTGTTTCAGTGTGATCAGTGATGTGATGATGTAATGATTTATCCCAGCACAAGGAAACTGTTACTTGCACACAAATAATTTTGGGTGACAGTAACTGTGCCTGGGCCACTATGGATTTATTGCATGGAATCTTTGCCAGAGGGATCACAATTGACACTTCAAGATGCTGAATTACAGGTAACTGATATGGGAGTTTTTGTCCCAACTCTGGTGCCAAATATGAGTGGGTAGTTTGGCAGGGAAGGAGCAGCTGGATATTCTTCCTTGTTTTCCCCTGTGCCCTTCCAAGGAGGGAGCCTCTTGTTTAGGAATTTATTGGATGTTTTTTCTTTTGTTACCTAATTTCACAGCCTCACTCCCCAGAAAATGAAGAACAAATACCAAGTAAGAGTTGAAATTTAATTTTACTGCAAGGTTAATGAAAATTGAACAGGTAACTTAGAAAATGCATGGAGAAGCTTGGAAAGCTGGAGTCAGGACTGACTGCAACAGGAGTTTCACAAACACTCACCTACATTAAGGTCAAAAAGCCCCACCAATGTGGCACAGTGTTCATCCAGCAGATAAAGGCTCTGATGAAAGGGCATGGAGAGAAGGTCATGCACAAGGAAAAAGCTTGGTAGAGTCACCTCCTGAGCAATTACAGCTGTAATCTCTTGAGCTGCTTCTGAATTTCATCTCTGGATGAGAGGTTCAGTGCAGGAATATATGAACCAAGGCTGACACACAGTGCTGAACTTTTTCTCTGTCTCCATTAAAAAGTCCTGGCCCAAACTAGAGTAGATTAAGAAAAATGGCTGAGAGTATCAATCTAACCAAAATAGAATTCCTTTTCAGTTCTACAAAAAACAGCTTTGAAGGCAAATGTGTTTGTGAAGCTTTTGGCAACGTTCTCTCACAACAGTCTTTATTCTGTGGCTGCAGCAAAGAAACAGAAGTAGAGAGGAAGTTCCAGTAGGTTCTTAGAGGGATTTTTACAAGAAGCTCAGAAATGAATATTGAGTTCACAAACTGCTGCTGAGCAGGTGGAACAGTGCAGCTTTAGCAAAGGCTAGTAAATACTGTTAAAGACTGACAGCTTTGAAAATTCCTAGCAGGCATTAATCAGAGCACTGAGATCATGGTGATTGGAACAGCAATTCCTCTTAAACAACACAAAGCAGTGCCAAGCACACGACAGGATTTGACACTGCACACAGGGATACAGCAGGGCCGTGGCACAAAGGTTCTGCTGTGCACTGGGGGTTTCAGCAGATTCCAATGGCACTTCATGGACTGGGAAGAGCAGGCACTGGGACACAGAGCACACCACAGCTCATTCACCCTGCATAAGGACCAGTGAGGGCTGTGAATCAGGTACGAAATACAAGACTGACACCACCCTGTGTCTGCTTCAAATCCAGCCTGTGCATTTCCCAAACAACCTGGGAACTGTCTTACAACATTCCCCTTTCCTTTCCTTCCCCTGGCAACTTTGCTTTATCACGTGCTCTGCCCTCAGCACCCTCTCCCCAGGGCACCACCAGCAACTCACTTGCCCTTGAACAGGTGACACGCAGGGGGGTTTAAAATCCAATTTTGCCTCTTGTCATGGAGTAGCCCAGCTTGGCCTCGTTGTTGATGAAGGACATCAGTCCCAGGTAGGTCTCGATGAGGATGGGCCGCTCCAGCACCAACACCCCGTTAGCACTTCCTGGCACTGGGCCCTCCTTGTGAGCTTTCTTCACAGCCTGGATCAGCTGAGTTTGAAAGTTTTCCAGCTGGAAGAAAAGAAATCACCTTGCTTTTGCATTGTTTTACAAAGCGTTAAGCAGCTGCTGATAGGGAATGATGAAGGATTAGCATTAAAGCTGTAGCTGTCAGGGCTCTTCGGGCTGTGATAGTCACAGTCTAATATTTAACCTCAATGATTTAGTTAATTTCACACAGGACACTGCTGATGTGTGGCTTAAACAGGGTAAATATTTATCAGTGACCAGGTGTTTATTTCTGACTGTGGTTCTGCCCTGATCACTGATGTGTTACCCTTAATAGTGTTCTAATTTTAGGCAAACCTTCAGAGGGAAGCACCTATTACAAAACAAACAGAGAACCACCTCAGTGAAGGTTTTCAGTGAGCAATTAAACCATCTGTTAATTAGCTGGCAGTCCTAGATGAAAAGTCCACCAGCCTGTCAGGTAAGTAAGAGCAGAAACAGCCCAAGATCCATTTGCTTTTGGGTTTTACAGGACTCTGCACCTTTGGAAGTTTTGGCTTCCTCTGTGTTTTAGCCAGTTACGGGTGGCTGGCAAAAGTGGGCAGTGGGGCCAACTTGCAAGTCAAAATTTGGAGACTGGGGAGATGTTCTACCAGTTCTACCTCTGATGTAACTGATTTTGTTTAATTAATTGATGCATTGCTTAAAAATAATCCAAGTTGTGTCTACCTTACGAGCTCAATCAGCTGGCTGGAGCAGCTCCTTACCCGGCACAGGGACGAGATCTTCTCATCAGCGTCTGCCATGGGGTGCTCGGTGAAGGTCACGTAGGGGATGTTGGTGGACCAGGGGTTCCACCTGTTGATGAAGGAGGCACGGCTTTGCTTGTCCCACTGGATGCGGATACCGACACCTTCCCTCCTGACAGTGCAGAATGAACAGGGTAAAACGTGTCAGCCTTTGAGCAAGGTGAGCTAAAAATGTTCTGTCTGAAAAGGACCTACTTGGAACCAGGAGCAGTCTTGAAATACAAGTGATAGTAAATTTTACTGCAGGCAAGAAATGCAATAATTCATCCCCTGGAATGTGCAAAGGGACATTCTTAGAAGGTGAAGCACCTGGGACATCCTGGCCATCCTTCACAGCCTGTGAAAGCCCCTGTGTACAGGGGACCTGCCACTCACAGCTTCCTACTCATGCTCAGGTGGTGTTAGTGCTACTTACTGCACTATGTAATGGTGGTGAGTTTCTGCTCCTTAATCTACTCATCTTATCTTGAATGTCCTTGAGCAACTTGCTGTTAGTGCAACTACTCACCACCCCAGCAAACCGGCAGCTACCTGAAGGTCTTCTATTAAAGCTTCAGGAGTTGTTTGCAAAGTTAAGCAAACAAAAGGAAGAATTCTCAGACCATTCCAGCGGTCAGGCTGACAGCTCAATCTGTTCCCAATAACTGTGCAAGACTTACACGTGACTGTGGCCGCTTACTTGTTGAGAGATTTGGGTGGGAACTCAAACTCCCCCACGGAGATGGTGTCCACGGCGCTGAGGGCAATTCTGGTGACGTGCTGGCACTGCAGGCTGATGAAGTTGTACTTGCAGACCAGGAGGGACCAGTCTGTGATGAGGACAAGGCGCTCCTTCTCGTTGTTCCAGTGATCGATTCTGGGGAGAGAACACGACTGAGCTTCAAAGTGGTTTTGACTCCTGGCTAGAAACACTCAAGAGCTTGGCAGGAAGGAGAACTGCTGAGGAGAACAAATCTGAAGTCTTAGTGAGGCTGTATTTTCTGCTATTTTGCTTTGTATCAGCAGGGCCAGTGCAGGGCTTTGGGTCAGTTTCTTAAACCTACGCTCGAGCTTTACTGCAGGAGTGGAGTCTCTGTGGGACTGGATTTCCTAAGGGGTTAACTGGAGAGCGTTGGTCTGGATCTGGAGGCCTGGGTTATAAAGAAATAATGACATAATGGTGGCTGCAGCCATCCTGGGCCATTCCGGGCCTTGTGCGCGCGTTAATGTTCACCAGGTTTAACACAGAAAAGCGCCGCGGGGCCGAGGCTGCCCTGGCTCTCATGTCCCCCCGCCCGCAGCGCCCGTCCCGTCCCGCCCCGCCGCGGANCTCTCGCTCCCTGCCGGGCCGGGCCGGGCCGGGAGGCGGCACTGCAGCCCCGCCCGGGATGCTCGGCCGGTACCCGGGCACAGCCCGCCCGCCGAGGTGCGGGACGCGGCAGCGCTCCCCGCTCCGCTGGGCCTGGGTAGCGGGTGTTGTCACCGTCACACAGCCACGGCTGCTGGGACCGTCACCATGGCACACCCGGGGCTGTACAGAGTGGTGGGTGCTGTCGCTATCGCTTGCTCAGAGCTGGTTAGGTGCCAGGTGCCATCGCTGTCACATGCCCAGGGCTGTGTCAGGTGCTGTGACCATCGGACACCTGGGTTGTGCGAGGTGCCAGGTACTGTCACCCTCACACAGCAGGGCTGTACCAGGTGCTGGGTGCTGTCACTGTTGCCTGCTCAGAGCTGATTAGGTACCGGATGCCATCACTGTCACACACTGGGGCTGCACCAGGTGCTGGGTGCTGTCACCATCCCCTGCCCAGAGCTGTATCAGGTACCAGGTGTCGTTGCTGTCACACACCTGGGGCTGTATGAGGTTCCAGATGCTACCATGGTTGCACACCCAGGTGTGTATGAGGCCTGTCTCAGCTCTGCTGTGGGTTTTCAGGGCTCAGACGAGGCCACACATGTCACACAATGTGCAGTGGGGGGCCTTGAGCTGAGCCAAAGTGATGCTCTGCTCTGCCCAGGTGGTCTGGGCAAGACTCTCATATACCCACAAAGGAGCAAGATGTGTGGGTCTATGGAGGCCAGGCAGAGCTGCTGTGAAGCAGATCTGGGTCAGATGTGCAAGATCCTTAAATATCATCAGGCCAGCGCTCAGGAAGGTACCAGAGGAGTGTGGGACAGGGACAGGATTGTGCATGGAGAGCCCTGGTGCCTGTATCACATCCAGCACACTTGATAGCGGAGATTAAATAATGCTGGGGAATGAATGGCACGTTAATGTTTCAGTTTCTGTGGTCTCTGGCATGACTGCAGATATTATCATCAGTGTTTATGGAACTCTATCATATCTTGGACCACTTTCAGGGCTGTTTTATGCGGAGCCAGAGGATGACATCCTCAGCGGGCGGCTGTGCTGGGAAATTGTATAAAATTGAAAACATACTAAATTGACTTCACAGACAGGGTAGAGTTTCAGATATCTGTCTTTCACATGTGTCCCATGAACCCCCTGCTCTCCACAGCCCTTGGTCACATGGGCCTCTTGAGGTGGGAAGCCTCACTACTGTCTGTAAAGGGGCTTTAAAAGGACTGCAGAGCTGGTTTGTGCTGGGTCACTCCTCAAAGCACAGCTTTCCCTGCTGGATCTTCCCCTTCTCCCTGCAGGCAGCCTGGCTGGGGTGGCTGTGGCTGGGAGAGTGGCCATGCCAGGCCCCTGCAGTGAGTTGTGTCCCACCTGTGTGACAGCCCGGATTGTCACCTGAGGCAGCGTGGCAGCTGTGGCAGGACCGATCTCTCCCCATCCTTGGCCTCGAGCTGTGTGCTGGAGAGGGAGCCCAACTCCCGGCTCTGCCCAGGTCCTGCCCACTGGGAGGAACCCCTGGCAGTCTAACTGCAAGCACCCTGTTTCCTACTGTAAGAGACTTCTAACTTTTTAATCCCAGATAGAAAAAGAGAGGCCTGGATTTATTGTATCCTGGAGCGCTCTCTGTTGTTATAAAACATCTTTATGTAGCTGCCTTTCTTATCATGGAAGAATGAATGATGTTTTGTTCCCATCCGTTAGGCTTGGCTGATGTTTTACCGCTAAGTGGAAGCATTAACCCCCCTCACCTGCTCTTTTCTCTTGCTTGAGGATTTATGGCACTGCTGTGACCTTGGGAGAGTTCTGCTGTAAGGAGCAGCTGCTTCAGTTTTATTCCAAGAGCCAGCAGCTTTTGGGCATGGCCCTTGGAGACTTTAGTCTTGATTAATGGTTGTTCTTCAGCCACAAAACATGTCCATGAAACTATCCCAGCCTTCCTCCTTCTTACCCTGCTTCTCTGATGGAAATCAGCACCTGCCCCAGGCCAAGTGAGCTCTGAAGGGCCTGCGGCAGCTCAGAGGNTCTCTGTGGGACTGGATTTCCTAAGGGGTTAACTGGAGAGCGTTGGTCTGGATCTGGAGGCCTGGGTTATAAAGAAATAATGACATAATGGTGGCTGCAGCCATCCTGGGCCATTCCGGGCCTTGTGCGCGCGTTAATGTTCACCAGGTTTAACACAGAAAAGCGCCGCGGGGCCGAGGCTGCCCTGGCTCTCATGTCCCCCCGCCCGCAGCGCCCGTCCCGTCCCGCCCCGCCGCGGAACTCACTCGGTGAGCAGCCACACGCTCTGCACCTCCCCGTCCTCGGCGGGCAGCACGACCACGCGGATCTCGCTCACCGCCTGCTCGATGGTGCCGGGCTGCGGGGGGACAAGGCAGAGGTCAGGGCGTGCGGGACCGGACCGCGGCCGCCCCCGCGGCCCTCCCGGGGCTCACCCGGAACACGAAGTACTGCCGCAGGCGGCCGGCGCGGCCCGCGGTGCGGACNTGGGGCTGTATGAGGTTCCAGATGCTACCATGGTTGCACACCCAGGTGTGTATGAGGCCTGTCTCAGCTCTGCTGTGGGTTTTCAGGGCTCAGACGAGGCCACACATGTCACACAATGTGCAGTGGGGGGCCTTGAGCTGAGCCAAAGTGATGCTCTGCTCTGCCCAGGTGGTCTGGGCAAGACTCTCATATACCCACAAAGGAGCAAGATGTGTGGGTCTATGGAGGCCAGGCAGAGCTGCTGTGAAGCAGATCTGGGTCAGATGTGCAAGATCCTTAAATATCATCAGGCCAGCGCTCAGGAAGGTACCAGAGGAGTGTGGGACAGGGACAGGATTGTGCATGGAGAGCCCTGGTGCCTGTATCACATCCAGCACACTTGATAGCGGAGATTAAATAATGCTGGGGAATGAATGGCACGTTAATGTTTCAGTTTCTGTGGTCTCTGGCATGACTGCAGATATTATCATCAGTGTTTATGGAACTCTATCATATCTTGGACCACTTTCAGGGCTGTTTTATGCGGAGCCAGAGGATGACATCCTCAGCGGGCGGCTGTGCTGGGAAATTGTATAAAATTGAAAACATACTAAATTGACTTCACAGACAGGGTAGAGTTTCAGATATCTGTCTTTCACATGTGTCCCATGAACCCCCTGCTCTCCACAGCCCTTGGTCACATGGGCCTCTTGAGGTGGGAAGCCTCACTACTGTCTGTAAAGGGGCTTTAAAAGGACTGCAGAGCTGGTTTGTGCTGGGTCACTCCTCAAAGCACAGCTTTCCCTGCTGGATCTTCCCCTTCTCCCTGCAGGCAGCCTGGCTGGGGTGGCTGTGGCTGGGAGAGTGGCCATGCCAGGCCCCTGCAGTGAGTTGTGTCCCACCTGTGTGACAGCCCGGATTGTCACCTGAGGCAGCGTGGCAGCTGTGGCAGGACCGATCTCTCCCCATCCTTGGCCTCGAGCTGTGTGCTGGAGAGGGAGCCCAACTCCCGGCTCTGCCCAGGTCCTGCCCACTGGGAGGAACCCCTGGCAGTCTAACTGCAAGCACCCTGTTTCCTACTGTAAGAGACTTCTAACTTTTTAATCCCAGATAGAAAAAGAGAGGCCTGGATTTATTGTATCCTGGAGCGCTCTCTGTTGTTATAAAACATCTTTATGTAGCTGCCTTTCTTATCATGGAAGAATGAATGATGTTTTGTTCCCATCCGTTAGGCTTGGCTGATGTTTTACCGCTAAGTGGAAGCATTAACCCCCCTCACCTGCTCTTTTCTCTTGCTTGAGGATTTATGGCACTGCTGTGACCTTGGGAGAGTTCTGCTGTAAGGAGCAGCTGCTTCAGTTTTATTCCAAGAGCCAGCAGCTTTTGGGCATGGCCCTTGGAGACTTTAGTCTTGATTAATGGTTGTTCTTCAGCCACAAAACATGTCCATGAAACTATCCCAGCCTTCCTCCTTCTTACCCTGCTTCTCTGATGGAAATCAGCACCTGCCCCAGGCCAAGTGAGCTCTGAAGGGCCTGCGGCAGCTCAGAGGTGCCCAGCTGCTGCTCTGGCTCCTCCTGGCCCTTGGGAAGGGTTTGCTGGCAGGTGCTTGAGACGTTTAGTGCAGCATCTCTGCCCTGCTCTGCTCTCCTCCTCCCCATCCCGCAGTGCCGGCTGCTGCGTGCAGTTGGACGTGTCCCCGCCAGCAGANTGCCCAGCTGCTGCTCTGGCTCCTCCTGGCCCTTGGGAAGGGTTTGCTGGCAGGTGCTTGAGACGTTTAGTGCAGCATCTCTGCCCTGCTCTGCTCTCCTCCTCCCCATCCCGCAGTGCCGGCTGCTGCGTGCAGTTGGACGTGTCCCCGCCAGCAGAATTTCCTTGGGAAGCAATCAATTTTGTTACCTGTGGGAGTGCGTGGGGAAGATCGAATCTCTGCGGGAGGTTTTTCGAGCTTCTGGGAAAAGGATTTGGGTGGTGTGTCCGCAGCTGGCCTTGGGTAGTGCAGAGGAGCTGCCCGCGGAGAAGCAGCCCCGCTGCTCCATCCCTGCGAGCAGGGCTCCCCCTCCTCTGCTCGGGGCTGGGCACAGCTCGTGGGAGGGATTTCTGACCGACACCGAGGAAAGAGGCGACGTGAGGGAAAGGAGCTGGACCTGGGAAAGGCGGGGGGAAGGTTTGTTACTCCCCTGACCCGCAGGGAAGCTGCCCTGGTGTGTGCGTGTGCAGGAGCTCCTCTCTCGAGCTGCGGCAGGAGGATGCCTGCGCCTCTGTGGATGGAGTGAAGGATCACCCTGCCTGCTTCAAGAAGAGCCCCCGGGAGGTGAGATTCTCCTGCCAGAAGAGCACCCCTCCTTTCTCCTTCCCCTTGCCGAGGGCTGGGTTTCAAAGTGCCGTGGGAAGGGGATCGCAGCTCCGGAGCAGCTCAGCCCACATGGGCAAAACCCAGGTCTTGTGAGCCCCCAGGTCCTCGAGCTTTGTCAGGAAGCAAATGCCAGAAGGAAAAGTCACTTCGGTGCATTTCACTGCGAGCAAACGAGCATGAGAAGCCAGCTTTGGTTTGGGGAAAAACCCAGCTGCAACCTGCACTGTAATTTCCAATGGAGTGAAGAAACTCGCTGAGCGGAACCCGAGAGGAGGAAGCATCCAGGAACGGTAAATCCGCTCTCCCTGCCAGGACTCCCCTCTGATTGCTTTGTCCTTTGCAAGGAGAGACACTGGCAAGCTGGGAGCAGGAGCCTGTGCTGGAGGGGGCTCTGGGATTCCCGGGATAACCGCTGGAAGCACCTGGAGGGAGAGCAGCAGCTGCGATGGAGTTTCCTGCCGTGGCACTGTCACTCATCGTGGCGCTGCGAATGTCTCCGCTGGCTGCTGGGACCAAACTGCAGCCTCACATGTGAGTAGGAAGAAAGAGTTCCGGAGGGGTTTTGTTGGGCAGGGAATGGAAAAGCAGGAGCCAAATGCAGTGTTTTCAAATCAAGGGTGAGGCGAAGAGCAGAGAGCGGAGGGGCAGTGGGGAGGAAGCTGTTGTGGGTTTCTTTATTTGCTTCTAGATGTGCAGAAAGGGGAATAGAAAATTGAAAATGTGGATAGTCTTTTCTTGGAGGGAACTCCTTGGTTCAGCTGAAAGTGTTGTGAGTGCGAGAGATGATTCCTGTGTGAATACTTTGCCCTTTCTTCCAAGACCTGCTGCTTTTATTTCACTCCACAAATCTTTCTTATTCCACGTTCCTCCCCGCCCGCCGCTGTTACTCCAGCAGCACGTAGGCTGCTCTTTTTAATTACATTTTACAGTTACAGTTTGGTGTTAATCATTTGGCTGCTCTGGAAAACTTCCTTGCAAATCTGGCCTCCTGCCAGAAGATGGTCTCTCAGAGCCAGGGGATCACTGTAATTCCCTTTGTCCATGGAACCGGTGTGCAGACTCCAAGCCGCCCTCCCCAAGGGGTTTAATTCTTAAAAAAAAGAAAAAAAAAAAAAAGAAAAGAAAGGGTGTCCTTTAGAAGATAAAGGTTTTGGAAGGAGCAGCTTTTTCTGCCCATGTCAGGGTTTTGTGCTCCTGCCCTGACATTACTTTCAGGACTTCTTGGACGGGGCACTGGAGCAGAGCCCCGTGCCAGCACGCTGGGGTTGGAATTGAGCAGCCTGGAGAAGTGGGATGCCAGCTGTGACCTCTAAGCTTCACCACGTCCAAATGAGTTATTTTCGCTTTTTTTAAAATAGAAAGTATCTCTAAGAAAACTCTGGGTCCTGTTGGAAGCAGCAGAAGCAGCCTCAAATACCAAGTGGCTCATGGAGTCAGGGACAAATGTCTCATTCTTCATCCTCAGTTAAACCCACTGACTTGTGCGTGGAGAAAGAGTTAGGATTAGAGAAGAAACAAAGTACATTTCTTTGATTTATTGGAGTTAGCCTCGCAGCCCTTAGCTCTGAATGAGCATGAAATCACCCCTGTGGCTGGTCGGCCTGGCACTGTTTCTTTCCCCTGCAGGGATTGAACTCATTGAGGAGGTGGATGTGGGGGGTTGCCCAAGCCCTTCCTGCCCTGCCAGCAGGAAATTCAGGCAGTGGGAGCACTGCACCCCTCACAGCTGTGACCCCCTGTCTTGGTGTGAAAAGACAGGTGTCTGTTAAAGAAGGCAGGAGCCTCCCCTGAAATGGAAAATGTAAAACCCCTCCCTCCAAATTATTATAATTTTGAAATTAAAAGGCTCTCAGGCAAAGATATGGGAATAGGAATAACAGTTCTTTAATAGGAAAATTAAAATACAAATGCAATAGTACAAACAAAATAAAAACCTGACAGAGTCAGAATATTCCCTGACCCCCTGTGTGTCAGGCTGTTGGTGGCAGTGCCATTCCCTGGTGGCTCAGCCCTCCTGCAGTGCCAGGGGTGGTTCTGTTGGAACAGGGATCCTGTACAAGGCTGGAGTTTTCCTCTGAAGCTCCAGTGCTGCTGGAGATGGGCCTGGTCTTCCTCTAGGAATGCAGTGGGAAAAGGCTGCCCTGGTGTCTGCAAGTCTCAGATTCTATCCAGGTAGGAATGCTTGGCTCCTCCCCCTCGGCAGAGCATCTCCCAGTGGGATGATGGAATTTTATCAGCCATGCAGGGACACTCAGCCAAGGAATTATGAAGGAAATTGCTCCCTGGAATCTCCCCGGGTTGGTTCTGGAAGAGATAAAGTAAATTGCCCAATTAACAGAGGATAACTGCCCCACCTTTAACAGATGGGAATTGAATACACACCCAGCTAAACCTGAGACACCCCTGCATCCCTGCATCCCCCTGGATCCCCTGCACCCCTGCCGTCCCTGCATCCCCCTGGATCCCCTGCACCCCTGCCGTCCCTGCATCCCCCTGGATCCCCTGCACCCCTGCCGTCCCTGCATCCCCCTGGATCCCCTGCATCCCTGACATCCTTGCATTTCTCTGCTGAACGTCTGTGCGGAGCAGGAGCTGGGAATGGTGGGGCTGTGGCAGCTCCTCACAGCTGTGACCCCCTGCATCCCCCTGGATCGCCTGCATCCCTCTGGATCCCCTGCATCCCCTGCATCCCCTGCACCCCTCACATTGTTTCATTTCTCTGTTGCAGGCCGAACGTGTGCGCGGAGCAGGAGCTGGGGGTGGCGTTGCTGCGGCAGCTCCTCACATCAGTGACCCCCTGGATCCCCTGCATCCCTCTGCATGCCCTGCACCCCGGACATCGCTGCATTTCTCTGTTGCAGGCCGAACGTGTGTGCGGAGCAGGAGCTGGGGGTGGTGTTGCTGCGGCAGCCGTGCGTGCAGGCGCTGAGCTGCGCGGTCAAGGTGTGGAGGCAGAACTGCGGGGGCCGCCGCTGGTGCACGGGCTACGAGCACAGGTAGGGGCTCTTCCCTCCAGCCCGGGCTGCTCCTTGTAGAAGTGTGAGAAATGGAAGGATAGAAGTTTCCACAGATGCTTCCAAAATGTTAAGGATTTTTCTTAGAAGAGGCTCCCTGGAGGGAGCTACTGGGAGTGGTTAAAGGGACCCTCAGTGTTCCCTGCCAAGCTGTGGAGTGTCCAGCACAACTCTTGGTGTTGCCATCAGGATTGTGTTGATTTTTTAGCTCGCCAGCCCCTTAGAGATACCCGCTCCTGCTCACTAAGGCAGAAACACCTGTTCTTAAAATTGACATTTCCTTTGTGAGCAAGTAGTGTAAGGGAGGAGCTCAGAGCTGTGAATAGTCTAGAAAAGGAGAAAAAAAAAATCTGGGGTGTTATGAAGACCTGGGTGTTGTCTCTTGTGTTCCTAATTAGAGTAAATTAGGAGTATTTTTCCCAGTGTGAAGGAGAAGGGAATGATTCTGAAATACTAACCTTTTGTTATCATCAGCTTACCTTTGGCAGCAGCCAAACTACAACGTGCCCAAGCTGCTTCCACCCTCCACCTGCTTTTCCGGCCCCATCAGGGAGTTACAAGCCTTTGCAGAATAAAAATGACAGTAGTTTCAAAGAAACATCTTGGACTCAAGACAGCTTTTAAGTCCTGACTTTAGGAATTCCTCCTAACCTGTAATTGCTGGTAATTACTCTGGTGATGAGATCTGTGTCCTGGTAACAAAGGAGCAAACAGAGTCTGGCTCTTGGCTGTGTTTTCAGGGAAGGCTTTGAAAGGATGGATGCCCTGTCTGCTTCCACTTCAAAGGCTGGGAGCTCTTCGGCCCCAGCAGTCCCTTCAGCTTCTTAAAGGATGGGTTTGACATCACAAATCAAGGGACAGAAATGAAATAACTTTCTGTTCTGCTTCATTACAAACATCAGAACAACCCAGTGCTAAAACCTGCTGGAAGCACAGAGGGGAAGCCACCGAGGGATTTCACCCCAGGAATTGTGAAACTCAGACAGGGAAAGGACTACCAGCAGAACATTCCTTGGGCAAGGTTTTGTCCCAGATGCCCTCTCTCTAAACTTCTGGGAGCTGCCATTGCAGCAAGCTTGTCCAAGAGCTGGGAGCTGTCCTGCCAAGCTCCCTTGTGCCGGGAGCGCGCGGAGTCGGCACCCGCAGGGACCCTGGAGCTGCTCCAGTTGGACCCAGCTCTGGCAGCGTGGGGCTCAGGCAGTGTATTCACAGCTCAGGATCTGCCCTGAAATTGGCCTCGGTGCCTTTGAGTGCCTGGAGGTGACTGGGAAAAGCAGCGTCTGCTCACTGGAGCATCCTCGGGCTGCTCCGCATTCCTGGTGAAGGGAAGGGTTTGTGCAGCTTCCCAGTGAGTGATGACAGCAGGTAGCTTTGCTCAGCCCCCCGTAACCCAGCTTGAAGGAATCACAGTGCTCTCCCAGAGGGGCTGGAAGGGGATTTTCCAGCAGCAGGACACAGCAGGATTCCCTGGGTTCCATTAGTTCTGGCTCATTCCCTGTTTTCTGTGCCAGGGACTCCTTAAAGCACAGCAGAGAAAAGAAACACTGAAGGTGAAGCATCTCCTGTGTGGTTCTGTCCCATCTGCAGCACCCAGATACCCAGAGGCACCGAGGCTGTCACAATATTTGCCTGTCCTTGAGAGCTGCCTGGAGTGGCTGAAGGGCCTGGAGTGTCCAACAGAGCCCAGGAGGGTGGGGCTGAGGCTGCTTGGGGCACTGCTGGGGCACCAGGAGCCCTGAGCTGTCCTACATCACTATTTTGAGCTTTTCCTCCCCATCCCTGAGCCTCCTTGTCATGCTCACTCCACCCTGCACCCACCATCTCCCCTTCTCCTTCCTGCTGGGCTGGAGAGAGCTCCTGGTACCAAGAGCATCCTGGTGGGCTGGAGCCTGTGACTTGCTTTCTCAGCTGCTTCTGGAACACAACAATTTCCTTCATAATTTGTTAACAGCTCATACAAAACCAAAAAAAAAAAAAAAAATTGGTGTCTGCTTTTATTTTTCTCAGCTGTGCTTCCACGTGCTGGGTGGCACGCAGGAGTCATTGAAGGTTTCCTTCCTGGGGATTAATGGTTCACTGTTATTTGGGTTTTTTTTTTTGTAGGAACACTCAGACAAAATCAAACAAGTCGACTGAGTTAGGATAAATATTTCCAGTGGACATGCACGACACTTCTGTCATGCCAAATATTTGTTGTTGTTTGCCTGATTTGCTTTGGTGGAGCAGTTTCATGTTCTGCCAAGGGAGCTTTTTAAAAATGGGCTTCAGAAGTGTTATCTGTGTTTCGATTCTCACAAACACACAGCACCAAATTTCCGGGTTAAAAAAAAAAAAAAGTGTCGCTTTTATTTATTTACGCTTCAGATCAGTCCCTGCTTTACTCCCCCAGCTCTACTGGGAGTGGTTAAAGGGACCCTCAGTGTTCTCTGCCAAGCTGTGGAGTGTCCAGCATAACTCTTGGTGTTGCCATCAGGATTGTGTTGATTTTTTAGCTCGCCAGCCCCTTAGAGACACCCGCTCCTGCTCACTAAGGCAAAATACCTGTTCTTAAAATTGACATTTCCCCTGTGAGCAAGTAGTGTAAGGGAGGAGCTCAGAGCTGTGAATAGTCTAGAAAAGGAGAAAAAAAAAAATCTGGGGTGTTGTGAAGACCTGGGTGTTGTCTCTTGTGTTCCTAATTAGAGTAAATTAGGAGTATTTTCTTAGCATCAGTGATCACTGCCAAGCCGTGTGGAAAACAATGGCAGCACGTCTGCAAACCCAATTCCTCATTTTATTTGCACCCAAATCCTGCTCTTGCCGGTTTGCCTGCCCTGCAGGAGCTGACTCGGGCTGGGTTTTTGTGTTTCAGGGTTGTGTATCACACGGGCTACAGGCAGGTGTACCAGCTGAGGCCCCAGACCACGTTCAGGTGCTGCCCAGGGTGGTCCCAGCTCGCAGGGGATGCTGGCTGCCTGCACAGTAAGTGTCCCTCTACTCAGCTCAACTTCCTTGGTTTTGGCTCATGTCAAGTCCTGTGCCTGCAGAAATGCTCTAAAAATGTCTTTAAAATAACTGTGTTAATTTAAAAAGGTCTTAAAACGTCTCTAAAAATAACTGTCATGGATTTTTTTTAGTTATTTTTCCATTATTATTGTTATTATTATTATTATTATTATTATTATTATTATTATTATTATTATTATTATTATTATTATTATTATTATTATTATTATTTCCATTTCTGGAGAATTCCTACACTCAGTGTCCCAGCAATTCACCCACTTGCCCACTCGTCCCCTACTAAATGTTTAAAATCAAGGCCAAATTGATGTTTCCAATGGCTCCACTGGGAGAAGCTCTGGAAGCTCCTTGGAGAAGGTTTGTCAGGGGCTGGGTTTGTTATTTTAGGACTGGCTGAGTTTGAGCTGGCCCTGTGAGAGGTTTGGGATCTCTGCACCCACCCTTTGCCTGCTCCCTGCTGCGTGCAGAGGGTGAGCTGGGCTCGGGGTGGTGATTCTGCAGGGACAGCCTGGAGGAGGGGACACACAGCCACACGGGGAGGGGGTGGCACTGCTCAGGTGTGGAGTGGAGACCCAGACCTCGAGGCTTTGGGATGCTGTGGCTGGATTCCTGCTCCCTCCCAGAGCCATTCCCCGCACTGGAGCGTGTCCTCCCCAGCTGTGGGGGAAGCTGTGAGGTGTGTTCAGCTTTGCACGTGGTGGGGATGTGCAGGTATCAGCCTGTGAGATGATTTTATTGTTCTGTTGTTGCAGAAGACAGGGGCAGCTTTATCACTCTGGGCCCCACATTCCTGTTTCCCCCCAGATTCTCTGTGTGGCACAGGAGGCAGCTGCTGTGTCACTCCCTGAACCCTGTGGCCACAGGGCTGGGGAAACATTCAACTGGAAACTTCTTCTGAGCTGTTGAGAGCAAGGAAAAACCTCTTGAACTGACCCAGACTTCTGTGCAGAACCAGATGTTGCCTTGTGCAGAGCCCTGCACTCTCCCTGTGCTGTGGGATCAATTCCCTGCCTTGGTGCCTGATTTTTTCTGATTTAGACCTTGGAGGTGCCCTCCACCTTCCCCACAGAAAAGCAGCTTTGGATTTTAGTGCTAGGCAGGAGAACCAGCAGAGAATTTTGGGATCTGCCCTGCCCTGCCAGCTCCCTCATGGGGGCATTTAGGGCTGGGATTGATCTCCAGGACAGGAAGGTGTCTCCCACAGCTGCTTGCTTTTTGTCCTGTGAAGAGGCTGACTGTGCCTTCCCTGGGCTTTGATGTTGTAGCAAAGCTTTTTTTAAAACAAAACAAACAAACAAAAAACCCCACAAAAAATCTGACCGTTTCTTTTGTTGTTGTTGTTGGTTTTTTTTTCTTTTTTTTTTTAAAAAAAGGGATAAAAAGGTGTGTCAAACAACCAGTCTTTATTCTTCCCATTCCAAGCTGGAGCACAGGAGAACAGCCCACTGGGGAGAGGAAGCTCCACGGGTGCCTCCTCGTAACCCCTGTCAGAGAGCAGACAGTGACCTCAGCTGAACTCAGGAATTACCTTCTGGAATGATTTTTCCTGCCAAGGAAATGAGTAATTCCATGCAGGAAGGAAGCAGAGAAAAGGAAATAGAGTTGCTCAGGGCACGCTCTGAAGTCATCCTGCTCATCACCAGGGCTGGGAATGGCCCTCAGGGACTGCTCACTGCAGGCTTGGGCTGGAGGGGAGAAGAGAGGGACAGCCAGTGCCAAAAAGCAGAGTGACACCAGCCCAAAAACCCTGCAGGAATTGCTGCTGAGCTGCTGGGGAGGTTGAGGTGGATCATGACCTGCAGATGGTGAGCTCTGTCCCCATCCAGCCCTTCAAAACAACTGGAGACCACGGGGTTCACACCCAGGACGTGCTGTAGCTTTGTTTCTGGGACAGAAAAATGGGGTTTATGTGCAACAGGCACAACAGGGAGCTGATCTCTGCTGGCCCTCAGCACAGGCAGGGGCACTTGCAGGGGCAGAAAATAAAATTGCATTGTCTGAATCATCTTCTGAGCCCCTGAGAGCAGCAGGAGAGCAGCCAGCAGGTTAGGGCTGAGGTGGGAATTGTGTGTCCCTGTTTCCAGACCCCCAGGGGCAAGTGGGACAGCTCTGCCTGGCCCTGCAGGTGGCCCAGGCCAGGGTGTGATCCCTGATCCCTGCACTGTCCCGGGCTGTTGGGCTGTTCCTGCAGACACAGGGTGACTGAGTAATGGTACCCTGGCACACAGCTCCATTAGCAAGTTTAGAACTCCCTAATATTTTGCTAGATATACTTTTCTGTAGCTCGGGGATTTATTCTAGCTGAGTGTTAATACACAGACCATTGTTTTATTTGTGCTTGCTTTCTCCACCTCCTATAACTTTTCTGCTGACAGATCTTATGGCTACAGCTCAGCTCTAATTCTGCTGTTTCCGAGGCCTGCCTTCTGCAGCTTTCCCAAAACCCCTCTGATTTCAAGAATTCCCACAACTGAGAAGCATTTAAAAAGGTTTTATTTCCATTTCCCACACTGGGGAACGTGCCTGGGCTCTGTGTAACTGAGCCCTCATCCCGAGGAGCTGCAGGCTGTGGGTTTGCAGGGGTGTGATGGCTTTTCCTGCTGGGGTCCCTGTGGAGCAGAGGGGGTGCAGGAAGGTCTGGGGGGGAATTGGGAGGTGCTGGGGCAGGGGCACTCAGCCAGGCTGTTATTTGTGGAGGTTGGTGCAGCAGCCTGGGGTCGGGCTGTGCTGGCTGCTGTGGCTCTGCTGAATGCCACAGAGCTGTGCCAGGACGTGTCAGCAGGGCTTGTGGCCCTGCCTGTCTGCCTGCAGAGATCATTGATCGTGTTCCAGGAGCACGGGGCAGGGGAAGGGCAGCTCTGCTGGCAGTTTAATTAGGGCTGCTGGGCAGGGGGATCTCTCCAGTGGGGACATCTTGCTCTCCCTTGGGGACTGGCATCTCCTCACTGCAGGGTTCTGTTTGCTCCTTGCTGGCCATCGTTTCTCCCTAAAAATAAAAATACCCCAGCGTGGGAATTGGAAAAACAGAAACTTCCACAGACACTGAAAGGTTTGAGCTGCAGCCTTAGGAGAAGCTTGGATTGGTGTAAAAGTACAATGCACAGACATTAAGAAAAAGAATAAACTTCTAATCATAAAACTTTCTATTGTTTTATCATAAAATATAATCATAACTATATAATAAACTATAATAATATCATAAAATAATAAACTTTCTATAGTTGTAAATAAGAATATGCCTTAAGTAAGTGAAAAACTGTATTGGGTAAGATGTTGAGGGGTTTATAATGTAGGGGTGTGGTTGTGTAGAATAAGCTAAAACTTAGAAGTTGTAATAGAAGCAGATGTGTGTAACTGAGACAGAAGCCATTGGACAAAAGTATCCACAGTGCAGCAGAAGTAAGTCCAGGTGATAGGTTAGAAAAAAAAAATCTATTTTGCTTTTCTAACCTAGAAAAGCAAAATAAATTCTATGGCAACTGTCCATTGTGTTAGAAAGTTCTAGATTGCCTTGTAACAAAGAACTTGTTACTGCTCTGAGCTATGGCTGAATGCCTGCTCCTCTAAAATCTCATGGCCTCTGAGACTGATGTTTGTCTGAGCAATGAAAATAGTCCCATCCCTTCATTTCTAACGGTGACAATGACACCCCAGCCCACGTGAGGGGAAATTTTCAGCACTGCAGGCTCCTGTGTAACCAGCCCAGGCCCTCTGCCACCTTCTTGTTTGAACATGATGGCACTGTCTGACATGGGTGGTGATCCTCAACCCCTTATGAGATGGGAGGTCCCAGCACCCTCTCCCAGGTCAGGAGAGTTGTTTGGGCTCTCAGAGCTGTCCTGGTGCCTGGGAGAGGAATTTGCCTTCTTGCAGCCCCTGCAGTGGGGGTGCTCACTGTTGGCACAGGCTGGAGGCTGGCTGAAGCAAAACTGGGCTGTCCTCCCCTTCCTCACGTGCAGGTTTGTGTCTCTGAGCTCTTACAGGGGAAGAAATGTCCCTACTGGCAGGGTGTGGGCTCTGCTAGGAGCAAAAATCTCAGAAAGAGATGGAAAATGTCATAGAAACAGAGATCTCACTGGTCTCACAGAATATTGGGATTTGTTCCTCTCCTGGCGTGCCCTCTGAAGTGCTGACAGCTGGCCTTGCTCCTGCCACCCCCAGGGCTGCCAGAGGTGAGGACAGGGAGCCCTGACCCTGGCAGGGTTCTGTCTTTTGTGCCTTCTCCTCTGGTGGCAGCAGAGGGTGAGGATTTATCACCTTCCATTGCCCTCTGTCCTGGAGCATTCATCCCTCTGGGAAGGAGAAAGGTCAGAAGTCAAGGCACCCTTTGCATTTTTGGGATGGCATCAGGTTCTGTCCCTGCCTCGTCACTGATAGTTTAACTCTCACACTGAGCTGCCTGCTTTCAAGTGGCCTCTGAGTTGCCACTTAAATTCCACCTGGGTTCAATAGCTCAGGTGAAGCCCTTGGTGATTAGGTGAGGGGCCTGCATGTCTGGTAAACTCTGTGATCTCCACTTTTCAGCTGGAGAGGCTGAAAAGCTGAGTCCCTCTGAGTCTGTAACTCTTGATGTGCGTGGAGAAGCTGGGGCTCAGCCACCCACAGCCTGTCTGTGCTCTTGGGCCAGCCCCTGCCACCTTCAGAAGGGACATGGTGAGGCAGAAAGGCACCAAGGAGAGCTGTGAAGAGCCTGAGGAGGAGACCCTGGCTTGGTGACCATGACTTGGTGACCATGACTAGATTTGGTGTGGGTGACACTGTCACTGTTGCGATGTGGCCTGGAGAAGCTCAGCCTGAGCTGCTGGTCTAAAGCTGGTCAAAGTTGTCCTGAACTCAAGTTTTTCTCCAGGTGAGGTGCTGCTGTCTTCTGATTTTCAGCTCAGGTGGAGGTAAAGCCTGGCCCTAGGTAGGAAGGAGAATTAATGCTTGTTTGAGGAAGCATCAGTCTGAGACACGATGAAAACCCATGGGATCATCCCTAGTGCTGAGCAGCTGAATTTTCATTGCCCATTAAATAAAAAACTTCTATTAGTCACAAATGGCCTGTTAAAAAGCTCCAGAGTGAGTTACCCCACACTGAACTGGGTTTCTTTCTGCCAACTCCACTGAGTTCTCTCCCATCACCTGGCGGGCAGGGCAGAGTGCTCATGGGGACCTGCTGGCCTTGCCTCACTGGCACAGCCCTGGAGCCTGGCACAACCTGGAATCCCTGCTCTGTCCTGGAGCCTGGCACAACCCTGGAGCTCAGCACAACTCTGGAGCCTGGCACAGCCCTGATGACTGGCACAGTCCTGGAGCCCAACAAAATCCTGGAGCCCAGCACAATCCTGGAGCCTGGCACAGCTCAGAATCCCTGCTCTGCCCTGGAGCCTGGCATGGCCCTGGAATGTGACACAGCCCTAGAACGTGACACAGCCCTGGAGCCTGGCATGGCCCTGGAGCTTGGCATGTCCCTGGAACCTGATACAGCCCTGGAGCCTGGCATGGCCCTGGAGCCTGGCACGGCCCTGGAACCTGATACAGCCCTGGAGCCTGGCATGGCCCTGGAGCCTGGCACAACTGTGGAGCCCAACACAACCCTGGAGCTCAGCATAACCCTGGAGCCTAGCACAACTCTGGGACCTGGCACAGCCCTGGAGCCTGGCACAACCTGGAATCCCTGCTCTGTCCTGGAGCCCAGCACAACCCTGGATGCTGGCACAATTCTGGAGCCTGGCACAGCCCTGGAGCCCAGCACAGCCCCAGAGCCCGACCATGTGCACCATCCCGGGGCGGGCAGCTCAGGTTGTGATCCAGGTTGGAAGGCTCGTCAGGAAATGCATCTGGCTGACAGTTTAATTTCCCCGAGAGGCGGCTTTGCTTTGTCCATCACCTCCTGGCTGCTGCAGGCTCATTGTTTAGTCAGCTGAAAGGCTGTGACTGAACTCCTGAACCTCTCCCCTGGGATGGAGCTCAGTGCTGGTTAAAAGTCCATCGTGGGCTCCCCTGGGAGCACATCTCTGCCCTGGGCTGTACCTCGGGGAGCCCAAACGTTGCTTTTCTCCATCCTAAATCCGTCTCATGTCTCCGACTTCCCGAGGATCCCGCCTCGCTGAGCTCCCACAAAGGACACTGCCTGGCTCTGAGCAGAGGGCGGTGATGCTTCCCATAATTTATTCTTTCTCTCCCGTTTCCCCGAACAGTGTCATTACCCTTTTCCCAAATTTCATCACATTAAACTCTGTCGCTCTGAATTAGGAGCTCGTTTGCAGGAGGCCTGGAGGGCACGGAGGGGGAGACCCCACCCGCCCCCGGGCTGGGAAGTAGGTTATTGTGATTTCCACTCGGTATGTGCCAGCCTGCAGCACAGAGCGGGGAATTGTCCGGCTCATTCAGGAAATCTGGGGCACTGCCAAGAATAACACCCCTGTCTTCTAACCCCTGATTTGTGTCGCTGAAATTGCTTCTAATATTTTCCATTGTTGTGCTTTGGGTCTCGCTGAGCTGCTCTGAGAGCTGAGTGCTGCCAGCAAGTTGGGCTCCCTGGAGCCAGGCCTGGCTCTGCTGGGACCCTCATGAAAATGTGGTTTTTAAGGTGAAAGATGCAGGAAAAAGCAAACCACTGTGTAATTTGGCCAGGCAACCCATTCTCTCTTACGGTGCTGAGGCCTGAAGGAAAGGACTGAAAGGAAAGACAGCCCCTCTGGCATGATCAGAGCTGGGAAAACCTGGAGCTGCAGCCCTGGAACACCTTGGCATGCACCTGGAGATGGGAAGTTGTTCCTGCCTTGCTGTGCAGGGAAGGATTTGTGATCCACAGGTGTTACAGCTCGGCTGAGCAGGATGCTTGGCAAAGAGCTTCCCAAGCTGCAGTGCTGTGCCAGCACAGGATTGGAATGGGATCACTGCAGTGCCCAGGGATGCAGGATTGGAATGGGATCACTGCAGTGCCCAGGGATATGGGATTGGAATGGAATCACTGCAGTGCCCAGGGATGCAGGATTGGAATGGGATCACTGCAGTGCCCAGGGAAATGGGATTGGAATGGGATCGCTGCAGTGCCCAGGGATGCAGGATTGGAATGGGATCACTGCAGTGCCCAGGGGTATGGGATTGGAATGGGATCACTGCAGTGCCCAGGGAAATGGAATTGGAATGGGATCACTGCAGTCCTCAGGCGTATGGGATCACTGCAGTCCCAGGGATATGGGATTGGAATGGGATCAGTGCAGTGCCCAAGGGTATGGGATTGGAATGGGATCACTGCAGTGCCCAGAGGTATGGGATTGGAATGGGATCACTGCAGTGCCCAGGGATTGGTCCATGGAAAGCACTAAAGTGTTAGATGAGAAGATAACTGGCTTTGTTATCTTAGTTACAGCAGCATTTCATCACGGGTTCATTAGCTCGAGGAGAGAGTGTTTGGGCTTCAATGCTACCTTTGTGTTAAAAATAATCTTCTCTTGTGGAGGGAGGGGGTTTGAAAAACCTTCAGGTCCTTAAAACAGCCAGTGCTGAGACTCGTGGATTTTGGCTCTGGTGCATTGAAGGTGCAAAGTTTGTGGGGCTTGGGATCACCCAGGGTGTCCCTGTGTGGTGAAAGAATTGGTAGAAGAAAGGCCCTTTAGGCAGGCACACAGCTGTGTCTGCCAAGATGGTGCGTTTGGATGGCAAATGTGAATATTTGGAGAATGGCACACTCACCTAAACCTTCACCAAGCCTCCCTAATCACAAAACCTCCCAAATCACAAAACTTCCCCAGTCAGTGCAGCCTTGGCAGAAGGTGTTGTGTGAGCCAGGAGCAGGAGTTAGCTCAGAGGAGAAATGACGAAGTCGATTGTGTTCCTGTAGGAAAAAACAGAGCCAATATTTGATAGATGGGAGATTCAATAGTGGGAAAGCAGTGACGTGGTTATTAGATTTCCATGTACAGTGGGTTAGAACTGATTTTTCAGGCGTGACAAGCTGACACCCACCAGCTTTGGGCTCTTTTTGGCAAGGTAATCCCTGCCCTTTCCCAGCTTGGATTTTGCGTGGCTGCCTCAGACTTTTGAGTCTTCTTTGACAATTGATAACTTTGCAGATCTATCTCCTGGTGTGCACAAGCTGTCCTGCCCCAGGACTGCAGCCCCTGCCTTGCACCGTTTCCATCTGTGATCCCTTTTTCTCTGAGTGCACAATTAGTGTTCTGGAGCCGGCGCGGGCGGTTTCGTGCCAAGAATTTCGGAGCCATTTTGGAAGGCTGCGCGGGGTGCCAGTTATAACGACACAAAATGAAATGTGTAATCACAGACCTGCTTTTTCTGTCGCTAATTAGTTACAGCTTCAGCTGGAATGGGAAGAGAAGCCAGGGGGGCTCCCGGCTTGCAAATGGGAGGGAGAGGCTGCAGCCAGCACAGCCCACGTGCGTGGGGGACCCTGGGTTCAGCGAGTGCTGCTGTAATTGTTACCAGGTGGCCCCAGATTGTACGAGGGGCTGTAATTTAATCACAGCTTTGTGTGTTTAGTTGGTAACTGACCTGAAGGCCCTGTGACACCATTGGTGGCTGCAGTGGGTTCCTTCCTGGGATGCATCAGCTGGAATAGATTGGTCCCCGTGGCTTCTCTTAGCCCAGGGCTCTGCACAGTCCACCCCTGGGTTGGGGTGGGTGAGAGGGAGCTGCTGGACCAGAGGTCATCACTGTGTGTCGTGCTCTGTGTCATCAGTTGATGCTCTTTGCTCCAGGTTTGCCAGGTTTTTGTGGGATATATTCCTACCAGTCCCATTGCTCTTGGGGTTTGCAGCAGTTTCTTCAGTGAAAAGTGGGAGGAAAAGAGGAGGTGAGGGAAAACGAATGAAGAGAGGAGCTGGCCGTCAGCGCAGCTCTGTCCAGATCAGTGAACACAGAGAGAATTTCATTGTGCAAATCTTTGAACAGATTTAGAAAGGAAGATGGATGCTTGTTCTGCCTCCTTACGCCTCGACAAAGCACCACACACATGACAGTGCCCCTGTTCACAGCATTTCTGCTTTTGGGATCAGCATTTCCCAGTGGGAAATATAAACCATGGGCTGCGTTTCACGAGTTACCAGGAGTACACACTCCCCTGGAAAAACCATAAACTTGTTAGTGGGTTTGTGGGGACGATTTGGAAAGGTGGATTTCAGAAGCCTAATTGAGCATTCTGTGTCTCCGTGTCCATTTCACACTCAGCTGGGTGAGAACAGAGAAACGTGCCTGCTCAGGCTTACTTACAGTTTAGCTCCATTTCATCCTCCGGGCTGCCCGAAGGTGACGCCACCGTGGGGTACCAGCTCAGGGGAACTCAGTGCAGAGGTGGGAGCAGCTCCCAGGGGATTGTTCTAGAAAGATCCCTCCAATTTCAACACAAGTAACTTGTGTTTGTTGCCTCGAGGTCTCGCATGAGTCGTTTTCTGAGTGTTGAACCCACTTGTTGGCTGGAAAAGCATCCTTCCACCACAGCCCTGGTGTTTCCCTGTGATTCTCAAGGAAAGCCCTTGGACATTCCCTGAGGTGATTTCCTTCCTATCCTAAATTTTGAGACTTTGTGCATTGAGCACCTCACTGTCAAGCTAAAGAAAAAATCAACTTCCCAGAGAGGGTAAAGGTTGAGTCTTGGCTTCTTTTTGCCAGGGTCGGGATTAAATGTGCAAGATGGTTTTGCTTGTTTGGACCCATATGTTTATTANGGTGAAGAAGAAGGAGAAGAAGAAGAATAAGGAGAAGAAGAAGAAGGTGGTGAAGGTGAAGAAGAAGGACCAGCCTCTGTCCTAAAACCTCCATCTTGCTTTATATATATCACTATATTCTAAACCCTTAAATTCTAAGTTTTCCACCCTGTGATATTACACACTTCTATTCAAACTCCACACCCACAATCCCAGTTCCATCATTCAATTTTGGAAGCTTCTCCACAGCTTCAGGTAAAATGCAGAGTTCTCTTGGGGGTCAGTGCCTGTCAGCACAAAAAGTCTCAAATTCTCAGCAGCCAGGTTTCCAACAGTTAAACAGTGATTTTTTTATGATTATTCAAGTGTTCTCTGGGGCTTTGGGCATATCACCACGGATGGGATGTTTGCCCTTCTAATGTGAGTGTGGGAATCATCCTCATCCTCCTCCTTGCAGCCACCTGTGGTTGTGGTGCTTGTCTCAACGGTGGGAGCTGCTGAGAGGGATCCTTGCAGCTCTGTCACTGCTCCTTTGGTTCCAGGGCCCTCCCTGCCAGCACGGTAAGCAGCCCTGCCAAATTCCTCCTTTAATTCCCAGCTGGAAGAGGAGAGGCTTTGGGGCGAGGGATGCCCTGCTTTATTTACGTCTCATCGTCGCCGCTGTTTTATCTGCAAAACTCCAACGATCTCCTCTTGGCTTTTGTGGTGTTTGGGGAACTTGGATGTTTGGAGAGGAAATACTTCTCATGACTTGCTGTGAAGCACAGCTCCGTGCTGTACAATAGCCTTTATTCCTGGCTGCCAGCCGTGGCGGGATTTGCTGGAATCAGAGGAGGAAGCTGAGTGAAGCTGGGTCAAACAAAGGAGCCCTGGGGTCACGGCCCAGGGCAGTGAGTGCCACCTCAGGAAGGAACGTCCCCGTGTCCTTGGCCAGGCTGCATTTTGGGGCTGCTGAGCTTTATTTAATTAATCTTTGTGGGATATACAAGGTCCCTCTTGAAGGTTATTGAGATTCCTGTATTTGGTGGCTCACAGATGCTCGGGTTTGGGAATGAGGTAGTCCATAGCAAACAACCCCAAAAAGCTTTCCAGCTTTTATCCTTGTTCCTTGGGCTGCAGGAACACGTGGTTGTCTCTCTCCTCCCTCTCACTGCTGAGTCTGCAAGCTCCAGTCTGGTGTTCTATCTTTTTTTTTTTTGTTAGGGCTGGGATTAAATGTGTGAGATGGTATTTCTTGTTTGGACCCAGATGTTTATAAGCTTTTATCTATATTACAGTCCTACAAACTGTGAATTCTACAGGACTTCACTCTAAAAATGGAGCTGTGTCTCTCTCTCTATACAAGGTTTTTTAGGGATAAACTGTCCAATTAAGAAATGACACCTAAATTATTTTCACTTTTAACCCAATAACCAACCACCTGTGACCTGCAATGCAGACTTTTTTATCCAGTTACACAAACCACCCAAAGCCATGGAGAAGAAGGTGAAAAAGAAGGACCAGGTTCTGCCCTAAAACCTCCATCTTGTTTTATATATGTTTATATGTATTTATTCAACTCTAAATTTTCTACCATATGGTATTACACAAGGGACCTGAAGTTGGGGCTTTGGGTGTAACATGCCTGTCATATTTTAAATAAATGTCTGAGATCCTGAATATCTGTTGTCAGATCCCACTGTCAACATTTTGGCAGAGTGGTGGGAATGGGCTGTGAAAAAGGGATGGCCAAGGATACACAAGGACACAAATTATGGCTTCCTTACCTGAAGTTAAAGGCAGAAAGCAGCCCAAGCTGTGGCATTTTGGAGTGAACTAATTACAAGGAACAGGCAAGAATGTGAAGGAGAGGGGATAAATCTTTGTGCTGCTTGTCCTGTGTTTGTAAAGCATCAATTGCCCTGTTGCCTCCTGGCAGAGGAAAGCTCAGCTGAAGCAGGAGCATTCCTCTGCATTTGCAACCTCAAATTATTTTCATTCCTGGGTGATTTATATTTCACACCCAGGGCAGAGATGACCCCCTGCCATCCTGTTCCCTGCCATCCCCTTCTGCTAGACAACACTTTGCTCTTTCCCAAGCCTATAATTTGTAAAGGTTTGAGCATTTTCATTACCTGCAGGTGAAGGACAGATACAGGCACAGGGGACTGGGGACAGTGTTCAGTTTGCAAGCACCTTCAGAGAGCTTTCCTGACTTTCCAGTTTTATTTTCACTATGGTTTCCATCCTGCTTTTAAGAGATGTTGCCCCTGAAAAATTCCAAAAGACCAATGGAACAGCTGTATTAGCCTTAGATTGCAGAAAATTTATGTTATTTTGGTCTGTTTTTTGATGGCTTTTATTTGTAGCATTTTTCAAAACTCACAGTCCTTTCCACAGAGAATGTGCTGATTTGGATACAGGAAGACCCCAGTCACAAGATCATCCTTCCCTTCATCTTAATTTCTTACTGGCTCCTGTCAATGGCTCTCTTTGGTAAATACTTTTTTTGGACACATTTCTGGTGAAAAACCGAATTGTCTGGATTTTCATCTTCTCTTTCACTGTTAAAAGTGCTCTGGTTGGTTGGCTTTGCTCATCAGTCAGCATTTGTGCTGGATTTTCCCAATGGGACGAGAGGCTGCTTTGGGGAGGGACACCTCACCAGTGACTCGTTCTTCCCTTATCTGTCACCTGGCAGAGGAGCTGTCCTGGTGTTTGAGGTGATGGTTCCTCCTCGGGAAAGGATGGAGCTGTGGAGTGAGTACTGGCTCTGGGTGTGGGCAGGACGAGGCTGTTTGGTGAGAAGGACATGGAAATAACCCGTCTGATATTCCACGCGCCACTCGTCTTCAAGAAACCCGGGTCTGATCCGAATGGAACCATTTTATCTTGCCTGGAAAGAAACACAGATGTGTTTGCTTTAGAGGCAGGACACTCCCTGTCCTGGCCAGGCTCCTATCAGAGCTTTCAGCACGGGATATTTTTGCTGGCCAGCCCCGAGCAGCAGCAGCCGGGTGTTTACCCTGGCTGGGCAGCCGGCAGCTCCCCAGAGCTCGCCTTCCAGGGTGAGGTGCTGTCCTTCCTGCTCTCCTGAGCTGCTGACAGGGGGAACTTTGCTCGCTCTCTGGGTTAAATCACCTCGTGGTGAAGGCACAGCCCTCGCTGGGGCTGTGTGAGCTCTTACAGGAAGCTCTGCAGAGCGTCGCGTGTGCCCGTCCAGGTTTCAACACCTTTTCTGTTGCCTCTTAGTGGCTTTTAGATCCTGTCAGATGCTGTCAGTGTAGAAATTGATTTTTTTCCCCCGCATCTGCCATCAGGTGAGCTTTGCTTTGCAGCAAACTGCAGCAGAGTTGATCTGGACAATATTGCAGTGACCACAAACTGAGGAAGCAGCTGAGTTGTCCTGACCTCCTTTGGTATCTTCCATCCTTGGTGGATGAAAGGGTTGTAAATGGAGCATTCAAAGTTTAGGGTAAGGCTCCCTTTAGAGCTCCTTTCTGGGGGCTTGGACGTAAATGACCTTTCGGTGCAGGCTCGTTTCTGGAGGGAGGGGGTGTCAGAGAGCCTGGGCTCTGCTCCAAGCCTGCCCAGCCTTTCTGGGAATCCTTGGACCACCCAGCACTCTGGGGTCCAGTGAACCCATCAGACCCCAGCGAGTGCAGCAGGACGGGACCTGCATGTGTGGGAGGTGGCAGTGACAGGGCTGGGAAGGTGGGCGTTTTCTGGGTGTATTTTGCTGTAAATCGGCTGCTCAGCTTCACCCTTGGCCTACTGGAAGCTCCCAGCAGAGTGGATTGTTTCAGCAACACTCAGGCTCCCGGGGCTCTGACGTGGGAGCTGCGCCGTGCCGGGGGCCCAGCGCCGTTCCTAATTAGCCCGGCTGTGTTTTGAAGCATGGGCCAGCCCAAGCCTCCTTTGGCTTGGCACAAAGGAGAGGTCAGCCGTGGCCAGCAGGGCTGTGATTAGTGCCTGTGCCTGGAGGCCTGCTCGGGTGGCTTTGTCACCCGCCACTTCAGGAGAGCATGATTGTCTCTTTCTTTTAGAGCACTGCCCTCATTTACCCAGCCTTTGACGTGCCCTCGGCGTTGTTTGATCCACTAAGGACCTGATTTCTCCTGCTAATCTCTCCGGAGCTGTTCAGTTGGAAGCCTTGGGATGTGTTAGAGCTGGGGGAGAGGGGTTTGTTGGAGGCCAGAGAAACGTGGGACTGCGAAACACTCGGAGGTGTTGGAAGTCAAAACGGGAAGGGTTTAGTCTTTGGAAGCAGAGGAAAGCACAGGCAGTATTTTCTTGGATCCAGGAGCCAGATGCTCTTTCCAAGACGGAGAGACTCGCGTGACGGCGCCAGTTCAGGCTCAGGTGACTTCCCCAGGCCAAGGAGAGCCCGGCGCAGACTTCAGAATGACGGTAGCAAGATCCTGTGATCGATGCTTCCAGTGCACGAGGCCAATTTAAAATCCGTTTTGTGGAATTAAATGGCTGCGATTGTTCTTCAGCTGCCGGCTCCTTGGAGAGAATCCACGGTTAATAATACCAGGGCTAAATTAAGCAGAGCACTCCTCCAGCAGCCAAGAAGTCCGAATACTTTTATTTATAAGCAGCCTCCTGATTCACAAGGTTAGCATTCTGCTGGGAGGGGAGAGGAGTGTGAGGCCAGAGGAGATTCCTGCTGGGATTTTCTTGTATTTTGGCTGAGGAAGGCAGTGGAACAAGGGCGGCTTGTGCAGATCTTGGCTGTGTCCTGTGCTATCGGCTTGTCCATCAGCCAAGCATGGTATTTAAGAGCTGGCAGACAGGTAGGGCTGAGCTCTTTGAAGAAATCTGGGAGAGGAAACAAGCCAAGGTGATGCAGGGGCTTATTCAGCTAAAAACCATCTTTTGTAAAGGGACTTCGGAGGAAAAGAGAAAATGTGCTGGAGCCGGGGGAACATCTGTTGTTGTACCTGCAAAAAAAGTGTGCTGGGACTTGTACCTGTGGGGTGACCCCAGGCCTAGAGTCCCTCACTGAGATGTGTTGGTCAAACATGAGCCAGCACCACCTCCGGCCTCCACGTAACTGCAGGGCAAGAACTCTGTGAATAACCGAGTAGTTCACATGATCTGAGTCTCCAAAGGTGAACTGGAGTACAGCAAAAGCCTTTTGGACGTGTAGGATGCTGTCCAGCTCTGTCCAGCTCCATTGGTGAGTGATGGAGAGCGTGCAGAGGCAAAAGCATTGCTGGCCATTTGTTTAAAGGAACACGATAGTGGGTGAAGCAGAGCTGAAATCTGATGGGCTTTGGTGAATTTGAAATATGGCTGGCTTTGTTCTTTTCAGGCTTTCCTTGGGCTGAGCTCAAGAATTAAGGATTTCATGATCATTTAAAAGAGATTATCATGTTGGGTGGAAGAAAATATACAGCTCCAGTCCTTTGGATGAGCCGTAGCCCTCTGCTTAAGTTTTGGCTAATAAATCAGAGTGGAATCTTTCCACTGATTTGAAACGTTCGCACAGATCTTTGCTGCTCCTCATGTTAAGATCTGCCAAGGGTAAGAAAACTTGGAAGGAAATGACTCATTGAGCCACCTGAAGAAGACAAACCCCCTGCTTTGTTGGGGGGGATGGATACCTTGGGCCAAGTCATGTGAAGTGCTGGATGGCATCTGCAAAGCCCTGCATCCCCTTCGGCGAGGGCTGGAGCTCCTCAGCACCTCCCGTGATCCCTGCTCCGCCGCGGCAGTGCCGGTACCCCGCTCTAATCTCCCTGCAAAGGATTTCCTTGGAGCTTCCCAGCCAGCTGTGACCAATTAAACAGGAGCTGTGGCTGCAAAACCACAGCCTCTAGCGGGGCTGGGTGAGGGTTTATGGCTCTGAGAGCAGCGGAGTCTGCCCGAGGTGTTTTCTTTCCGTAAAGCACCCAGGGAAAGCCAGGCTTGTGAGCTCAAGGTGAGTCAAGGGATATCTGTGGAGGAGAATGGATTATTTTCCAGGCAATGTGAAATGCTCCAGTGTAACTGGACCGCTGGGATCCTGTCGTGTAATTGGTAATAAGAAGGATTTGTTACACGAATGCAAAGGAAGCTGAATTCTTGGATTGTTGCTGGAGAGGATTGAGCCCATCCCTCTGTCAGGTAGCCAAGGGCCATTCCAAGCTCACAGTTCCTCACCAATTACTGGTTTCTTGCAAAGAGAGAGAACATGATTGTGAGTGAGAGACTAAAATCTTCAGGTCTTCGGTGGATTCACAGAAAAGAAATGACAGGGGACAGCTTGACTCTCTGACTGTGACAGAATCACCAAATCCTTTAGGTTGGAAAAGACTTTTAAGGCCATCAAGTCCAATCATTCACCAAATCTTCCCTTGTTTTCAAAGGATCTGCTGCAAATCAGTGGTGTGGGAGCCACACTAGCCATGGGCACAAGGGCCAGGTTCCAACCAAAATAGGATTGGTGAGTGAGATGAGGAGTGAGGGCAATAGCAGGAGCAAGAAGCATTGCTGCAAAGCTGGCTGGAATTTGCAGAATTAATTTATGCTTAAACACACAGCCCAGTCCACAATAAATCCTTGGTATGTTATGCTTTCTGTTTCTGGGTTTGGAAAGGTTGGAGAAAACGTTTTTTAATTCATTAAGTGCTGCTTTCTCTGGGGCATCGTTTTAAAGCCATATTCTCTGGCAGGTGATAACATCTTTCAAGCAGCCTCTGAAATGTCTTATCCCCACCTCAGCAACAGGTTTGCATTTTGTTTTTTCCTTGTTTGTTGTGTGTCTGTTTTGTCTCCCATGCTGCACGGGCTCAGCACAACAGTATAATGGGTTTAATAATTCAGAAACAAACACACATTGAGATTCCAGTTGATAAAAATTCCTTTTTTTTTTCTGGGGAGACGCTCAGAGGGTTCCTTCCCCAGAGGTCTAATCCATGTGAGTTATGTGAGGAAAGGAGGACACTTTCCACACATTCTTGATCCAAGTTTCAGTGCGTGCGAGTTGCTGTTTTGTTTTTCCCTTGGACTGGAGCTTGATATTCTGGGCAGCCTGGATCCAAACTGAGTTGTTTGATAGTGGAGAATGAAGAAAATCTCCTATTAACAACCCCCACAGAGAAATCCAGGTGGCACCAGCCAGTGAAGGAGTTTTTTTACGGTCACTTTTTACTGTTTTACAAAGTTCAAATGGAAAATGTTACCTTGGAAAATGGGACTCCTCTTGCGTCAGTGGCACCAGGATCAAAGTTCCAGCTCAGGGAATTTGTTCCTGTGCAGCTTCTTTATCATGGAATTATAGAATTATGGAGCATCCTGGGTTGGAAGGGACCCACAAAAACCATCAAAGCCGTGCTGGGGCTGGAGCCATGGTTCTGGGGCTGGTTCTCCCTGCACATTCCTCAGCAGAGGAGTCTCTAGGCTGAAAGGAGAGTCCAAGGGACCCTCAGCATTCTGGGCTGAGATCCCCCAGTCCCAGCACGGCTGGTTTCCTCCCAGACACACTTAATTTTATGGGGCTGCAGCTTGCAGACAGTGACACGTGTGCTGTGTGTAATAGTGAAGCTGCTTTTCCCTTGCATGATTCAAAGTTTGTGGGGCCTCTGCAACCCCTCAACGTTCCCGCTGGCCACAGGGGCACCTGCTCGACCCTTGCTTCTCTGTAAACCAGCCAAAACCCAGTTCTGGAGGCCAACAGGTGTTTCTAGTTTGTGGTACATTAATGGATAATGCCTGCCTGTCCTCCTGCCTCCCCAAGCCAGCAAACCCATGGATCTGGAAATCCTCCACTCCACGCTGGAGCAGCCAGCCTGGCAGGGATGCCGAGAGGCCAAGCGAGCTCCTTCTCCACGTGCAGGCTCAGGGCTGGGGCTGCTGGCCCTGAGCTGCTCCCTGAGGTCATTCCTTTGTGCTTGACTTCCCATTTATGGATGTTGGCTGGAGAGCCTGGCACATGCAGATTTTTGGGCACTGCCGTCGCCCTCGGGGATTGTCTTGCACGGGGCCATTGGCTGGTCCAGCCCCAGGAGTGGCCACCAGGAGCTTGGTGGTGGAAGCAGTTTTTGGTGGTTTTCACCCCAATCTAAGGGAATCTGCCTTTCCCAGGTGCCTTCAATCATGGCATCTCCACGAGGTGGCACAGCCTTGGTTTGAGGTGGGGTCCCATTGCAGATGGGCTCTGCTAATGCAAAAAGAATTAGAATAACCCGTGTTTGCCACTTAAAATAGGGTTTCTTTTCCTTTAGAAATTTATGTGGCTTGCTTAAAGACTGGCTAGACCATTCCCAGAGGTCCAGCCCAGCTCTGCTTGCCAGGAGCTGTTTCAAATCACGGATAATGGGAGTCAGTTCTGTGATTCATGGTCCTGCTCTGACTGTCAGAGATCAAAGGGCCAAAACAACCGAGCCTGGTGCAAGAAAGGCAGCGTGGGCCGGGCTCCCCTGGCTGGGTTAAGTGCAGGAAGGGGCAGGAGGGCTCTGAGCAGTTCAAGAGGGTCCGGGGATGTTGTGCCTCTCCTTGGCATGCCGCTGTGTGCAGTGAGGGGTGTTGGGTTTCAGCCCCGCCGATGGATGCCAGATGTGTGTCATTAGAGGATACCTCTCCTTACCAGCTGCAAATTGTCCATTGCTTCCTCTGCTGTTTTCACCGGGAGAAGCCTGAATTCCCACTATTTCCTGCCGTCTCAGATGTTGTCAGGCTGCTCTTCAGCTGGAATTGTGCAGCCCGAAGCAGGCGCGTGTGGCAAAATCGGGCGTTGTGTGTTGATTTGTGTTTTTTCAGGAGCTCGGTGAGGACTTGCCTTGATAAACTTGCCCATAAAATGGTATTTTACATTTAGCTTGTGAAATGAATCCCCAGAAAACTCCAAGGATTTTACTGGAAGAATGCTGGAGATGGTTTTGTACTTACGTGAGAAGAAGACATGGCTTTTCACTTTGTGGTCTCTGGTGCAACAGGATATGCTCCTAAAAAATGTGTGTTTTTAAACTGAAGAAACAGTTAAAAAACAGGACTACAGAATGCTCATGGTTAAGGATAGATTAATTAGGAAAATGTTCACACTTTACCCAGACTTTCCTTCAGGAATTTGAGGGTTCTGTGAGGTTCCACATGTTTCATACCTCGCTGTAGGGCACTTGTGGAGTTCTGTGGATATTCCATTTTCCAGGCCTTGGCAGCTCATTCCTTCCTGCCTCTATCTCTCAGACAGAGCACTTCAGCAAGCTCCTTTCTAGAAATAGCCCAAAAAGCCTTTTTTATTTTTTCAAATCTAAAAGAAAGATTCATTATAAGGAGAACAAGGGCAGCAACTCCCTTTCCTGAGCACTTCCCATGGCTGTTCCCACCTGGCTCCACCTTGGGGTTGTCTGGATGAGGAAGAGGAAGGTGAGGAGCTTTCCATGGGCTCCTGTGGCAGAGATGCAGGAAAGGAGAGGGAAAAAAGACCTGGATCTCTTCTAAGGAATGTGTTTGGAGGTACCTGTCCCTTCCATGCCACCATCCTGGCACGTTCCATGGTTGGAAATGCAGCGTTGGCTTTGACCTTTCCCAATATTCAGCGGAGATTGGGGGTGTTTGAAACACGTAGGAGAAACAGATGTAGAAAATGAGTTTTGGGAAGCAGCAGACCAGGTAATTTTTCTGGTTTTAAATGATTTAGGCATTATCCCCCTCCATACGGGCTTGGAACCTGCCCTGGATTGCGCAGTGACTCCTGGCAAAAAAAATACATTATTTCAGTCTCCTTTTCCCCCAGTTGCTCAGGATCTCACCTCATTAATAGTGAAGATTTTGGAATGTCAGATATTTGGCATATCTGGCTATTGGAGCTGTACAATAGGTCCCTGTGGCTGGCTGTCACTGAGCCCCATCTCTCTGTGAGGAGGTGTTTGATCTGCACCTGGTTGTGCTGGGGCTGGCCCCGCCCAGGAAACCTCTCCCACCTTAAACAACTGCTCCTTCCAGGAGGTGAATTTCCAGTTTAAAACATTACATTGATGTATCTTTCTTTCTTTTTTTTTTTCCTTTTTAAACTCATGAATCTCCCCAGAAGCGAGTAGCCCTGACCCTTTCATTAGAGACAAAAGGGAGTGTGTATAAATGTCTTTTGTGGCTTGGCAGTAAACTTGCTGAGAACGACATAAAACGTGCTCATTAAATGCTCTTTACCCAGCATTGCTTTTTGTTTTCAGCAGCACTGTGATGTTTCATCCCACCATTAATTGCCCAATACCAATCATGGCATAAACAAGCCACTTGCTAGTGTAACTTTTTCCATTTATTTTCCAAGGTTCCTCCTCTTGACACCCATCATACATCTGGGAACGTGAGGGGCAATATTTGTGAGGAAATACAAATAACGAGATCGGAGATCGATAGTTTTACACTGACCTTCCTGTGCTACAAACGTGACCGTGGCTCTCGAGAGCCCTCCAAAACGCTCCCCCCAACTTGGATGCTTTGTTGTATTGAGCTTAATTATATGGAGACAAAGAGACTTGGGGAAGACTCTTTTTTTTCCCAGGGACGTGCCAGTTTTTCGGCGTAAGACGCGCGCGGTTGTCGAGCACTGGCGGCCTTGAGGGAGAGGTGGGCATTGCCCAGCTGTCACAGACACCCCAAAGGCTGCCAAGTGTTGTCGTTATAATAGCAAAAGTCACGGACTCATAGGCTGGGTTTTGCAGAATCTCTCTCTTTACTACAAATTTCTTCTTCTTTTATACACTGTTCCGATCCAAATGGGTCAGATTGGTCACTTAGTCAATACATGCTTCTTGGTTGGCTGGCTAACTTAGCATCTTAGCACCATGAGATAGAAAATAAGAGAGAACAGCACTCGCAGGTTATTTAGACTGGAAGTTATTGTTGTTTGGACTCGGACATTCAGAGTCTCACAAGGAAAGTTGGTTTTCTCGCTCTCTGACCAAGGTTGTGGGGACTGCAGCCAAGTGCCTCGAGGGACTGGGCACCCCTCCTCACAGCCCTTCTGCACGAGGCCATTGTCTTCTTCATGGCATTTCAGCCTCTCCCAAAATCCGGGAGCTGGCCGGAGCGAGCAGCAGTGCTGCAGCACTGTGAAAGGTGCTGGTTTAGGATTCCCTTTGGAATAAAGAGTGTGGCAGCTCCTGGAGCTTCCTATTCACATGAGTGAGTTTAAACCTGATCTGGATGTCACCCTGATTCTTGCCATGCCTGTGGCTCTCATTTCTCGCCCTGGTGGCAGAGACTTATCCTTTGTCACTGCTGCTCCTGGAAATATGGTGTCCCCCCAGTGCAGAGATGGCACTGACAGGCTCCTTGTGTTAGGAATCACAGCTAGGAGGACTCAGGAGGTAGGAGAGACTTTGGGTGTTCAGCTGGAGAAATGGGAATGAGCCAGGGTTGTGAGCCCTGACTGTGGGAATGAGGCAGGGATTTGTCTGGAGCCCAGACCTGCTGCCTGGGGCTCGTGTGGTGCTCAGAGCCATCCACTCCTCCAGCCCCTTTACAGCTTAGCCTGGTGCTACACTGTTTTTTCTGAACCTTCCAACTAGATCTCGCTAGATTTTTCCCCCTTAATTCTGTGTGAATCTCTTTGGCTTCATAAGTGATGAGAAGGAAGCTCTGTGCTTTTCTCACTGCCGTGCTGGCAGCAAGTCTTGGTCACTGGTGTCCATTCAGAAGCCACCTGCCTGTGTGGGGACACACCACTGAAGGTCACCAGCTCCCTGGTGGAGACAGAGCCTCACCCTGACACAGATTTTGCTGTGAGAAACAACTGAAAATGGGACAAACCTGCTGGAGGCACTTAAACTCCCCTATGCTCAGCCTTGGCAAAGCCTCTGTGAGTTCACAGAGCTGAGGCTGCTTCAAAGGGTTGGAAACTTTGAAGGAAGTCTCTTCACTTCTCTATAAGAGGAATACAGGTTCTTTCCCAGGAGAGTCATCTTCCCTTCTTCCCATTAAATAGAGTTTTGGCCGTGGAGTGGAAAAAAACCATCAAAGCCCAGCCGGTGTGCTGAGCTCCTGAAGGGAAGCTTGGAAAGCCTCGGAGAGGCTGCCAGGCACAGTATATTTTTTATTGCATCCATTATATAACGTGTCAAAAAAGAATTCTCTCCACTCTGGGGAGATTTTTATAGTCCACAGGGTTTTTATGGCAGAAGTGGAGTGTCTCAGGTTACCCTGGCTAAGCCAAGCCAGGCTGCTGCCTCTGGCTCCACAGGAGCAGGTCTGGGAGCCTGGGGGTGATCTGGGGAAAGGAACAGGGTGTCATGGCCTGTCCCACCTCTCCAGCTCCTGAGGAACCTTGGTAAGAGCAAGCAGAAATTTTCCCAAACTCTCAAGGAATTGGGCATGGCAGCAGTGGCAGGATTTAGGAGCGGGCAGGAGGAGGAGGAGGATGTCTCTGGTGAGTCTGCCTGAGGCTCATATTGGTCAAGGAGCTGAGAAAGCAACAAATGATGTGACATCCACAGGAAAAAATGTGTGATCTGAGTGGAGAGGGTACATTTGAGGGACATCTTTGCCCGTTAGCAGGAGCTGTGTGGAGGACACCTGGCACAGGTTTGGGAATTCTCTCGGACCCACGTCAGCTGATCTCTCTTGTGGATGTTCTCCCAGAACATCTGCACAGCCCAAAGCAGCACCTTGCACTGCCCTGGCACACACATTCCAGGGGCACAGAAGTCTCCTTTAGGTCGGGAAGATTCCCCAGTGGCAGTTTGGAGGTGTGGTTACCTCGCCCTGCAGGAGGCAGCAGGAAAAGCAATGAGCAGAAATGTGTTTACCCGAACTGGATCACTGAAATATTGGAGCTCAATTTTCCTCTTCTTTAGAAAATAAATACCTTAAAGAGCAGATAAAACCCTTCACAACTTTCCACGCCTTAACCTCCATGTCAAGGAGCCGAGTTCCAAAAGACCTGCAAAGTTTACAGACAGCTTGCTTGTGCAACGTTTAACTTGACGAGGATTGAAAGCCCTGACTGTGGTATTGATTAAACCTTATTTGGCCAACTGACACATTGATATTTGTGAGGAGTGCAGAGGGAGCCAAGACTGATAATGCAGTCGCTCTGGGGAGGCTGGCTCGCCCTGAAGAGGGGGTGTCAGATTGCACATGCACGGCTGGTGTGTGTGGGAATGATGCCACTGTGATAGAATGAGCCTGTGCTCCCTTCTTCACCTCTCCTGGGGCTCCCCAAAACGCAGGCAGGGCACGTACGTGAGCGTGTGCGTGCATGTGGGATCTCTCCACGTGTGGTTTTATGTTTTCCTGCACCCACACGGCTCAACCAGCACCCCAAAAGTGCCTCACGCTGCCCCTCCTGTCACAGCAGGTGCAGCCCTGGTTGTGTGTGAGGAGAACATCACAGAACCTCAGGGTCATTAATTTTGGAAAAGATCTTCAAGGTCGTCGAGTCCAAGCTGTGCCCAATCCCCACCTTGCCGCCAGCCCAGCGTGCCACATCCCGGGATGGGGACTCCACCAGCATCCTGGGCAGCCCCTCCCAAGGCCTGACCACCCTTTCCATGGAGAAATCCCTCCTGGTGACCAACCTGACCCTCTCCTGGCACAGCCTGAGGCCGTTTCCCCTTGTTCCCTGGGAGCAGAGCCCGACCCCCACCTGGCTGCACCCTCCTGTGGGGTCCACGACCACGATAAACAAAAAGCACCAGATCCATCAGCAGCGCTTGAAAAACTACCCGAAGATGACAGATGACATCAGCTTGGATGGGAAATTGAGGAAGAAATAAGGGGTGAAGGAAGGAGCCTGTGGGAAGCAGTGCCCGTGGCAGAGTCAGCGTTATCTGAGCACCGCAGGAAGCTGCAGAGCTGGGGCTGATAATCTGCTCCCAGCAGGCACAGGCTCCTTTTATTCCCCAAAAAAAGGAGATTTCCTGGAGGTGCTGTCTGTCACGGCTGTTTCATGATGTCTCTGTTACTGCAGGTCAGGAGGAGCCAGGCCAGGCTTGTCCCAGCGTTTGATAGAATCCATAGAAAGGCATTGGGTTTACAGAGTGGTGGATTAATGAGGAGGAGAATCTGGACAGGAATTCTGGAGACACTGGAAAATCTGAAATATATCCTTATGGTTTCTCCTTTTCACAGCTCTGGTTACACCTTTGTATCTTGCAATTTGTCTCTGCCACCCCTGCTGGTGGATCTCCCAGAGGTACCAGGGGAGACAGGATTGAAATCCCAGAGGGTGCTGAGCTGGACAGAGGGGAAACCACACAGAAAGGAAGAAGGAGAACAACACAGAAACAAAAACCCCACGGAGCCTGGGTTTTGTGTGTAATCCCTGTGTGCTGGCAAAGTTCAGCAGAGCCCCAACACTGGGGGGATTGTGCAGCCCTGCTCCAGTTCATCCCCCTGGCACAATTTCAGAGAAACAGGGGACAGGCTCCCCTTTCATCCCAAATTCAGCCACGCAGAAGTGCCTGCAGCACCCACAGCGTCCTGCCAGTCCTGTGCTTAACTCCTGAGTGAAGCATTTTACTGCTGGAGAAAGCAAATTGTCTGATTTCCTTTGGGTTTTCAGGAGGGCTTGCTCCTGGGAGAATATTTACGTTTTTAAGGGGTCAAACCCCCAGGAGGTCGCAGCCTGTCTCCCGACACAGCTGCTGCCACGAAGATGCTCTGCAGCAGCCTCATTTTTAGGGAATAATTCCCCAAAGCTTCTCTCGGGGAGCGTGGAGCAGCTGGAGTGTGTGCGGTGTGCTCTCGGCCAGAGGGAGGGGGTAGAGCATCTCTGCTGGGCTCTGTCCCTGGAGCTGCTTCTCTGCAGTGCCTGTCTCCCATCCAGGAGCTGATTTTACCCCAGTTTTAACTGCTTTTAGTCTGTAGAAACTCTAGTAGTTTTCTTCTCTTTTTTCTTCTTTTTTTTTTTTGTCAAAAAGCAGAAACCTTTGTTTACTTTCTTCGTCTTATGAAAAGTTGCTTCCCTACAAAAAAACCCAACAAAAAAACAACCAACCAAAATAAAAACCCCATAAAAAGAACACCCCACAAAAACCAAAACCAAAATCAAAACAAAACAAACCCCACAAAAACCCCAACAAAAAAACAATCAACCAACCAAAAGAAACCACCCCAAAACCAAAAACAACACCCCACAAAAACCAAAACCAAAACAAACCAAACCCCACAAAAAAGCCAAACAAACAAACACCCCGCAAGCCCCCCAAAACCAACCAACCAAGCAACCAGGGAAAAAAGGTTTTTAAAAATTATTGAAATTAAAAAAAAAAAACAACAACAACATTACAGGTAAGAGTTACCTATGTGTGTATGTAAGCAACACTGCAGATGTAGGTGCAGATTCTGTTGGAAAAACAGATTAATCCAATCTGCTTGCTCTATCCAAGGTGAGGAATAATTAATTAATAATTAATAACGAATTCCCTGAATATTGGGAATTTATCCAATCTGCTTGCTTTATCCAAGGTGAGGATTAATTAATTAATAATTAATAACTAATTCCCTGAATATTAGGAATTAATCCAATCTGCTTGCTCTATCCAGTGTGAGGAATAATTAACGAATAATGAATTCCCTGAATATTGGGAATTAATCAAATCTGCTTGCTCTATCCAAGGTGAGAAATAATTAATTAATAATCAATAACTAATTCCCTGAATATTGGGAATTAATCCAATCTCCTTGCTCTAGCCAAGGTGAGGAATAATTAATCAATAATGAATTCCCTGAATGTTGGGAATTAACCCAATCTGCTTGCTCTATCCAAGGTGAAGATTAATTAATTAATAATTAATAACGAATTCCCTGAATATTGGGAATTAATCCAATCTGCTTGCTCTATCCAAGGTGAGGAACTGCTGGGATAGGGCTGAGGTTGGCACATTGGCATCAAAATTCGGACCCTGGTCCTCTTTTCTAGGGAATTGGACCCTGGTCCTTCTTTTCCAAGGAATTGGACCCTGATGCTCTTTTCCAAGGAATTGGAACCTGGTGCTCTTTCCCAGGGAATTGGAACCTGGTCCTCCTTTCTCAGGGAATTGGAACCTGGTGCTCTCTTCCAGGGAATTGGAACCTGGTGCTCTCTTCCAGAGAATTAAATCCTGGTCCTCCTTTCCCAGGGAATTGGAACCTGGTGCTCTCTTCCAGGGAATTAAATCCTGGTCCTCCTTTCCCAGGGAATTGGACCCTGATGCTCTTTCCCAGGGAATTCTCAGCACGAGGATGGCTGAGATGCTTTGTGTGCTCTGGAGAGCTCTCACCTTTTGGGATCACCAGGATAATGCCCAGAAATTCCTTTTCCCTGTCATTTCCCTGCCCCGGGGGCTCGCTGAGGTGTGTGCTCTGGGGCTGGGGCATGGCTGTCACTCCTGGGAAAGCTGGGAAAGTTGTTCAGGGCAAAGCCAGATGCTTCCAAACTGGGACCTCTGGCATTGCAGCTTTTTTACCGGGGCTGTAAAATCACCCGACAATAGAGCACGGGTATTGATGGGTTTTAGCCCGGAGGCAGAGGGAGAAGTGGGGGTTTGTTCCCAGGTTAAAAGGACGGCTGCTTTCACGTGGGAGCGTGGAACTCCCATAAATAAAACACCAGATGTGCTTGGATTCTGTTCTCCCTGGGAATTCTCCTAAAGAGCGGGAATACCTGCGGTTAGCAGGAGCTCATTTCAAACCTCTCCTGGCAGGGGGAGCAGAGCAGGGTGGGTGCCACATCCAGCCGTGCTCCTGATGCTCTGAACCCTGCAGATTAAGCCAGGCTTAGTTGTAAATCCTCCAAACCCGGGCCTGGCTGCTCACGGGATGCTGTTCCTGCAGGAGGATGGTGGGGCACAGAGCCCCAGGGAGGGGATGGTGCTGCCAGTCCCTTCCTTGGCAGGGATTTGCACTCAGAATATATTTGAGACAAATCTTGCACAGGTGCGAGGCTGGGGGAGGAGGATGGGATTCTTCCAAAGGAGAATTTTTCGTTTTTAAACGAGCACGGATTATCTGGAAAAAAAAAAAAAGTGGGTGAAAGTTCAGAGCAACATCCTCTGTCCTAACTCCTCCTTGAAAACAAAAAGCAAATGTAGGTGTTCCACAAGCAGATTATTCGAAACAGTTTCGACAGAAATCACAGAGGAAGTTTCATATTGAATTTATTTATGTTTCCACAGCACTTTGAATAAAACTAAGAAGCTTTCCAGGAGCTCCTCGACGTCCACTGTGTGTGACCTTGGAAATCAAGTACTGGTTGGGCCTGTGGGGTGATTTGAGGTGACCCATACTTGATTTCAAGGCTCTGTGGGAATCTCCAGGGGGAGTGAACAGTGCTCTGTGCCTGCTCCAGTTGCTGCACGAGTTTTTGGTGTCTCACCACGATAAACATGTGAGCACAAGAAAAACTGCTGAGGATCTAGGTGGCTCGGTAGCATTCTGGAATCCTGGCTTGTTTTGTTTTGAAAAATCACCTGAAAATTCACATTTCTGAGTGGTGGGAAGGATAGGAGGGATCTGGAGCAGCTGCACCTGAGTCACCTGAGCCATGTCCTGTCCAAGCCAGGATCAGCCCCTCAGGCTGGGCTTGAACTGCAGAGTTTGTCCAAAGCTCACAGAACTCAGGATGGCCAAACAGCCCTGAAACCATGGCAGGAAAATCCTCACCCTCAGGAGTGATGCCGAGCCTGTGGCCAGCTGGGGGTGAGGAACACTCCTGATTTTATTTATGGATCCTGTGTTTTGGTCAGGGAGGAAGGAAGTTCCACAATGCTTCAATAAATACAAACTCTAAGGAGCTGCAGGAGTGTTTGCAGAGCCCAGCCACAAAGGTTGTTTTGACAAAATGGGGAGGCAAGGATCATTCTGGCTCTGGCTGTGTCTGCTGGAGAAACTCAGGGTTTGCAGGGAGCCTGCTGAGAGTGGGTCTGTTTGAAAGACTAAAGGGAATTTTAAATGAAAGCTGCAGATAAACAATAATAATAATAATAGTAATAATAATAATACTACTTCAGGTATGCTGGGCTTCGTGCGGATCCATACCTCCCCTCAAACAGACCCTGCATTTAGGCACTTACTCTGCATGAAAATGTAATTAGAATTTATGGATTTATGGAATCCATACTTCTAAAGCCTGCAGAGTGCAAAGTGCCCATGGTGCTGGGCTGCCCTCCTCCAGCTCCCTGCCTGGACCCTGCCCTGCCCGCAGCCCTTGGAATGAGCCAAATGCTGGCAGGTTGCTGCTGGGAGGGGATTAAGCAAATATAAACCCTTGGAGATTTCATTAAGCTCTAGCAGGTCTTAGGATTTCTGCAAAGTAAAACAAAACCTGCACGGTCTGGTGTTCCCGAGCAGCCAGGGCGCTCCGAGCCCAGACAGGAGCGAATTAGGAGAGGCTGAGGGAATTAAAGGCTGGGGCTCTTTGATCACATCAGCCTTGTTTTGATTGCTGTCCTGCTCTGTTCTTGGCTGGGAATACATTTAATTCTTCACGACTTGACAGGCTGGTGTGCTGCCTGCAGCCACCTTGCATTGCTGTCACTGCAGGGCTGATCCGGGGCCGGGTTTGTGCTGGATAAATTCTGCAAGGGCCTTCCTGCCACCCTTGCCATCCCCACGGACTGGCAAAGGATTCCCTCTGCAGCTGGCCCTGGAGGCAGCAGAGATCCGGGGGTGATGGCAGCGGGGCTGGCTCTGGGTGAGCAAGGGGAAAATCCAAGATTTATCTGCAGTAGCAGAAGGAAAGCCGGAGCACAGCGAGGCTGAGTTCCTGGCACAGCTGCAGCCCATTCTTCTTCCATCCAGCCCAAACTCCTTCAAAACCTATCTGTCTTCATTTTTCTGCTCTCTTGCAAGAAGGAAATGCTGCTTTACAGGGAAAAAAAAAATAAAAAAAAAATACAGCAACTTCTTAAGCACAGATACATTTTTGAAGTGCCTTGCTCAGTGCCAAATGTCAAAAATTTGCCAGCAGCTGATAAATCTTTTTGAAACCACCCCGTGTATTCCACACGTCCAGCTGAAACTTGGAACTTCCTAAACTTTAGGTGATTTTGGTCTGTATCTGAAAATAATGGAGTGGTCTAGCAGTGGTGGGGAGCATCTCCAGTGCTGGTTCCTGGATTCCAGGGGGATTTTGGGGAGGGTGGAGGATGCTTCAGGGGAGAAGCCCGGGTTTTAGCTCCTTCTGCTCCCCCGTGGAATCCGTGGGAGCCGCTGAGGAGGGGAGGGAGGGAAGGATCCGGTAACAAGGGGGTGGTGATTCCTCCCTTCTCACCTGGTGATTAGTCACTCTTAATAAAAGGTAATTTGAGAAAAGTGCTCTCTGTGCCTCCAAGGTCTGGCCCACACCCTGCTCAGGGGTGGGGAGCGCTCTGGTTTCCGTGGGGTAACGTTTCTAATCCTTGTCTTGGGTTACAAAAATTGGTGGAAAATGCATACACGGTGTCTCTTTTATATTTTTCAACCTTTTGGTTTAGATTTCTGTGGATTAATGGTATCCAGGGTACTTGTGTGTGTTCATTTGAAGGAATTTTAGTAGAAAGGGAAAATAGTTCTAAGACAAGAAGCAAAACTTCTAAAACAACAGGTCTGTGATGCAGAGAAGTTTTGTCTTCTCATTTTCATGAACAAGGGGGTTGTTAGAGTGTGAGCCAGAGAGTTGGGACAACAGGTGTGTCCTTATCCATGTGAGTCCCTCCAGGACAGGAAAATTTGGGTGACATCTGGAGTGTTCGTGCAAGGGAGGAGGGGAAATGTTTGGTACCTGTTAATGTTGCTTATTTAATTGTCACTGAAAGCTCAAAGAGCTGCAGCAGAAGCAGCTGGGTTTGGTTTTGTGCAGCACAAGCAGGGCCAGTGGTGATCAAGGTGGGAATCGTGGCCATCCTTGTGTTTCATTGCCTCCAAGATGAGATTTCTCCTTCCCAGCCTGCGTCGCTGTTCCCTGCTCTGCCTTAGAGCTGCTCCCGAAATGGAGTGGGAGAGAAGCCCCAGTGTGTCTGTAAAGGGGAACTCTCAGTGCCAGCTGTGCTCCAGGTGGCCCTTTGGGCTCCCACAGCTGGAATGTGCCCTGCTGTTCTCCGGGTACGATCTCCCCTCTGTGCCAGTGCTGCTCAGAGTCAGAGAAATGCAAAAAGCTCTCATTTTAATTAATAATCAATAATGAATTCCCTGAATATTGGGAATTAACCCAATCTGCTTGCTCTATCCAAGCTGAGGAACCTGCAGGGATAGGGCCCAGGTTGGCACATTGGCATGAAAATTTGGACCCTGGCCCTCTTTTCGAGGGAATTGGAGAGCCAAGAGCAAGATTACAGTTTTTGGATTGTCTCACAGCTCCAGGATTTGTAGCCAGGCCAGGGAAAGCACCTTCCCCAGGCTGCTGCAGAGCAGAGCCCCAAACCCCTGGGCTCCCTGGAGAGGCTGAAACTCCCCTGTCCCTGGAGAGACATTGGAACACCCACCCAAGGCCATGCTGGGGGTGCTTTGGGTGGTGTGGCTTTGTGGCACAGCTCTTGCATGTTTTCAGCACTGGTTTGCTCAGCAGAAGACCAAAAGTATTCAAATAATTAGCAAAGATTGCTGACGAATGGGGAAAGAGCTGTTTCTGTGCATCTCGGTTTGGACATTAAAGAATTCCACAGAAAAATGTCACTTTCTTGCCAATTTGGTACATTTGTCTTGTTTTGTTGAAAATAACTGAAAAGTATTTCCTGGCTCTGTACCGCTGTAGAGATGTGTGAAATAAACAGCTCTGCCCTTATCTTAGCCAAGCGAAAATATTTCCAGTTTCCCCAGAATTCCCCTGGTGAGGATTAGCTTCTCTGATGATTAAGAGGTTCAGGATTTTGGTGGAAACAAGCAATCCTTTTTAAATTTTTTAACTTTTTTTTTTTCTTTATTTCTTATACTTTCAGGGGGGACAGTGGGAGTCCCTTGGCACATATTCTTGGAATAATTTCTGGCTCTTTGCTCCCTGTCTCTTTGCCTCTGACTCTGTTTCTGGGGGCAGTGGGTGCCCTGAGTGCTGTCGTCCTCCTGGAGCCCCTCATCCATCCTGTGTGGACCTGCCCTGTCTGCAGCTCCCATCATGCCAAAACAGGACACTTAGGGAAGATTGAGGCTTAAATTAAGTGAGAGAAGAGTTTGCACTGGGCTGCCTCACCCCTGCTTTGCTCCAGTGTAAATCTTTCCACCCCAGCAAAGCTGGTGTTGAGTTATTCCCCCATGGCTGCACTTCTCAAACAACCCCACTGCTGTCTCAGCGGGGGGACCCAGCTGTCCTCACCCCTTTTTACATGAATTTCTATTTTTACATCAGATAAGCAGCTCTTTCCAAACTCCCCACATGCTCTCGCACGTTTCCAGGAGCGGACGGGGCTGGATCCGTGTTTGCCCAGACAGGGAGAGTTTAAGGCACTGATTAATGTTTACAGTTTGCAAAAACACTCAGCTTGTGTTGGTCAGAGTCCTGATGGAGCCTGACTAAAGCTGCCTGAGCTCCAAACCACAGGGTCAGATTTTTGGCTGGGAGGGTTTGCAGCTCTCCTGAGGGTGGCCCAAGGAGAGGAGCTGGGGGCTCAGAGGTCGGCACTTAAAAGGCTTCATCCTTGGGATTTGATTCCTGCCTGGTATGACATCAAGCTGGGACTTTCAGAGCTCTCTCTGAAGTGTCTGCTGAACAAACTGCTCTGCAATAGCATCAGCTTTGTGTGGAGAGGCAGGAAAACACCATGGAGCAGAGTGTGCTGCTAAGGTAGGAGAGGTTTGGAAGGAAAAAACTTCGTCTCAGCCACTCAAGAGCTTCCCAGGCTGACCTCTGGATGGAAGGAGAAGGATCTTGTAGCTCAGTGTGCTGCTTTTCCTGCCCAGAATTGCCTGAGTTGTCTTGATTCACTCCCAGCAGAAACACAGGCAGTGGGTGGGTGTCGTTGTTGAGACAGAGACAACACAAAACAACACACTCCATTTTCAGAAGGCTTCAAACTGTTTTTATTACAGCATGAATGCTCTTTATACATTCTTACAAAGCTCATAAATTTACAATTATTGGTCACAAGAGACAAAGTGCTCGTTGGAATAGGCAGTTGCAGGTTTCTCTTATTTGTCCTTCTTTATTTCTTGGTTTTTGTGTCAATGACCTTGGTAGCAAATTCTTTCAGGATTAAACACGGATCCTCTTACCAAACTTCCCCCTGTAAAACCTCTTCCACAGGTGGGGAACCACTGCAGGACCACAGGTCAAACCCAGGGGTTCCTTCCATGCCAGGGCTGGTTGGCTGAAGTCTGGCACCTTAAACCGAGGGTGAATCTGAGCCCTGCAAAGAAAGGCAAAAAGCTCAGGCTGTGTTTGGCTGTGGGAGCTCAGCAGCCTTGCCAGGATGGTGAGATGGCCACGTGTGAGCCACAGGACCATGTGGGTGTGCACTGCTGGTCATCCCTCACCTGGTTCTGGGCTGATTCCTGCCCTGGAGCAGCTTCCAGCAGCAGCCCTTGCCTCTCCAGCCTGTTTTATTCCTGTTTTCAGGGATTACAGTGAGCGGGGATTTATCCAGACAAAGTGCTGTGCCCTTGGGGGTTGGTCTGGGAACCTCCCTGAGTGCTGGCACCAGCTCCCATCTTTATTTACCAGCTGGGAGTGAGTGATCCAGGGTGCACAGAAATGCAGTTCACGTGCTGATAATTCTCTTTTAGCAGAATCAAAGCACGCATCTGATGTGTGCTGGCTCACTCTGCAGGGAGGAAGGGAACACGCTCAGAAAAATCAAAAATACAAGAAATTTGGGAGAAACTCTTAAATATTTGGTCTCTGCCCTAAACAAAGCACTTCATACTTTTTTTTCCTGCTTTTTCAGGTGAGCAGGGATGAGGGAAGCAAACAGCTGGGTGAGAGCAGAGCAAGGCTGGGGTTGGGCATCCCCTGTGGCTGCATCCCACGGGATGCCCAGCTGCTCCTGGAATCAGTGCCAGGAGGAGCCATGGGCCTGGCCAGTATTTCTAAGCTGATCTCCAGTGGAAAAGCTGTCTGCAGAGTGGTTTGTGGTGTCATGCATTGTGTTTTTTACAGGGAACAATCAGGTTTGCTGTGTTTTTGAGGTTCTAGGGGAGCTCAGGTGTTGATGTGCCTGGGCTCTGCCCCAGAAGCAGGCGTGTTGGCGCAGTGCAGAGCTCTTAGAAAACACCATAAACCAACCCCTAAACCACAATTCTCACAAGCTCTTGTTTATTTTATCCCTCTAAGCACTACTTGACATAGAGAAGTATATTTGTACTTTTCAGGGCCTTCATTGGACAAGGGCGTCAGCTCCAAACGTAAATGAAAATTCACATTTTAGCTGGATTGTGCAGGAACATGAACCTGATTCAGCACATGGGGGTCTCAGTTTAGTTCCCAGCTAATACTGCACATAGAGAAGTTCAAAAACCTGTCTGGAATACATTTGAGCACGCTGGCCCCAAATCACAGACCTCATCCTTCAGCTTGTTCCTTTCCTCGCCTCTTCCATGTTCCATCTCCTGCATGTTTCTTCTTTCCCAGTCCCCATCTGGCCATTTCCTTTTATCTGGAGTCCTTTTTTTTTTTTTTTAATGTCAAAAAAAACATGGTTTAGGGTTTTTTTTGTGTGGGTTTTTTTTTTTTTTTTTAGTTTTGGTTTTAGGTTTAGTTTTTAGCTTTTTAGTTTTGGTTTTAGGTTTAGTTTTTAGCTTTTTAATTTTGGTTTTAGGTTTAGTTTGGTTGTTGCTTTTAGGTTTTAGTTTAGGTTTTAGTTTTGGTTTAGGATGAAGACTCCAGCACTCCTGTTTATTACCTGAGCAGGCTGACTGTGCCTGTGCAGGGATGAATTGACTCTGGGGTTTTTGGTGCTGTTGAGCTGTGAAGCACCACACCACATCACCAGCCCTGATTTGAGTCCCTACAAGGATCTGAAGACAGAATCTGAATGAAATCCTGTGAGAGGCAGAGGTTTAGCCCATTTCTGTCCCTCTTAGAGGATGCTGGTGCTCTCCTGGTTGGCTCCCCAGGCTGCAGGAATGTTCTGCTGCCAATCCTCATGTGTTGCCTTACCCCAAACAGCTCTTGGTACTTAATTAGCTGACCTAAATTAGGTGACGAGGAAGCTGGAGCTGGCTCTGACCTGGCCAAGCATAACTTATTACATCAGCAGGGCTCAGTTTGTGTTTGAGCCCGATGTGCTTTTGATGCCTGTGCTGTGCCTCTGAGCCTGGAGTCAGGCTCAAGGACTCAGCCCAGCCTGGAGTAGGCTCAGCTTTGAGACCAAACCTGTAGGACACACAGAGCCATGACCTAAATGAGGATAAGGTTTATGACTGTCTGTCAGTTTACCAATCTGTGCAGTAACTCTGGCCTCTTTGGTTAGCTATTCCAACATTTCTGAATAATTAATTAATAAATTATAATTAATTAACTGCTCATATAGACAGGTCGCTGTTCATTTCCCATCTATGACTCTGCAGTCTCTCCAGTTTGACAACTGGAAGTTGACTTCACAACCTGCTGCCATCCTCAATTATCACTTTCCCTTCCATCCCTAAATGGAAAGGACATGTGCAGCAGCACAAGCATTATCAATTATATTACATTAATATATTATAGAATTATATAATTATAATATTACATTATATCGATTATATGTATTACATAATTATAATATTATATTATTTATATTATATTACTATATTAATATAATATAAATATAGAAAATATATTTTATATATCAATATATCAATATATAATATTAATATATAATATATAGAATATAATATATTATTATTAATATTATTAATATATAATATAT
>VWZV01009241.1:1070-11378 GCA_013397155.1 Irena cyanogastra | reverse complement strand
ACATTTGAACAACTTGTTTAAATAGCCTTAGCAACAGATGGCCTGGTTGACAGCATGAAGCAGTTCTTGGAACTGTAAAACTCACAGTACTTGGAAAATTCAGCACATTTGATGCTTTTATCTTATACCTTTTTACTTTGAGGCTTTAAAATCTGTAATTACGTGCTTAAAAGAGCCTTGAATTATACATTTTGGATTTGATGACATTTTGAAAATGTTCCTTTCTTAGTGCTGAGTCTGATATGTTTTAAGGTTGCTCTGTGTTAATTAGGCCCCATTTCAAGCTGTCAAAGTGCTATTGTTACAAACTATTACCACTCCCTCCACCCACATGATTTGCAGAGCACCGAGTAATACAGCATTACAAGCAGGCTTGAAATACAGTATAGCAAGATGAAGCTGCAAGGATCTGTTTCCCCTTTTGAATCTTTTTCTTTATCCTGTGGATAGCTATGGACATTATTACCACTTCAGATTTTTATTTTTAGATTAACTTTCTAGCCAGTCTGTTTTCTTTGAATATAACACGTACATGTGAAGTGCTTGTTTGATTAAGGGCAGCTATCAGTGATCTCATATATGTGTTTTTAGTGTTTCCACATGTGACACCCAAAGGAATTAATGGCATAGACTTTAAAGGAGAAGCTATAACTTTCAAGGCAACTACTGCTGGAATCCTTGCTACACTCTCTCATTGTATTGAACTCATGGTAAAACGTGAAGAAAGCTGGCAAAAAAGGCTAGATAAGGTAAGATCATTTTCCTTTTACTTCTGTTGGGGAAAAAAAAAGTTTATTTAGCTTGAAATTGGAATTTCAAGTAAGCTGTTACTAGCTTTTGTACTCAGACAACTGCTTTTATTTTTATGTACAGCATTTATTAATTTCAGGTGCTTTAATTATTAACCCTATAAAATGTTATGGAGACTTGTTCTGGCTGGTGATAGAGTAGCTCTTTTCATAATGGTCTTTTTTCACAGCACTTATTCAGATAGTAGTTTCAGATAGAATTCTTTGTATCTATAAAGATAGATTCTTTGTATCTATAAAGAACCTGAAATTATCTCATAGTAGTAAGTGTATTGCTTTCAGTCTTCTGGTTTGGACCTAATGCATCTAATGCATGCATCTGTGCATGCAGAATGATGTGCAAGTCTCCGAAATGTTTTAGTATGATAAGAGGTGGTGGCAACACTGGGGAGAACAACCAGTTCTAACTTTATATGTCTCCTCAAGATTAAATGATTTCACTTTCCTTTAGGAGATTGGTGAGATTAAGTTATGCTTTATACTAATCAGTTAGATCTTCTGTGTGGTGCTAGAGTATCTGTTATTCTAGGCAGTGATAGTTCATTCTGAACCTACTCAACCACTGGAACAGCTCTAAAGGAGCAGTATCTTCTTGTCTGAGATCTGTTGTTGGATGGAGGCATGGCAGGTTGGAGTTCAGGCTTTAATTTCTAAAATCTTGCCATTGGTGGCTGGTGTGCACTGCAGCTGGTGTTCTCTTCTAGTTCCATGTTTCTGTGTGGCACATACCATGTATCACATCACTTTATTTAGTGATAACCTATTCAAAGAATTAACATATCCAGACAAAATACATTCATGTTTGAATCCTTGACCCTATCTTCTGTATTATTTGTGCATATGTCAAAGGCCTGACTCTGTGTCACTGTATTGTGACTTCTGTCAACAATTCTGTACTGGTTCAGCTGAGTGTTAGAGGAATTACAGTACGTCCAAGACTTGAAGCCCGTTTGTAGGATCATAGGGAAGTTGAGGTTGGACAGAGACCTCAAGAGGTCTCTCTTGCTCTAACCTTCATCTTAAAGTAAGGACAGTTTGAGTCCGACCAGGTTGCTCAGGGCTTTGTCAAGGCCGTAGACAGCCCAGCTCTTCTAAGCAGGTCTGCTGCTCACTTGTTGTTAGAGAAAAAGTTTTGCCTTATGTCCTGTTGGAGTAAATTTTATTTCAGTATCTGATGCTTATTTTTTAGCCTTCTCCATAAACCGTGAAGAGTCTGGCTCACTTTCTTCATTAGTTTCTTGAACATATTTGGAGGCTACTGTTTTGTCCCTCAGCAAAATCTTTCTCTGTGCTGGACAAATGCCCTTCATTTGTGTTGATGAGACTTTCCTTAGAGCATGTTTTCCTTGCCTGTAGTACAGTATATTTTAATAAAAATTGTAATTTTAATTTATTTAGACTTAGGGTTTGCCACTTTTTTTGTTGTCTTATGGACTAACCTTAAAGCACTTGTGTAAGATGCAAGTGGTTGGAAAACTCATGCCTGAATTTCACTTGCGGTCTCATGAGACTGATATCTCATACAGCAAGAGTAAGTACATTTTAAAGGGGCTCACAAACTTCCTTCAGCTTCTTTTCCCAGGAATTAAAGGGGCAAAAGCTCCTAAAACCTCAGAGTTTTCAACTTGCTCTGCTCTGGCAGACTTTCAATTTTCAAAAAGGCCCATTTGTCAATGACATTTTCTGGGGTTTAGAGGACAGTCATGGTATTAAGTACCTTAATTAGTACATGAAGTCATTACTTTGTATTCCTCTCTTTGCTCACCTTTTGGAAGAGGAGATTTTTTTCTTGAATGAAATAACTAGACTTGTGGTGGAATAGCCTTGGCAAAGAATGAAATGCTCACCACCTAGTCAGCAGGATTAGAGAGAAAAGTAGAATGAGAAAGCTCATGGGTCAAGAGAAAGACAGGAAGATTGCTCCCTGGCTTTTGTCACTGCAGTACATTCTTGACATGTGGAAAATCAATCTGTTGCTGATTTAAAATAATGGGAAGTTAATGGGAGACAGAAGGAGAAACAGTAGAATAAGTTTTTTGGCCCTTTTCCCGAGCTCAACTTCATTCCTTCCCTGTAGGCTCCTTTCCCTAGAATCATAAAATTATTAAGGTTGGAAAAGACCTCAAACCTCATCAAGTCCAATGGTTAACCTAACCCTTCCAGGTCCACCACTAAACCATGTCCCTGAGTGCCACATGTGCACCTTTTTTACATTGCCGGGGTCAGCGATAGCACCGCTTGCCAGAGCAGGGCAGTCTGTTCCAGTGCTTGTCTGCCCTTTCAGTGAAGAACTTTCTCCTAATATCCAGTCTAGGCCTCCCCTGCTGCAGCTTGAGACTGTTTCCTCTTCTCCTTGTGCTTGTTACGTGGGAGAAAAGACCAACCTCAGCTGGCCACAGCCTCCTTTGAGGCAGTTGTAGAGAGCAATGACATCCTTCCTGAGCGTCCTCTTTTCCAGACCAGACACCCCCAGCTCCCTCAGCCATTCCTCACAGGACTTGTGCTCCAGACCCTTCATCAGCTCCATTGCTCTTCTCTGGACATCATCTCCACATCCATCCTAAATTGAGGGTCCCAAAACTGAGCACAAGATTTGAGGTGTGGCTTCACCCATTCTGAGTACTGGAGGACAATCTCTGCCTTGGTCCTGCTGGCCATACCATTGCTGATCCATGCCAGGATGCCATTGGCCTTCTTGGCCACCTGGGCACACCCTGGCTCATGTTCAGCTGCTGTCACCAGCACCCTCAGGTCCTTTTGGGCAGCTTTCCAGCCACCCTGCCCCAGCCTGTGGCCCTGCCTGGGGTTGTTGTGACCCAGGGGCAGGACCCAGCACTGGGCCTTGTTGAACCTCACACCACTGGCCTTGGCCCATGATCCAGCCTGTCCAGATTCCTCTGCAGAGCCTTCCTGCCCTCCAGCAGATCAGCACTCCCACCATGCTTGGTGTTCACCTGCAAACTAACTGGGGCTGCACTCCATCCCTTTGTCCAGATCATCCATAAAGGTATGAACCAGGACTTGCCTAAATACTGAGCCCTGGCAACAGCACTGGTAACTGGCCACCAGCTGGATGTAACTCCACTCACTACCACTATCTGAGCCCAGCCATCCAGACAGATGTTTCTTAACCACTGAAGAGCATACTCAGCCATGGGCTGCCAGTTTCTCCAAGATAATGCTGTGCAAAATGGTGTAAAAGGCTTTAGTGAAGTCTAGATCGACGACATTCACAGCCTTTCCCTGATCCACTAAGCAGGTCGCCCTGTCATAGAAGGTCAGATTGGTAAGGCAGGAGCTGCCTTTCACAAACCCCTGCTGCCTGGGCTGATTGTCCAGTACGTGCTGTGTGCTCTCACTTGAGGTAATATGTTCCATAACCTTACTGCCTGCTAGCACCAGGCAATGCAGGGTGAGGAAGGCAGCGTTTGCAATTAGTCCAAAACACCTAATCTTTGCCATTCCTTCCTCCTCATACATCTTCCCAGCTCTGGTGCGTGTAGCCTCCATCAGTGACAGCCCTCTGGGAAAAAAATCTGTTGCAGTGTGGATCCTTCATGGGACATAGTTCCTTCAGGAAGTACCCTTGCAGTTTGGACATATAATAGTTCTCTGCCATGGAGCTGCACCTCCTCATCTTCTTGGTCTTGGCATCTCCTCTGTGATTTCTCACTTTTTCTTCCAATTCTTCTCTCCACAGAGTGTTTTTTACTCCTTTTTTTTTCCCCTCAGAGAAGTGTCACATACATGGTGGATGGACTCAGCTGTGTGTTGCAGTGAGTCTGTTTTGGAGCTGCCAAGAGCCGCCTGTGTCTGCCACAAGGCAGCCCCAGTCTCCTCCCACAAATGCTACCTGTGTGAAAAGCATCTTGATGCCTACACCCTTAAAGACAGCAGTTGACTGTATTCAGACCTCTGCTACCATTATTCCACGGTGGTAGAACTGCTTTTGGCTTCATTTTAATCTTTTTGTTTTAGTGCTTAAACATCACTTTTTAAGAGTAGCTTTTATAACTACGGGCCTGATCAAAAGACATTGCTTTCCATCTGATATATAGATGTGAGATGAGAATGGTGTATATCTTTGTACTTACAGTTTTCTTGAATCTGTGTGTAAACTTCTCTGAAAATGAAATAAATATTGTGAGATGATAGAAGTATACATTTTATGGTTAGTTTTCTTTCATTACCAAAATAGTCAAATGTCCAGAATGAAATTGATGTGAAGCATGTAGTATTATCTAAAGTAATTGTAGCTACAGCTTTTCTTTCCACCTTTTATACTTAGCTTTTAAGATCTTGAGCTTGATTTTTTTTGTTTCCAGTGCAGTATATAATACATTGAATGTATCTTAAAATAGACTTTTCTTTAAATGTATAGGCATCATATACACAAAGGATTTTGTCATTATTGTTTGATCCACTGTTTTACTTGCAGCAAAGTCTTTGTGGTAATGCTTTTCCTGTTGTCTTGACTGCTGCAGCATTTTTCTGTTCTTGTTTCTGCCTTAATATTATTGCCAAGAGAAGCTGGCAAATTTGGAGTCATATTTTGACACATGTAAATTGTAACTAATTTGTAAATTGAATTACAAAAAGTGTGGGGATTTGCGATGAGTGGGAGAAGGAGTTGTGTTTTAAGTGGAGTCTGTTTTGTTTATCATTCCGAGTCTGGTACAGTATCTGTGCTTTTCTCAGTGTCATACTGAAGTCGTGCTTTATGTATCTTCAGGACTCTCCAGTTCCTTTCAAAAAAGATAAACAAAACATGCAAAATTTTGTGATATCTATTAGCAGGTACTGCCTCTTTTATAGTTCCAGAAGGGAAAAGCCTACAGTCACAGTTAAAGACAATATCTTCTCCATCAAAGTGCGCTTTTTTGGGTGGTTTGTTGTTGTTGTTGGGGTTTGTTTTGTTCTTTGTGTGTGTGTGTAAAACTATACTGCCTGTTCTACATCAAAACTATTGCCTAATTGAAAACTGGAAAATGTGGAAAATGTGAGGGAATGTTACCACCAAATTCCAAGTTAGTAAACCTAGCCTTTCAATATTGCCTCAAGCAGTATGCAGAATTTGTAGAGGCAATATTAAACTTAGTCTGATTTTGGCATTACTACTATTTTATTCAAAATGTACAATGATATAGTCACCATCAGGTGACTGGTTCTTAGTACAGTCACAACCTGTTAAGGGAGAAGGATGTCAAGTTGCCCTCTCTGCATGGAGTCCACAAAATTGTCACGTTGCCCTAATTATAGATACAAACTTACAGCATATGACTTGTTAGTGTATCACTACATTCAGCAAGTTAGCTTTTTACCGATTTTAGTTTTTACCCTTTGTTTATCCCTACCCAAGCATCTGTGCCAAGGAGGTTTATATGAAGTATCAGATACAATGTATAGCCCCCAATGAAGCATGAGCAACTATGCTAAAACTAGAAACCAGTTTTTGCTTGCTGATCCGGTTTCTTCTGCGTGACTTAGAAGGTATCCTCAAGCTAGCTAGTTCCCCAAACTTTCTATTATATATGCATGTATATTGGCACGTATGATGCATACATGCAAATAAATTCAGAAACTCATCAGCTTTGCAGTTGCTGCTTGGAAAAAATGCTACCCTGCTCATTTCATTTATTGGCATGTTTACAATTCATTTTCACTGCATCAAATGATCATGTAATTTTACAGGAGTCAGAGAAGAGGAGAAGAGCTGAAGAAGCATACAAAAATGCTTTGACAGAACTGAAGAAAAAGTCCCACTTTGGAGGGCCAGACTATGAGGTATGAATTCTACTTTAGAAATTTTTTAAAACATTGACTTTTTCTGATGGGTTGGCCCTGGATGCCAGGTGCCCACTAAGCCACTCTACTACTCCCCTCAGGTGGACAGGGGAGAGAGAATATAAATGAAAGTCTTCTGGGTTGAGATATGGGCAGGGAAAGGTTACTTACTAGTTGCTGACAGAGGCAAAGCAGACTCAACTTGGGGAATTATAGCTTAATTACTAATCAAATCTTAAAACTACCCTTCCCCTACCCCTCTCTTCTTTGTGGGTTTAACTTTGCTTCCATATTTTCTGCCTTCAATCCCTTTCTCTGTGCAGAGAAAAGGAATGGAGGCTGTGGTCAGTTCATCTTACATTGTCTTTGCCACTCTTTCCTCTTCCGAGGCAGCACTGCTTACACTCTTATCCTTCTCCAGTGTTGGGATTTCTCCCACAGGAGACAGTTTTCCATGAACTGTTCCAACATGAGTCCTTCCAATGGACTGCAGTTCTTAATGAACTGCTCCGCATGAGTCTTTCCCATGGGATGCAGTCCTTCAGGAACAGGCTGTTTCCAGCATGGGTTTGCAGTCCTGCCAGTAAACTTGCTCCATCATGAGCTTCTCTCCATGGGGCCACACGTCCTGCCAGAAGCCTGCTCCTGTGTGGGCTTCCCACAGGATCACATCCTTCTTTGGGCATTTGATATTCTCATACATTTTTATTTATCTACATATAGCTGTAGAAATAAATAAAGCAAAAATAGGAAAACTCTGACAGCAGAGACAGTCCTGGAAGATGATTTTTAACTTAGGCTGATTTTTAATTTGTCACTGCTACTTGAAATATCATGTTTTCAAATTCAGATTTTAGGTTCCTTTCTTCTGTTAAATTGCATTTCATCAGCATTCTCCTTAGTGAGGTGTTTAGTTCTATCTCCTAAGATGGATAAACCAACTTTTGAAGAGTAATCATAGAATGGTTTAGGCTGGAAGGGACATTAAAGATCATCTAGTTCCAATATGCCTGCCATGGACAGGGACTCCTCCCACTAGACCAGGTTGCTTAATGCCCCATGCAGCTTGGCCTTGAGCACTTCCACAGATGAGGCATCTGCAGTAATGTAAGCTAAAACACCTGTAATATGATAAGCTTGACCCCTTCATTAATTAAATGAGTTTTCTACTTTCAAGTCATAGCCTGAGAAATAGTAATAGTAATATACAGCTATTTAAGATACTTTACGTTAGAATAATTGTTGTCACTGAGACATTCACTGTAAAAGAATTAAATAAATAGGGATTTGAACTTTGTCGACTTGGTTATGAACCCAGGTGTTTCTTCCAGGTGTCACTGCTGATACACAGTTTTGGGTTATTTTTTAATTTGCAGGACTAGATTGTTTTGCAACACAGTAAAACCAGTAAACCTAGTTTTATTAAATAACCATTTTAGTTAGTAGACTAGAGGTTTCTTGACTTAACTCTACCTGATATTTAAACTCTTGTTTCTGAGAATTTTCAATAGAGATCCCCAAAATTACGTCTTCTTCTGTTGTATTTTTGAACATATGCATAAATACCAATGCCTTAAGGCACTGAAGTACTTGTAAGGAGTCTAACTACACAGTTATGTTAATAGATGTACTTTACTGACACTGTAAACATTTTCAAGAGAAGACATTTATTAATTAAGTCCTAAATTTGGTGTCAAAGCATACTGACACTGTTACTCAGTTTCCTGGGGTTTTTCCTTCTTTATGCAGCTATCAGTAAATTGTTGTTAGAGGGAGACACTTCCTTTAACAAATAAAGGTTTTCAGAGAACTTGTAATCAAAAAATATTGGTGAAAATATTTGAGATCTGTAGAAGAAATTTGCTTCCATCAGTTACATATAAAATAAAAATATGTATTTCTAATGTTAAATTGAAGTGGAACTTTTATGTCTCCAGGATTTTTAAGTAGCTTTTTTCTTATGTTCTAGGAGGGTCCTAATAGTCTGATTAATGAAGAAGAATTCTTTGATGCTGTTGAAGCTGCTCTGGACAGACAGGATAAAATGGAAGAACAGGTACTAAAGCTTGAAAAATACCTTAATGATAAGCACTTCATGAGAGACTTCTTTGTCTTACAATCTGTCCTGAGGTATATCTCCTGAAGCTCTAATTATTTTACTCTGACAATGATCAGGGAATTTCCCTTACTATTTTTACAATAAAATATTGTTGCTTAATGCAATTTTTGAGAAAGTAACTTCATAGCTTGTCTAGAAAAGAATAGTGTAAGTGCTAAGTTTATTGAATGTCTCTATTTTCTAATTCCTAAATAAATGTCCTGTATGAAAATTATCTATATATGACTGCTGCCCTGTTAAAATAAAAATATCAAATACAAGAGCTGTCTCTCAAAATCTAGTAATTGGTCTGAAGTTTCTTTTTACTTTAGTGATGTATGTAATAGCAAAGGCACAGTTACCTGCCTGGGTACTTCACTAACTCATTTCTTTGAATTCACTTCAGTGACAAGCATCAAAAAGGGATATGATGCATTCTAGAAAATATATAGAGTATGAGAAAGTATAGCAGCACATAAAATGAGAGGCAATAACAAAGTCGTGCATCCTTTGCCATGAATGACTTTATGCTTAGGAATATAGTGAATAAGAATGATTTGAGAATTAAAAGACTTTCTAATGTACCTGTAGTACTCACCAGAGTTTACCCTGTGTTTGGATCTCTTAAAAAAAGAGTAAAGGTTTTGAGTGACTGTGATAGTACTACATGGATCTTTAATGCTGCCTGTGTGTTTTCCTTAACTCAGAAACACACCTTGAAGTTTAGATGAATTCAGTCTTCAGGCCCACTCACTGAGAATTCCAGTGGGATGACAGCTTCATGCCTGTCATGGACAGCATTAGTAGTTGTAGTCACTATGTAGATTGAGCATGACTCACTTTGTTTCACAGTCCACCCCGTAGCAGCTGACTAATAATAATTAACCCTATGTTGTTGCAGTCCCAAAGCGAAAAGGTTAGATTACACTGGCCAACATCCTTACCTTCTGGAGATGCATATTCTGCTGTGGGGACTCATCGATTTGTGCAAACGGTAAGATATTTATCCTGATCTTCTCAGAATAATGGGCTGATCTGTGCTGTTTCTGTGTAATATTTTGTATGGGTAGGTGAGATTTTTTCAGTGTTTCTAGTAACTTCCAGTGGCCTACTCATTTTCGAAAAAAGTAACTGGTACTGAAGAAGGACTGCTTTTTGTCTTGGCTCAAAAATACTGATTTGAGAACCTATTCAGAATACTCTTTACTTGTATCAGGCTTGTCAGGCAGAAAAAAAGGACAAATCCCAGTTGGCTAACTGCAGTATTTTCAAGATACCTTCACCCAGATTCATTGAATTTATTTTATTAAAAAAAAAAATCCAGTTGTTTGTATGAGAATTGGTTGACTTGATTTTGAATGTTACTGGAAACACTATGCTCCTGTCAGGGCTACACTGGGAGCATAATATATAATAGGTGCATGAAATCAGCATTTGCTGCTGTGCTTGCTGCTTATGGTGCTTTTGTTTTCCTTTTCTTCATTATCTTGTGCTTGCAAGTTGGTACTGAACGCTCTGTTGTGCCTTTGTTCTGATTACTTGGTTTTTTCTTTGTCTGTCTCTGGTAGCCCTATAGTTGCTCTTCCTCCATGTCTTCCATTGATCTAGTCAGTGCCT
>VWZV01009238.1:1208-14121 GCA_013397155.1 Irena cyanogastra | reverse complement strand
CTCCACCCTTAGAGATATCCAAAGCCTGTCTGGACACAGCCTTGAAAAATTTGTTCCTGCTGCACCTGTTTTGAGCAGGGATCTCCACAGGTCCCTTCCAGTCCCAACCACTCTGTCATACTCCATAAAAACATCTATGTGATAATGTGCAAAATCTAGTTAAGTTGGGTGCCTTTCCTTTCTCAGCCATATTCCAACTGCTAATTAATCTCATTTAGTATGCTTGCAAGAGTAAGCAAATCAAAATTGGTTCAACTCCAGCTTTTTTCCACTTTTTTATAGTTCTGAGTAGAGAAGAACACAAATTAGAAGTCACTTTTCTCCCAAATAAGTTAAAATGCTTTATTTTTTTTTCTTTTTACCATTTTTATTGGTAATTTATTTCCTGTCAGTAGAATGATAATATCATTATTTATAATTAAAACAGCTTCTCTATATTGCCATGCTTCTACATACAGAGTTCAGTAGCAGAATTAGATGATTCGTTTTTCATAATAAGCAATACTTGCCCTTGAGCCACTGGGAGCTGTACTTAAATCTTTGTCAATCTAGAAATAGGAGATGAAAAATGATAACTCTTTTTCATCCTTGAAGAGTCATTACTAAAATATCAATACAAAAAGCTCCTGAGATATGAAATTTTATAGCTGTATTTTCTCTGGGTGAAAAACATAGTGGAAATAATTCTGGCTCTTTAATAATTATCTCATTTTGAGCTCAGGGCAGCTGGTTTCATAGTAATTAAAGTACTGGGGGTTACAAATTCTATACAGAGACCATACAATACATAAAATTCAACTTCATACTCAATTGCACTAGGTAATTGGTGTATTGCTGCTCCTAACATTTGTTTTTTTTCTTGGTTGTTCTGATCCAAATGGCATGCAATCTCCTCTTCTAAAGATTATTTTTTCAAGCTGTGAATTTGGAGGTTTGCATGTTTGTATTTAGCTTATGAAGAACATCATATTGTGGAAAGATATCAGTACAGATATTTTAGGCAATGGAGCTGGATAAACTATCATAAAAAAGAAGCCAAATGTCCAGTTCCATATGTGCATCTGCTTTCTGTTTTGTTTTGGTTTGTTTTTGTTTTATAGTTTGGGGTTTTTTTGCCCTTTTTGTTTGTTTGGTGTTTTTTTTTGTTTGTTTTTGTTTTTTTTTCCTTTTTAAAAAAGTTTTATTTATTGGTGTTTTGGGGTTTTAAAATTCCTTTATTTTATTTTATTTTACTTATGCAGATTTTTGCCATTCAAGGGTTAAATCAGAAACCACACAGACGTTGACTATGAAGTCTCCCCCACCCTGCATCCATTAGAAGACTTTGAACTCAATTCATGTCTGCAATCCTCCTTCCATTACAAAGTAATGTCAAGATCTCTGCAAAGACTGTGCTCTGTTTAATGTCTTGTTTGTCATCTAGTTAAATCCTACTGTTTGACATTTAGAATTATCTCTAATAGCTTTGCCACTTTCCTAGGGTCTTTGTCCCCATTCAGCATAGCTGTTGTATAATCTTTACTAAAATAGTATGCCTAAAACAAATAACATATATGTTACATAGATTTTGAAATTGTAAAAGGCTATATAAACATCAAGTCCATGGAGATTCGATCTTGTTATTTCAAGTGTAAAGAAAAGAAAACAGATGTCATACATGAAACTTAAACTACCTTAATCATAAACAAAAAAGATTAAAAGAAGGGAAAAACTAGGGGTTGCTGTTAGTCTTATTACAGTCAGATTCAAGATTACTTCTCACAGTTCTCATCTTTTCAAAATGGAATTTAAAAAACAGCTGGGACAACCTGAAGTCTTTTAATTTTCCAGGCTGAACAAACCAAATTCTCTCAGCTTTTCCTCATAGGAGTGGTTCTCCAACCCTCTGATCAGCTCTGTGTCCCTCCTCTGAACTCACACCAAGAGGTCCACGCCCTTCCTTGTGCTGACGACCCCAGAGCTGGATGCAGTACTGCAGGTGAGGTCTCACCAGAGCAGAGCAGAGGGGCACAGTCTGTAGCCCTTCCCTTGTCCACTGATGGAGTCACTCCATCACTCAAGGCCACTGGGTTGGTCAGGCAGGACTCGCCCTTGGTGGAGCCTCACTGGCTCTCTCCTGTCCCTGTCCTTCATGTTCCTTAGCATGGCTTCTACATCTTGTAAGTAAAAATAATTTTCACTAATATTTAATTATTAATATGGATTAAGGGAATAATTCCCACTACAGGCTTGACTGTACCGTAGTAGCATTAATCTGATATTCAGACTAAACTTCTGTCATTGAGATCAGTAATTTAAATTACATGCTGCTTTGCTCTGCAAATTAGATCATTATGTTTCTTACACTCCAACTTCATTATTTAGATAGAGAGTTAACTTTTTTTGGTCAGAATTTATTTTGTTTGCAATTTTCTGGATGCATTTGGCACACAAATCCATTGCTACTTTCTTCAGAGAACAAAGTTGAACAAGTTGCACCCTTCTCCTTCCCTAACCCCCAAATAGTGCTTCTGATTCTCTGCCCCAGCATACCAAGTCTTTGTACCTCTTCAATTCTCTGTGGGATAGCATTGCAAATAAATGGAATGAACTTGTCTCTGTTTGAAGCGCAACAGACAAACTTGAAAGAGCCATTAATTAGCAAGCATAACTATGGTGGTGGTGAGAGATTCAGCATCAGGGACATTCTGACTTCTCGCTGTTTGCACTAGGAGAAGCTCTCTACCTGGGGCTTGTACCTACTGACATTGCAATAATGTGCAGACACTGCGGTAAAGCATTCACTGTAACACAGTGACTCCGTCAAAATGCAATGGAGAATCACATTTTTATGTGTTTACACAGGAAACAGGAGTGGCCAGAAGAGAGGACAAAAGCATACACCATAATACATCGAGCTGGTGGTTCTGATATGGATAAGGAAAGCCATGTCTATAAAACCTTGTTGCACTCTTCTGTGGGTGCACCGTCTACAATTAGCAGGATGACTAGGCCTTCTGAATGACAGAAATTGCCATCTGAATCATAGTGAGATGCTAGAAACAGAACAACATGTCTGTGACATGTTGCTTTCAAATAATCCTGGCATTTCTTTTCCTAGCTGAAATATCCTGCTGATTAGTTTATCTACCAAGGTAGAAATTAAACACTGATGTCCATGGAAAAAAGTTTCTTTAACCTGACATTTTCGTCAAACTCTGGTATTTGTGGCACAGTCCTCTGCTACCCATTTTTGTATAGGCATTTGTAATTTTATTTAAGCTTTTCCTGACAGCAAAAGGACTGATATTAAAAACAAAGCCTGTTTCCAGATCAACCAGTGAAAACCATGACAAATTGACAAGTCAGGAGGGTGACCATACTGATGGTGACAGACTCAGTGTCACAGACGGGTATAGTCTAAGTCCCCACCACCACCATGCTAGAAGAGAATGAGCACAAGCAACCAGGGCCATAGGTGAAAATTTTGTTGCAAATGCTATGTAAACACCTAGTTATATCCTCTAGCAAATTAATTCAAAATACATCTACTCCAGATTCAGTTTACATTGCCTAATGATCAAACAGTGCAAATAACTGACATCAGAGATCACCAGATTTTTTTAGAGGTTAGAGGGAGAAGGCAGTAATGCATTTTCCATATCTTAGTTTCAATGTTTAAATCAATTTTTAGCAATATTTTGAAAATTTCTGCAGAATATAAGTGAAAAAAATTACCCTAAATGGCCTGCTAAACTGTGGCAATTTAAGTGTTGTAGAAGTCTGTGTATGACTGCAAACACCCTGAAGAATCTATTTTTGGTGGTTCTGTGGTATGCAAGTTGGACGTGTTTCTTTGTTTTAAATCAAATACTATATATGGAAATAGGAACAGTAAAAGAATAGATGTAAATAGATGTAAGTCTTCAAACTGCCTGAGAACTGACCAAAAACCTAAAGGAGGAAAGAGAACTATGAACTGAGAAACAAAAGATGAACTAATACATTCTCTCAATTAGAGCTAGGAATGCTTCAATTGTGTTGGGGTTCAATCCAGTACATGTGATGTTAATTAGAGAAGTGTCTACATGTAACAAAGATGCAAATGTAGCTGCTGCTGCTCAGAATTTTTCAAAGTTTGTTTTGTATCCCTGGTCACTCCTGTCTGTATTCTTGGTGCAATACAGTAGAAAAAGTACCATGAAATATGTAGAGAAGTTTTTCCTAGGGAACTGCCTTTGTACAAGGTGGCATGAGGTTAAAGAAGTTTACAAACTTCAAACATTCTGCTTTGCTGAGTAGGGGGAAATGCGAGGTATGAAGTAAGAGCAAGAATTTATGTTAGCTACAAATGCTAACTTTGTTAGCTTTGTTGCAGAGCTCTGGCCCTGCACGTTAGATTTGCTCATTTGGAAAGCGCATGTCAAACTGTCAAATATTTTCCTTTATCTTTTCAGACTATATGCATATAATATACGTAAATAGCAACGTGCTTTTAGGAAAAAAAAAAGAATAAATTATATGTATAAAATATCCACAGAATGATGATAGTTTAAAAAAGACATTAAAGCATGTGCATTTGTCCATTTCTCACACATATTTTACCGATCTCTAAACCTTTAGTCTCTTAAATATCTGTCTTTACTACCAAAAATGACCTAGAAATCTCACACAATTCAGTCTTTCTCTACTTTTAAGTCCTTCTTCTACTCTTCCCCTTTCTACACCATTCTCTTTTAATGGGACAAAATTTCTAAATAATAAATTACAAAGTCATGTTTTCACTCATATTAATGATCTGAATAAGCAGTTCTTTTGTGTTTTTTTCACAACATCTACTATCTGTAAATATTAATTGCAATCAATGAAATCATAAAGTTATAAGCCTTCTTTTTGCAAATATTTTTAAAAGTTCAGTGATGAATTTGCTCTGAATAACTTGGTCTGTTTCTTTTACCCCAGGCTATGTGAGACTGTGAGATGCACAAGTTATTGTGATGATTCTTGAAACAGTTCTAATTCAGACAGAGAGGATTATTGAATTGACATGGCATAGACATGTCAATTGACAATCATAGCCATGTTTGTATTATTGGCAGAATGGATGGGTTCATTTTTTCCAAAGGGGGAAAAAAAAAGGCTTTCATGTGAAAAGGACAAAAAAAACCCCCACAAAATCAATCAAACAAACAAACAAATTTAAAATTTTGTCTACCTGTGTGTTCCCAGGATTTAGAAAATAAGAAGGACAATCCATTCTGAGATATTCTGTAGACCTGGGATTTTTCCCTTGAGACTGTTGGAAGCCATTCATCTAAGCAATCACTGAGTGAAACTAAAAAATTTATGTTTTTGAGATGATACAGGATAAAAACTTATTCAGCAAAAAGAGAAAAGTAATATTCTAATGTATTCATGATCTGAGAGTAAAAGGAAAAATTCCTGATGAAATGAAAACAGTAAAGGAGCTGTGTGAGAAATTCTGGCTGTGTGTAGAGAAAACAGAGTAGAATCCAGAGTACACATACATACATATATTTGTAGGTAACATGTTAAAGAAGAAGTAATTCATTGAAGACAAATTTGCTCCAAATCACAAAATCTACCAAAAACTGTTAAACTAAACAGAAGAGTACTTACTGAACACCATTGAAAAGACCTTGCCCTTTTGAATTTATTAGATTAAAGGGATTAATGAATGATCTATTCAGTGATTGAGCAGAGAAGTCTCATCTTTTCTTTGCCTGCACTTGCACACTAATGTTGATTCTAATTAGGTAAGGTTCATATGGCTGAAACTAAGCTAGTTTTCAGAGCTTCCGTATCTGCAATAGCTGACCTTTAGAAATCATTCTGAATGTTAACATAATTCTGAAGGTGTTTCTAAAATATTTTTCACACATCTAATGTGACTTTAAAAACCCCAGATTTTGACCTTTTTGAACACACCAGCAAGACCAATGAGGAGAATTTATACAAACACGAAAAACAAATGAGTGCAAACTTTTTATGAGTAAATACAGACTGGAAATTATACTTCTAAGAATTCAAGGAATAGGATTTTGGAGGAATTTTGCTACAGGCATAAAATGGAGCAAGTTATTTTAAAATATAAGTTTACATCCTTATGGAAGACAAAACAGAAAAAATTATTTGCAATGAAAAGGGTCTAAGACCCTCTTGGAAGAGGGTCTTTCTAGTTTTATGTTCCTATGTCACATCAGAGAAAACTGCAAGTTATTGGAGTGCATGATTTTTATTAGGTAGTTGCTGAAACTCCACACATGAACAAGTGTTAAATCCTTAACTCCAGGGAGTCTGAGTTTTATTTTGAGAGGAATTGTACTCAGCATATTACATAGTTGGAGCTAGTGTCTTAAATACTCAAAAGTATCAAAATTAAATGCCAATTTTAGTAGCTTATATTCCACTTTCTTAGATAAATAACACTACTAGAATTGAAACTCAATTTTCTTAAATCATCTGGCTGCTTTAGAAATCTGTACTCATTAGCCTCTCTAAGTGCATGATCAGAGAAACAAATTAAAAAAAAATCATTAAAGGCCAGCAGGAAATTATAAAGACATTCTGGAGTTTATGATTCAGCATATGACTTGATGCAATGTTTCAGCTCATTTTAATATGTCTAATTAAATGGGATAATTCTGAAATATCAGTAATCTATTTTGCCATGGTATAAAATTGCTGCATTTGAATGAAGAGCACTAAAAATCTGTGAAATACTAGGCAATTTTTAGTATTTCTTCAATTAATCAAAGCAACATATCAAAATTTGTTACTGCTTTAACATTGCTGCTTACTATCTGTTATTTTTTAGTCTAGTTTTGAAGTGAATTTAACCTAATTTTTCTTTTTTTTCTGACAATATTACACAAGTTGCAGCTCTGCAGACATTTGCCACATTTATATGCTTAAATAGCACAGGTCTTAATTTTTAATTCTTAATTGAATTCTAATTAATTCTTAATTGAATTAATGGTTAGGCAAGGTATGCTTTCTACAAAGAAGCTATGGGAGAACACAGGTAATCAACCGGGGTGCAGCCTTGTATAAACTCTTAATTTGGAATAGCCTTAACATGGCAAGAAATAAGTAGTGTATCAATATTTGGCTCTTTTTAACTCTGGAAAGATTTATTTCTCTTTGTGAGTTTCACTGTGCTCCTTCCCACCCCATACATCTGAAAGAAAGCAGCAGAAACCCCAAGGAACACTTTCGCTTGGTTTCACAGCACAGTTCTATCTTCTGTGGACAACAGCTGGCAATTAATCACAAAAACCCTGGTCCTATCCAGACACATTTATATTCCAGGTGTTCTTCTGCAAATTTAGGCTGTGAATGAGATTATGTCTGCCTTTTTATGTTGCTTGCTCTTTTGGCTTTACAGCACAGTACCCCCAAGTGGCCTGTTTAAGTCGAAATTCAAACATAATAGTTCACTGACGGGTTTTTAACGAACAAAGCTGAAACTAGATTAAGATTAAAAAAATGAAGAGGGTAGAAGGGAGCATTTCAAGTAATCTTAAGTGAACAAAACTCAGTTCAGTGACCATGTCAGAGGAAATGAGTATTTTACTTAAAATCAGTCAGAAGACAATAACCCAAATTTTGACTTTGCAATGATTTTCAGTGGCCTGTGGACCTGGCTCATGGTTTTGCTCAGTGTCTGTAAAATCATAATCTTTGGAAGTAATTTTTTCCCCCTTCATGGAGGTTTCGTGTGATCACGAGCCTAGAAGGACTAGGTAGAGCCCAAACTTGTTTTCATGTTTATCACATGGCATTAAAAACAGCTGGACATATGATAGACTAATGACAGTGACACTGAAAGGATGGCAGAAAGGAGAGAGGAGCGCCATCTGTGCCTTTTTTTTTTAATTGGCTGTTCCCCTAGTTTTTATTCATGAACTAAAATGTAGTACATTTTGTACTGGAAGCTTCTGCATTAAGTAGCCACTCAGCCTGTTGAAGTAAAAACTCCCTGGACAGTTGTCATCAAGTGTTTTGATTGAAACCATGTTGTTTTAAGCAGACGTGGGATCACACTCTGCAAGGACTGAGCAGCCACTGCTGAACTGCCTCACCGAGTTCACTCACGGGCGCAGATTGGTATCGATCAGGGAGCGTGCAGTCCTTCCTTCAGCATGCAGCCAGGGTCAGAGGAACTGGCTCCACGATTGCCGCACCACTGCTGAGGATGCTGAAAACACCTCTTGCTGTAGCCTTTACTCACAGCCCAGTGAGAGTCATTCTGAACTCAGATGATGAATGAATATTTGTTTTAAGGTCTGCCTGGTTTATGTACAATAAGGATGTCTTAATCTGATTTGTTTCTACCATTGGTATAATCCTTACATAAAGGCTACTAAATACTGCAGTCATTCTATCTTTCACTGTAGTGTGGTGGGATATCATGCCTTGAGCTGAGGTTTCTGGGATACATCTCTCCCTGAACAGTGCCAGTTAATTCATCTGATTGAAGGACAATCATGTGACAGCAAACAAAGAGTTTCATTTAATATGATAACTGCAGGATTTTTTCTCTTGTTTTCAAATGTGAAATATATAGTACTGTATGTGTTTAGGATTTAGTGTCAAAGACAAATTTTACCTCATTGAATATGATAGCTGAATGATACTGCCAATTGAAATACCAAGTAAAGATAAACCACCTATTTTCAGAGTCCACATGGTGGTTTACACAAGAACTGATATGCAGGGTTAATACTGATACATCAAAAATGATGCCAAAAATGGTTGGATGGAATTACAGCAGCAGTAGTTACAACTCGCCACCAACTTACATTTTAGATTTTGTTTCTTTTTCGCCACATAATTATTTCATTAAATAAAAAGAGAAGAGAGAGAAAAAATAAAATAAAATTGATTAGCTAGGATTTGAAATAGTGCTAAACAACTCTGAGTACTCAAGGGTCTTCTGTTAAGGGCCACATTCAGAAAACTCTGTCTACCTTACCTTCAGCAGCAGCTCACCCAAAGCCAAGGCAGTGTGGCTTGCATGGGGTCTCACTAGCAGAACTGTAGATCCTGCATTCTTTTTAGAAAGATACACTAGTCCAGAAATCTTATTACTCCCTGACTATAATCATGATAATTGCAATGAAATGCCACATGTGAAATGACACGAGGAAGGTACAATCTAACCTCTCCATTCTTTTTATTGTTAATGGTGTTACTGGTTATATGCTGCCAAGCAGCACAGGAAAAGAAGTTACATGCTCAAAGGACTTACAGTCGTACAGACTTTGCTTAATGCTGTATCTGTACACAGGTACATATGTACCAGCACTGAATACATTTTCTGTTTGCCCATTGACTAAGATGCTGAAAGTTGCTGAAAACCTTGTTTATTCAAGAAAAGCTTCTATCCATATCAAATGCAATTCTTAAAAAATAATTAAGGTGTGCAGTCTGTGGGTATTAACTAGTACTAGTATCTGTTTAGGAAATCCATACAAACTTGCAAGAACATTGACTTACATCAAATGGTAGGTTTGGACACCTGTCTGATAAAATCAAAATTTTAAAGTAGTCCTACAACTATTTATTTCAACTGTTCAGATATTTTTGTTTGTTTTTGTTTTTGTTTGGTTTGGTTTGGTTTTTCTTCCCTAAATCATGGTTTTGCTGATTTGTTAAGATTCTGTGTTTAGATCTTGTTACATGTTTTCTACTTTTTTTTTTCTAATGTCACCTCCCTGCCACTGGATAATTTTCCCTCTAAAGCTGTATTAAAACAAAGAATCAGCTGTGTAGCTCGTCAGTTGTTAGCTATTCATCTTTACCTTATTATTAAAAACTCTGAAGATTACACAGTTTTGATTGTTATTTACTTGGGGGTGGGGTTTTTTAAATTTGTTTTGGTTTTGCTCTGTGGACTAATTAGGCCTGTGTAAAATATATTTATTCATCAGAAAAAGTATTGCCTTCCAGCATTTTAAAATAACTCCTCTCATTTTTGTACAATTTCAAAGAAATCCAGGTAATTCTGTAAATGGAATTCGATCTAACTAAGGCTATTTCTTCTTTAGTATTCTGTTGCATAGGTATGTATGAGGCTGTCAAAGTATTTGCTTGCATTTTCTAAAGCCAATCTAAAATCGGTAAAGCAGTCAAACTTTGAATTTTTGAATATTGATTTTCAGATTAATGGTTAGGGTTTCTGGACATCATATATAATCCTGTCTATCACAATTTGAGAGTGCTGCATGTTTTGTCCTTCAAACACAAACTCCTCAAGAGAACAGTTGCGTAAAAGGAACTATTTTCTCATGTTGGCGCTTATATGCATGAACAATCTGACATGATGCCACTCATTAAGGAAAACTTAATAAGCGTTTGCCATGAGGTAGGACTGCAAAAGCAAAGAAAAGTTGCTCTGTAACAGGATAAACTTGAATATTCCATAAAGACCTTCTTTCAAACTGTCCTGCTTAAATGACAGTCCAAAGATACCTGACTCTTTTCATTCTTCTTAGTTTTCATACTCAGAAAGCCTTGTGAATAATTTTGGTCTATCAAGAAACTTTTTGCCTTTTTCTTTAATCCTCTTTTTTATCTCTAAGTTTTCGTCCTCTGGAACATTGTCTGCATCGTCTTATGATGACCTTTCTTTTCCTAAAATCCTCTATCAGTCATTAATCACTTCTTGTCTGAACTATTGCTATTCTCTCTTCACAGTCCTTATTATCTCAGCTTCAGCAAGACTGAAGTATCATAGCCATAGAGTCCTTCCTATCCAGTAAATATCACTACATCAGATTCTACCCTAGCTTTCTGCCTAAATTGATCTTCTAATCAACTTCAAAACTTTTTTTTTCAAAATGTTGATAAATTATTCTAATTCACTACATTAACTTCTAGCTCAGCTACACCTAACTTAACTCTTTCGTCTTGATACCTTCTCTGCACCATCATTTGAGCAGATTACTAATGTAATCATTCGAGCTAACGTCTCTTTTGAGCCAAATTAAACTCCCTGTCTTTGTGGTATCTCTGTGACAAAGCAAATACAAATCTCACATTTAAATCTCTCTCTTTATTTTAAGGTTAAGTTGATTGACTTTGTGTAAATCCATGTATGGTATTGCTTTACACATAATTGTGTTTCCAAATTTGCCAATAAAGTCCTGCAGAATAAAACAAGAAGATAATGCCTTATAATTCTGTAGCTTTTTCCATTTAATACTGGATGACTTAGAAGTCTTTTTCATTCTATACTAGATGACTCAAACCAACATGTGACTTCAGTTCAGCTATTGTTTACATGAGTCGCTCCACAATATTTGTTCTTTTTAATCCCCTAAATTAAAAAGGGGGTATACATTAGATACACACATGTAAAAAGAAAAAAATCTATAGCTACATGAAGAATTTGAAAGTTTTTAGTTTTATAAACCATCCTGCTTAACCAAAGATCTAAGCAAAATAATACCTGATTTTTTAAATGATTTTTAAAAAAATCTTTAAATCAACATATGAAATGGAATTGATGAAATGCATGAAGCATTATAAAAGTTGTGGGAAATGCTTTATAGAAGGTGAAAAAAATTTAAAAAAAGAAATCAAAGAAAATCCACATTAGATTTTTCTAGTAGAGAGGAGTTTGTGACTAAGTCCCTTCCGAGCTGAGTAAAGACAATTTCTCTGTTCATAACAGCATCTAACATTTGTAGGGCTATGGGTATGTTGCATTTTATGTCTGAAAAAACAGATATATGACAGTCAAAACCACCTCATACTGCTCCTCAGAAGGGAAGCCTAAAATTTATCCCAGCACCCACTTTTAGCCAAATGTATACTGGGGAGCTTCCTTTGATACAATATAAAAAATACAAAAATTCAAGTACATATTTTTTTTAAAATAAATTAGCATCCCTGTCACAATCAGGCTAATCTATAGCACGTGAGCTCTGTTTTCTTTCTTTTTTTAAACTGTTGATTTGCAAACTGAAGTAGGAAGTAACTGCACTACAGAAGAATTCTTCCTCTTGCCAGACTAATTGAAGGAGTTGTTTTTTTGTTGTTTGGTTTTTTTTTTTGTTTGTTTTTTTTTTTTTGTTTAAACTTGAAGAGCAGATCTGCAAGACCTAATTTAAAGTAGTAAGGATGCTACAACTCAGAAAACTGTACTTATGATCATCCTGACTTTTCAATAAGGTACAAAACATGGTATATGAAAGCTGCCAGTAGAAGAGTAGTAGAGAGAAACAGATACAGAAAACAGGGACAAGGTCAACTCTGGAATATTTCAGATACTAAACAAATGACAGATGAGTGTGATAGAGGCATGGAGGTATAGATTCCTGGAAACATACTTTATAATTAGAATATGAGTCCTGAGTATCTATCTGGTGGACAATCTTCAACTCTAATCAGGTTGACAGATTAAATAACTTTGTGTTTTCTTTCAATATAATGGCTAGGTCACCATAACTTCTTATATTCAAATCAACATTTGGCATACTATCAGTAGTTGGCTACTCATGACTTCTTTTGTTATTCCAACTAGATCTCAGAAAACTGGGCACAATGTATCTTAAAAAAAGGTACTAGATATTTTTAATTTCTCTGGAGGTTGTCACATAATCGCTGTATACATTTCCATCAAATGCCAGTGCAGAGACCATGGTAACCATACTTTGCATCATTTAAGCTCATCTGTTAGAGTTAAAAAGGATAAGGTTCTTTGGATGCAGGTGGATTTAATCTATAATTACCATTTCATAATTGTAGAATTACTAATGGGGAAACAGGCCAGTTTTTTCTCCATATAAAAACATTACAAGGAAAATTGCGCTTTTTTTTTGCTCCTTTTTAGTATAGACTACCACAATTTCACGTGGTGTGAAAAGCCAAACCCAAACATATGAAAACAAAGACTTATTTTTTA
>VWZV01009224.1:4568-15377 GCA_013397155.1 Irena cyanogastra | reverse complement strand
GATTTAAAAAGTATTCTGTTTTGAGTCACTTTGGAGTTGATTCAAGTGAAATTTATTTTGGTTTTACAGACTCTAGAGCAGGTTGAGAAGACCGAAGGGTACCTTATGGACAGGATTTTGATGCAGGTGATTTTTAGCCTTGCCAAGGCTGGATATCCGCAGCACATCGAGGATATTAAAGGACGCATAAGATTTGAAAGGGAATTAATTCCAGGTATATCCTTGGTTCCTACAGCAGGGTGGAGGGAGAACACTTTTTTCCTTTTTTTCTTGTTTTGGTTTGGTTTTGTGTTTGTTTGTTTTTGTTGTTGTTTTTCCTTCTTTTTCCAAAAATAGGTAGTTTTGTAGTTTTGTCTTGAATACTGAGGGAAAGGAATATTTTCACCATTAGTTTGTGGATTAATTTGTGTGTTTGTGTGTTTTAATTGTATTTTATAAAATCTAAATATTAAACAGCTTTGATAATTTGCATACCAAAATTAATTTATCATTTTTCTTAAAATTTCTATAATTCATTAAGCTTTTGTAAGAAAGCAGAAAATGTGGAGTCCTTTCTTCAAACACTGCTGTTACGATTCCTCTTGTGAGAGCTCTTCAAGACTGCCATAAAAAAGGGATACTAAATACTGAATACAGTTTTTTATTACCTACCTTTAAAGTTAATTCTGGATCCCAGTATGTTTAATCTGATTGATAACTGTTAATTATACTTCATCCGTTTTTTTGGTTTTTTGACATGTCTAGAAATGAATTTCTCTTTTCCTTATCTTTCTGTCATGCTGCAGTGGTGATAATTCTGTAATTTTTGGCCTAGTCTTCTTAGGGGAAAAGTGAATTTCATTGATAAATATAAATAATTTTGGAAAAGGTAGTCTCAGATTTGGGTTGTGAATCTTGTTTAAAAGTATGTTAATGGTACTTGTAAAACATTTACTTTTCTAACTTTCACTAATTTTAGTCGCTTAAAGTGAAAAAGTTGTATGCACTTTATTAATATTGTTATTCTCTCTTTTTCAATTGCTAGATGTAATGAACCTGTGTTTGACTCTGATAACTCATGGCTTTGAAGATATCAGCTTCAGCATTTTGAAGTCTTTAAGTCATTTATCGCGTGAAGATATTGACCAAGGCAGCTTCTTCTTGCAGCATTGTGTAAATAGAGATCTGGTAAGCAGAACAGTAATACTTTTTTTTGTAATCTAATAATAACAATATATTTATTTAGTTTAATGCAACTGTGAAGGTTGAAAATGGTGAGTTGTTGCACAGTTCTTCAAGAGCAAAAGAAGCATTTTATTATTTTGTATCAACTTGCATAGTAAATTGAAGTTGACAAAAGAATCCTGTTTGGCTTGTGTAATATCCATTTTCTAAATATTAGAAGAATCTGACATTTTTAAACGTTTGAGAAATTGATAAATAGATTAAATTAATTTTTTGAATTCTTTGTAGCCTGTGAACAAGCTGAAGCAATTCTGTAACGAGTTAAAAGAAGCGAAGATGCACTCGGCACCATTACCATTTATCTTGCGTTGTGCTTTGGAGACCAACAAATCAGGTACTCTGCTTTTTTAGTTATTGTACCTGTGCTCATTTAGAGTACTTGGTCACTGTTTAATTTTTTGGCGAATGTTTTCAGCCTTGGCCATTGTTGTGATGAAGATGATGAAGGAGGAAGGCTTGCCACTCAGACCTCACTATTGCTGGCCGCTGCTAGTTGCATACCAGAAAGAGAATAATCTTAAAGGTGAGTTGTCTGATAAATGCTCCTGTGGCATTATTACATACCTAGTGCATGAATCTTACTGCTATGAGATTCTTCAAAAATTAAATGAAGCCCTTGCTGTATGTCTGTCCCTGTTTCGAACAATTTTTCCTTCAGAAAGACTTTTAAAAACCTCTTTTCTTGCTTGATTGTGATACAGTTCTACAGATTTCAAGTCTCGCTTGACATAGAAAGATGTGAGTGTTTAGTTATTTTAACTCTTGACATTCTTTCTACATTCCAGTGCTCTTTATGCTGCTCATTACTATTTACAGTTTACTCTTGAAGAAACTGCAATACAAGTGAAGAATTTAAAAGTAAGGTGATGCTATTATAGCTCTCTTGGACTGTAAATCCAGTCCTTTATTCAAGCCAGCTTCTTACTATTTGCCTGATGAACCAAACGTGAGTTTTGTTAGAATCATAAAAACTGCAGAAGAACTTACATTGCTGAATGTCTGAGCCTGACCTGACAGCATACTGATTGAAGGACAAAAATGCTCAATCTTTGGGATTCTTAAGTAGGTTTAAGCATTTAGCATACTTTCCCCTGTTACACATGGGGATGTCTACAGGATATGAATAAGAATTGAACAAATATTAAATTTTAGAGTACAGTATCTAATTCTTTGGTTTGCGTTATTGGTAATTCAGAAAGAATGGTATTGTAAAAAGATGCTTTTAACAGAAGTACTTCCCCCTTGGGGAAACAAAAAACTGTCTTTTTCATCTTATCTCACAGTATAATGTGCTTTAGAATGAGATGCAGAGTTGTTAGTGTGACACTGGGTGACAAACAAAATGCACAAACAAAAAAAAAGTGCTTTTAGCAGACTCTTCCATATCGCAATTTTATCTTAAATATACAGTCACATTCCAGTTTGGAAGAAATGCTGAAACAAGTATTCCCTAATTGTTTCTGGCTATAAAAATGTCTCAAGTCTTTTTCAAAAAGCCTTTATGAAAACAATATTCAGTTTTTATTAACTCCTTAGGCTCTGTTCCTGCTAGACTACTGCCCAAGTTTATCTTCTCCCAGGTTTTCAAATCCTTGAAAGTTCTATGATATTTTAAAAGTCTACTAATGTTGTTTTAGTTGGGTCCTTTGTGACTTACTTCAAACACAGTGTTGCCAAAAATAAGTAAATGGAAATCAGTGCCATACTTATCTGTGTGGATGCTGCCTACTGTAAAAAAGCTGCTTTCTTTTACTCCATGAAAAATTTCACCTCAGTAACACAGTTCTGAGAGATGTTGGAAGTATTTTTAGATTTAGACTTGGCTTCCAAAATTAAAGCATTATTTGAGTGTCAAGAGAAACTTAGGTTTTCATACTTTTGTTCTTTGTCAAGATCAGAGGTTGCCTTAATTTGGACTCCCTGCTGTAGAAATCAGCTGTGCTTTGGCAACTGTAGTTGCTGCTGGAAGTCATGTAAGCAAATTGAGAAGAGAACTGATGAAGGATCCCACAATTCCAGCATTTTTAGCTATTTTCCATAGAGCCTTTTTTTTTCTGTCTGCAAGGGCGCTGCATACACATACTAATGCGCGGCTGTAAAATAATGCTGTGAGTTTGCAAACTCATTTTTGTAGCCTGGTACTCACTAGCCAAATTGATATTGTCGAGTGGAAGCACTGTATATGCCTACACAAGTCAGTGATTTTGCAATTCTTTAAATATATTAGGTAAGAAGATAATCTGCTCAGTTGCTTCTATAGTGAGGAACTGGTGTAACTATTCTTCATGAATAGTGAAACAAGTTGTCATCTTCCGTTATGTAAGCTTGCGTTCATTTTTTCTGAGTTAATAATAAAAAAATGAATAAATCAGTTCTACTATCTAAAAATACAACCAATACACTTGAAGAAAGGTAAATAGAGGGGAAAAAACCTCATCCACCCTGAAATTGTTTCATAGAAATAATAGTGCAAACCGTCATGCTGCGGTGAGAATCTAAGGGTGACAGCAGATAGTAAATGAATAGAATGGTGCTTTCTAGGAGGAAAAAAATAATGTGAACAGGAGTATAGACACAGTATCACATCTCATACCAAAAATAAGGTAATGAACTTCTCAACAAAGTAGTAATGCCCAGTTTAATGTGTGTAATTTTGTGTCTTGCTATAGGCAAGGCTGGTAATGGAAGAGAACTTTGAGGAAAAACTATTAAAAATATGATAGGATGTAGACTGGACTAAATAATTAGAATAAACTGAATAAAAGCAAGAAGCTATCAAGAACTGCAGTATACAAATATCTGAATTGGTACATATAGTGTGACCCAGACAATTAAATAACAGATAGCGGTGTTTAATTACATGTTTCTCTGATGTTTATTATAGCAAAGTCTGACACTGGGTATCAAAGAAAATTTTCTAATTTCTGTATTACAGAATTGTGTTTGAAAGAAAAGTGGCAGTGAAGTGGTGGCTAGGAGGTATGAAACTAAATAAGGCCATTTTTAAATACACCTTAACCACTCTGAAATAGCAAACAGTTCTTTCCAGTCATTTTACACAGGCCAATAATTTCAGGTAGGGCATTGCCTTTATGTGCATCTGTTACATGAGTTAATAAATACTTATTTCCTTAGTATCTATTAGGCTTTTAGGAATAAAACATGCTTGGAGGGTTTAAAAGATCAATATGCAGTGGATCTGAAACTGTTACTGCCACTGAGAGTCATTTTGTATCGAATTTTGCAATAAAATCTGGAGGGGCTAGTGTAAATAAGCAGAAATGTTCAGCTTAGGTTTATTCCTGAATATTTTATAGCTTCCCTTTGCCTTTGAATGATCATGTTATTTTTAAAAACACTTTTTACAAGTGTGTATTTTGCTTGTGGGTTCTACTGTTGCTGAACTATTGTATAAACTATTGTTACATACAAAACCCATGGTTAGTGAATGTTAATTCAGTTTTTACTTTGGAAAATAAGAGTCTGGGTCCAGAAGGGAATAAGGGTGATGCTTTCACAAAGTTACTGCTTGAAATCCTGTTTTGTAGACAGACTCTTCTAGGAAAGAACATTCTGAGTGTATCTGAATCTACCAGCACAGCAAAAATATGTTAAATACAATGCTTTCCTAAATGTGACCTTACTTTTTGAACTGAAGTTTTGGTTTTTTGTTTCCTCAGAAAACTGCTTAAAGCCAAATTTAACTTCCCTTGCACATGTAGAGCCGTACATAACTGCTTTAGAAATTCCTTCTGTTCTCATGGGACTGCTTTAGGGAGTAGACATGACTTAACTGTGAGAACTTTAGGAAATGAATGGAAGACTGAAATGCAAGCCTCACCAGTTTTTGAAAAGCTGCTCTACCACATAAATATTATGACCACCCTATAGTTCATCTCTCTTATATTTGTTCTTCAATATACTAATTTGAGGTTAGAATCTTTTCTGTTGTGTTGTTTGAGTGCTATTTCCAGTACTGACAAAAAGGAGTTGTTCAACTTAATTTCGTTTCCTATTTCTGTCTTCTTTCTACTCGATTATTTGATTTTGTATACTCAGCTCCTGTGCACTTACATATGTCAGCCTGAGACCTCAAACACCCTGTTCTTGATCAAGTAGGGAGATGACCAAAAGACTTTGCTGGGGGTTTTAGTCATGCCCAGTCTTCTGGATCAGTGGTCTCCAGAGTGGGCTGTGCAAGGCAATCCATTGGATTGCGAGAAGGCTGTTAGCAAATAAATATTTTATCCTTTTTGGCTCTCGATTTTCATGTATGTTTGATAATGCCCACAATCTATCAGTGCAGTTCTATTCACGTGAATAATTTCTAAATCAATATACATGTATATTTGGAGGGGTGTTCTCAAAAAAGTTTGTTAGACCAGTGTTCTGCATGAAATGACTGCACTTTTGTGCCTTTCGTTATTAGTCTGTTTTTTGCTTGAGAGAGAGAGAAATCAGTGTGTTTTCCAGTATGAGAAGCAAAAAATTTATAAAAGTCCATGTACATAATGCTCAAATCATTTTAACTGAAATGGAAATGTTTCATTGCTTAGTATTGTGGAAGATGTTTATTTGACTATAAAGTAGTTCTGCTTTTGCTGGGGTAGAAAATGTAAGCAAAACTGTAGAACTCTGTGTTGATTTCATTAATCTTCTGCCCCTCCAAAAACTGTACATCAGCCGCCTTAAAAAAAAAAATGCTGCCACACATTTTCATTTTAAGTTTGTGATTACTTTGGCTATGCAATTACTTTGGTGCAGTGTGGTTGTGGTATCTGCATCTTGCTGTTGTGCTGGTGCTGTGTTTCTCACACCTACCTTTTCCTGCTCAGAAAATGTGCCCTAGTCTGTCTGCTAGAGAGTGGGGATGCTTAACCAGCCTGGTTTTTGCACTCTTCTGCATACAGGCTTGAGCTCAAACCTCCTGAGTGCACCACACCTTATTCACTATGGGATCCAGTTCTTGGTCTTCAAACTACTTTTTAGTGTTGTTTTTGAAAAGGTTTCAGCATAAGAGGACTTAATATATTTTCTGGGATGTTGAAAACATGAAATAGAAACTAGCTGTCAACATTTGAAAGGTATGAAGAAAGACTTAGTGTAATTAATTCTTTATTCATATTTTTGCAGATTCTGGTCCAAAATCAGAGTTTTGTTTAAGGCAAACTCGAACAGATGATGCGACTTTAATCTAGTGTGACTTGCCTGCATGTATTTTCAAGTGCTCAAAGGGAATTCACATTTGATTATTTGCACCATAGTGCACTGCATAAAATATTCATGGAAGTGTCACTTTTCCATAGGTGGCACTCCAGGGCAAAGACAGAGACTTTGGACATTTTTAAAGTAATAAGTATGAAATGCAAGTTGAAAAAAACATATGCTGTTTGGTACTGGTGTCCTGCAGCAACTGACAAATCATTTTTAGACCAGCAAAAAATTATTATACCTGTATTGGTTTTGACAGAGGTTCAGAGTTTGGTAGCTAAGGGTACTGTAAGAAGTTTCTGCAAATCAGAAGAGTGTGAGCAATTAAAAAGAATGACATATACTCTACACTCTAGATCCTGGACTATTAATATTTGCTATCTGATGTCTTCAAATGTGACTCTACAGAAGTGAGAAGCAGTCTAGTTGTGTGACATGATGTGATCCCTGTAAAAGTTACACTGTAGCTTCACTGGGCTTGGGAGACTTCAGCCTTTTTCTGAATTTCCAGTTTGAAGCTGATGTTTTGTACTCAAGCAGTTTGATTACGAACATGTTACTACTTTTAAACAAGTCCAGAGAAAAGTCCTGAACACGAATGCTGATCAGAGTTGGATTCTGGGAACAAAACTAAGAATGTATGATATGTTGAAGAATGTGTTTGTATCTTGAGTTTACTTATTTTGCATCAAGTTTCAGATTTGTTTTTTATGCACAATAATACAGACATTTTGATACATAGCTCTATAAGATGTTCTGCAAACATGACTAACTCATATATTTGCTGTGTTAGAAGATAACTTTGTATAATAGCAATTTCCAGACTGAACTTTCATGGTTTTTATAGTACAACACAGAATATGAAGTTTTGTAAATCTATTTTAAGTTTCACAGTTAAAAATTCTATTAATACCTAAAATAGAAATGCAAGATTTTTCATGGCAATTTCAAGGAGGGAAATTGAGCTTTATTTGTAAAGCAACATTTCTTTTTGCATGTTGATTCTCAAGTTTTTATTTTTCTAAATGCTTAGCCTTATTAATTTTGCCTTGATAGGTATCTTTGAGGTCCTCAAAGTGATGCACGAATTGGGGGTGGACCTTGATGCAGAAACATATACAGACTATGTTTTTAAAAACTTCGCTGATATTGAAACTGCCCATGCCCAGCTGAAGGTGAGTTACATGTAAAACTCATAAAAATTACTATTACATGATGTAATTATTTTATATTATGTTATATTATATTATGTTTTCTGTTAGGGCTTTAGATCTCAGTAGTGCTCCAAACATGAACCTAGTATGATGAATCCTGTTCAGAATATTTAGAATATTTTTCAAACAGTTGTTGTACTGATGGTTTGTTTATGATGTCTTCCTCCTGCTGCTTTACTTTTTCTTCTTCAGAGCTGACCAAACTATTTTGCTCCAGACCTAGTAGCTTTTTGTTTCCTGAACTGGAAAAACAAATGAATGAATAATGCCCTTTTTTTTAACTGGAGACTGGAAGTACTACAGTTGTTTCTGGTGAATAGGTTTTTTTTACTCACTAGAGAATTGGAGACCAAATTTAAGTGTCCCAGTCTTTCTGCCTTTTGTAACTTTGTCTCTTGCATTTGATTTCAATACAAAAAATTTTTGATCAGTAGCAACTCATTTGGCCGCCATAGAGACTTCTGTAGAGCACCTTCTATATTCTCAGCAGCTATCTTGGGGAAGGAAGTGTTAAAAATATGAAGTGTCAGAAGGTCTTCTCTGTGTAAAGTCCTGTGGTTGACTGCTTTTTCTCTAGGAAAATGGTTGCCTGTTTGAAAGTGTTGGGCTCTATGTAGCGGAACTAAGAAGTGAAGCATTTCAGGGGAGACTGGACAGAGTTTTTTCCATATGTGAGTATTTTTCATGTTGCTTGTTACTGTCTACTTGGTGATAGTGTGGATTGGTTGTAGGCCAAGAGATTTACTCGTATTAGTGTGTGAGGTTTCAACATACGTGGGGAGCTTGAGCAAAGTGCTTATCATGTGAGGTCTTCTATGATGACTTGTCAGATTGAAACTACCAATTCTGAACCATAAATCATAGTTAAATTCATCTTTGGTATTGAACCTGGCCCGAGGATTTGCATGTGAGTTGTTTGCAAATAACAGCTTTACTGCGATTGTGACAGGAATGTGACACTCTTGTACTTAGAGAGCTTAAGCAAAGAGTTTGTTTTTCACAAGGCCTGTGAGGTGGTTGGTGCTGGGATTGCTTTTGTTTGCAGCATCAATGACTATAGAAAGTGAGGAACGATACAGCTCTGAAGTACTACAGAGTTACTGATAAAAGAACCAACTTCAAAGATCTGATGGTCACTGACATTAACCTGAGGGTGTTCTGCTGATCTCTTGGTCATGGAAGTTATATATAATTGTGATTGGTTAATTAGGCATTGAATTGTAGCATATTTAAGAGCTTTCTCCAAAGACTGTTCTGGTGCTCAGTGCTTGCAAATGTTAATTTGTGTCAATGACTCCATGTATGGGATGGGATAATTTGCTTGGTTAAGTAGGAATATGTGATTCTCTTCAAAATTTAAATCAATAGTTTTTATATTTCTAGTATACTGGGATATTAATAAAATAAATTTAGCCCTAACCTTGGGCTAAATCTGATACAGAAAAATCTCTTTGTAAACAGCAGTTTTATTTGTCCAAGGCTCAGGGAAAAGCTTAAGCAGTTGCTTGCTGTGGTTGTCGTTAACTGTGTTATTTAACCAATATATAAATAAGTAGTTTATGTACCATGACTCTGGGAAGCCACTGTGATGCGGATGAGAAAATTGAGTAGTTACTAATTGGTGATTTGATTTTGGTATTGGAAAGTTACCAATTAGTGAATCTTAAAGATTCACCTTACATTTTGCCAGTATTTTGTTTGGTTTTATTACCAAAAACCCCAAAAGCATAAACCCAACCATTGACCCATAAATTTTAAGTATCTAAAAAAAAAAAACTTTGATTTTTTTTTTTTTCAAAGTTGTTTATTAACAACAATGAGATCTCTTTTGGAATGTGAAATAGTTTGGGGGATTTTTTTCTCCATGAAAATGTAGATCACTCCATTCATTCTGGTTAACTGAAACAGGCTGGCCTTAATGTGTTGTAAGACACAAATACATGAATGCCTGGTATATGGTAAATGTATATATCAAAAATACGACATGGGCACATAGATTAAGTTGAATTCTATCTTACTGTCACAAAATTAGTATCAGGTAGTATATTATTTAGCCATTTTCTGTGGGTTGAATTTAAGTCTTGTAGTGGTATTTCTGTTTACAAAGACCAGGGTTAATAATTCATGGAGACATATCAAATTTCTTTGAACTTGAGCTTTAAAGGAAGCTACTCCGTAAATAGTTTACCAAGCTGAAATGAATGCTAGTAAATCTAATTAGCACCTATGTGATGATAAGGCACAGATATTAAACAGCTGATTTTTTTTTTCTTTTTGACTTGTCTCGTTTTGCAGTATTACAAAGAGGGGGAAAATAGATGCAGTATGGAAAATAGTTTGAGATTGTCTCATCAGTGTAGTCAGAGGAAGCAGAGGTTGGTTATTAATGCTGGCTGCTATCTAGGTGTATTGATTCAGCTCCTCATGCCTTATAATGTATAGATTTCTGCTACTGACAAGATGAAAACTCCGTAGCATCAGCTGAGGAATCTGGGCACATAAGGCAGTGTACATGAGAGCTGCTTTTCCCCTTTATCATGCCGTTCCATTCCACTTCATTGTCAGCCCCTTGATTTTCTCAGACTTGTTCGTTGCTAAGGAAACCAGGTTGCCGATTGTCAGCAGCAGCTGAGCATACTAAGATGTTTTTCTGCTTGTTTTTTTTATGATCAAAAAGTNTCAGGGAATTTATACTAGCATAAGCAAACAGTTAAGAAAGTGTTGTGACATTGATATTTTTGCTTGTATTTCTTAAATTTTATTTTTATAATTATATTAAAAAATCAAAGGCAAAAATTTTAAACTGATTTTAAGGTAGGTGTTCAGTCTGAAACAATTAGCAAACCATTTGCCTTCAGTGGATCTTTTTTTTGTTCCAGCACCAATGTCTCAGGTTTTCTTGATAAGTATTGTTTGGGATTTGTTTTGCTTTTTGGAATTGGTCTTGTACTTTCTTAAAGATAAAGATATCTTAAAGATACTTAAAGATACTTAAAGATAAAGTATCTTAAAGATACTTTGTGCAATTAATAATTTGTATGAAAAGCTAATTTATTAACTATTGACATTAAAGGCAATGTAGAGGGAAAACTTCTCACTCTCTGAATATTTGATTGCTTTTGAAATGGATCAGATTTAGAGCTGATAAAACCAGGACTGT
>VWZV01009218.1:23345-42680 GCA_013397155.1 Irena cyanogastra | reverse complement strand
ATTGCACAGAAACAGAGCTTTAGAGAACTTTGCCAGTGATAATTTGAATGTTTCAGTGGTTCCAAAGGCAGCAGGAAGACTCTTGGATTCAGTGTCTGAATTCCTCTGAAATGCTGTTTTGAACTCCTGTGAGTAGTTTGTAGTCTGGAATTGCAAACTGGATGAAAATCATTTGAAGAATGAGGGGTGAAAATCAAAAGGTTTTGCAAACCTAATGATGGCTTGTCAGAGAATTTTGGGCATGCACTGGTGTATTGGCTTTGCATTATTGCTTACATTATCTTCCTGGTAACATGATAAATAGTTTATATGGCAAAATTGTTCTTGGTTTGCACTTCAGTTTCATGTTCAAGTAAAATTGCATGCCAAGAAAATTACTTCCTCCAGTGACCTCTGGGTTTCTTTTTTGGCTCTTAGGCATTCCTGACCCAAGCACTTGGAACCTTAATCCAGATGCGTCTTATGTGTATTATTGTGCTAATGAAACTGTTCATGGTGTGGAGTTTGACTTTATACCTGATGTCAAAGGAGCAGTCTTAGTGTGTGATATGTCGTCAAACTTCCTGTCCAAACCTGTGGATGTTTCCAAGGTAAACAATTGGGCACAGTGACTGCGCAATGCATTTTCAAAATGTAATGCATATAGTGAAGCACTTTGAAATGTCTGGAGGGCTAGAGATGCTGAGCAGTGAAATTAAGGAAGTTGTGTTTTGTTAATTGAGTGTCTGATGATAGACAGAAGTGTTGAAATTTCAGATTTGAGATTTGTTTGAGATTTGTTTTCCTTTTTCGTGTAAAAACATACTGAACTATGTTGAAATTGTTCATGTTAATAGCTGCCCAAGATTATTTAGCTACTGTGTGATCTTCACTAATGAAGAAAATATCTGCTAAAAGAAGATAACAGCTGAAATAAATGTCTTCTAAATAATACTTAGTCTGTAGATAGTGTACGGCTACAGCAGGGTATTGTGAATCAGTTTTTTTAATCCTGCCTCTTACATGAAAAATCTGTAACCTCTTTTAAGCTCCTAAAGCTTCCTCTGCCTCACGATTATGGTGTCTGTTTCACAGATAGTACACAGGCAGAACGTAGGTAGTTACCGTGTTTGTAAAGTACACTATGAGTAGAAGTGTTACTGACTAGTGAAATAGCATGAAATAGCATGTTTGACCTTTCTTACCTGTGTATAGCAAAACCAAGTAGTTGTTAATGCATTCAACTTGGCCTTTCCTGATCTGCCTCTTTGAACAGGTGGACTTTGTGATGATCGTTCTGAAATATCAGATGGGTTGAAAATACTGTGAAATGTGTAGGAATTTGCTTTTAGTAAATTTGCTTGGAGTAATGTGAAATTGCAACAGGCTGCCTTGAGAATTATTTGCAGCTATTAAATAAACATCTGGCAAACTGTTGTGAAATTTGTTGTGAATATCTTCTTCAGCTGAGTAGCCATAAGTGCACTTTGAAAACAGAACTTCTGCTAACTCTTCTTTTAACCTACAATTTGCTAATTTTCGACACATTCTCTGTTCTGTTCAGCTGACTAGTTATGTCTGGGGTATTACTCAGTAATAAGATCTGCAAGCAAATGCATGTACCAAGTTCTTTTCTTCTCCTTTTAAAGTTTGGTGTGATTTTCGCTGGTGCTCAGAAGAATGTTGGCTGTGCTGGAGTTACTGTTGTAATAGTACGTGAGGACTTGCTGGGATTTGCACTGAAGGAATGCCCTGTTGTACTGGATTACAAAACACAGGCAGCTAATAGCTCATTGTATAACACTCCTCCATGCTACAGGTAACTCACCCTGCTGTGTGATATCCCTTATTCAGAAAGCTGCCGCACTGCCATCTGCTGCTCTTATCTAGAAAAGCTTCCAAAGTTGCATATTTGCCCTCAAGCCACTGATACGTTGGAGTGCTTGATGTGATTCCTGTGAGAACATGGGAAATGTCCAGCCATGTGACTAGCAGGCTTTGCATTGCCTAGTGCAACTCAGCCATAGAGGATGTTGTCTTTTCCAAAGTAAATATTATATGTCATAGCTCCATTGTAGAAGTTTCAGGGCGCAGTTCTGGTTTACATGAGCACTGCTCTAGTCAATTCAGTGGGGATGCTTCTCTCATTCCAAGGAGGTAATTTGGCACTTACCAAGACTTGCTTCTTGATCACTAAATACAGTTTAATTTAATTTCTTCCTGACGTTCTCAGCATTTGAACCTTCAGATCTCCACTGACTGTACTGGAAAATAGTAAATAATATAGTGATTAAAGTTTTAAATAATACAAGACATTACAAGTATATGTGGTTTTTTAATCTTTAAAAATAGTTCTTGTCCTTTCTACGTCTTTCACTACTGTTGGTTTTGAAATGAAACTGTAGAAGAATTATTTAAAAGGCATTTTAGTAGTTGCTTTGCTTTTACTCTCCTGTAGAGTTTTGCATAATTCTTTGACTGCCATCTTAGTGTTTGGTTTGGCATCCAAAGATAAAATTGATCTATTTTATAATCATTGCTACCAATCAAAACCATAAAATTGCCATATACCTGATGATTTCATTATGCAAGTAGCAGATCAGACATCAGCTTGCTTTTTTAAAATTGCTGTCTTGTAGCATCTGATAACTAATGAAGTGGTGCTTTGCTACTAGAATGGTTAGCTGCTGAGCCAGTAGTATCTACCCGTTCTTATCCTGAAGAATTTTTATACCACTGTCCTCTGAAATGATTATTTAAAAAAGATCTTCAATCTAGTTGCCATTTTTTTCCCAGAAGCTTTTAAAATTGCTTTGAAAATAAAGGTTTCCTTTTCATTCAGGTAATTTAATAATGGAATTTTATATTGATATTTAGTCTCAGCTGTTGTAGCTTGTTTGTATATTCCAGAATTGCAAAGTTAGGTTGCCTAATGATCTCTGACACATGTTAAATGTACTGTACAGGCCCAAAGTTCAGTGATTCCTGTATATAAACCCTATAACTTAATTCCATCATTACAGTTAGTATCACTTCAAATTTTACTGAATTTAAGTATTTCTGAATCTTCCAATTGTCACTGTAGAGTGTACTAATGCAATGTCATAGGAGCAGCTATCTTTATCAACAGAACAGTAAATCTTATGAACGTTTGTTTATGCCAGATTTTACAGTGCAGAATTTGTTCCTCCAAGTTGTGTGCATACTGTACAGTATGTAGTGCTGTAATTTTATATTCTTACTGGCAGCCTGTCTGCCCCGTTAGGTGGGTACACCCAGTAAGAATTAGCTATACAATGTTTCCAGATTTTGGTCTGCTCAATGTAGCTTTGTAACATAGGCAGGATGTATGTCTTTTCCAGTGCTTGATGAAACCTATTTCATGATCGATTATTTGCCTGACTGCCAAGTCACACATACTGTTTTTGGACACTGCATACTTGAATATGCCAGGTTTTAAATCCAGCCATTCATGTTTTCCAAGTACAAAGCTATTTCCATTTGAAAAACTGACGTTCTGCTTAATCTCAGTACTTGGACACAGTGTTGTTTCTCTGATTAGAAAAGCAAAACAAATCAAATTCTGCAGCCTTATTTTAGCCATTGCAAAGAACTTCTGAAAAGAAAGTGCTGCTTTAGCTGTTACTCAGTATCTGACAGTAGCCTTAACAGAGTAGTGGGTGGTTAAAGGAACTGAAAATAAAGTTGAACTAACAAAAGTGTCTCCTTTCTCATCACTGTCTTGCTGGATTTCACTTCATGCCATAGACGCACATTGGAGTACACTCCAGAATTCAGAATGTAGCAGACTGAAATGTTGGCAGGATGCACATCTGTTTGGCTTGGCCCTAACTGCCTGTTCCAGTTTAAGGAACTGGCAAAGCTTCTTAGTTCTCTTTTTCTCTGCTCTTTTCCTTGCACTTGTTAATGGTTTGCTGGCAAACAGGCAGGAAATACTAACTGAATTTGCAAAAGCTACTTCAGCAAGATGTTAAATTAAATTAAGGTGATGCTAATGCCTTTAACCTCATGGCACTACATAGTTGACCCTTTGTCCCTAATCTGTTTAGCTAAAATTAACAATGAATTTGCTATAAAAATCTCATTTGCAAGCTCTGAAATGCATTTTGCACTCAAAATTATTCCAGAAACATTATTTTGATTGACATAAAAGAAGGATAAAAGGTTTCAGGTGTCTGGGTTTTTGTGAATTACTCTAAGGCTGACTTCTAAGGGTTCACTTGTCCAAAAAGTTTTGCTCAAGGAAGTGAGGGCAAGAGGTGAATGTGGCCCTGTATATTTGCCAAGGACATAGTCTATACTTCGCTTAAATAATTTACACTGGAGTAGTTGATAGCGTGCTGTCATATATGTGGCAAGATTGTGCTCTCGGAGCTGTAAGGTACTTCCAGTAAGTGGCAGTCTGTAACCTTGATTATTCTGCAGCCTTTCTGAAGTGTTCAAGGATTTGTTACTGCCATCCTTTAAGAAATAAAGCAGCAAAATTTAAAACAGCCTCCTGCTAGATATGTGTTAGCAAAACTTCTAGGGTAATATTCTCTCAGCACTCCCTTAGAATCAATAATGGAGTCTTAAGAATGAACTTGTTGGATATAGGCCATAAAAACTTCTGAGCAAGTTTTTATGTAAATTGTTGTAGTCGTGGGAAATGTCTGAACTTGAACAAGCTGAGTTTTGTAGCAAAGGCTCAAAGGCAAAAGGCCTCAAGGATTTTTTTTATGTTGCACTTAGTAACTAGCATTGAAAAAGCCATGTGATGCCAGTAGGCTTCCAGATCTCTACTAAGAACTTGACTGGTAACAAATAGTTAAGTGTGATACATCGTAATTTGTTTCACCAAACTTCACTGTTCATGTGGGCAAAAGGTTTTTGTAGACAGAAATGGGATTAGAATTCTTATTTTTAACATTTGTGAAAATATGGTTAAATTTCTGGCCTATTAATGTACATGTATTTGAGATTTACTCCTGTATTTTTGCTAGAGCAGCTGCACAGGGCAAATGTTATTAACTTTTTTGCTAAATCTAGCTCCTCCTAGGCAGTTGTGTAGTCCTTCTGGGCACGACTCGATAGGCAGTTGTGTAGGCAATGAGTTGGCAGTGCATGCAGCATGTCTGGTGATGTCTTTGGGAGCCCTCCAGGGAGGCAGGAAGCCTGCAAGACATGTCCTTCTGTGGTACAAAGGATTAAGCTGGGTCCAACAGATATGTGTAGCATTTGAATTTCAGGATATTTCATCTGTGTCCAGAAAACATTGTCTGTTTAGTGTTGTCATAACTTGTAAAATAGTCTAGATTTTGATTTTTTTAATCTTTACTGCCCTTGAATCAAACATGGGATTTTGTTGCTGAAACATTTTGTGAACTATTAGACAAAACTTATGTTTTTCCTGTTTGAATAATTTCACTGAAAAATGTTCTTTCTTTTTGCAGTATTTATATAATGGGATTGGTACTGGAATGGATAAAGAATAATGGTGGAGCTGCAGCTATGGATAAACTTAGTTTAATCAAGTCACGGATGATTTATGATATTATAGACAAATCTAATGGATTTTATGCGTAAGTTGCTATGCTTTTCCCCTTTGCTTCAATATTTGCTACATAACCAAACATAACTTGCATAACTTTCGAGAGTTTAATTGTATTTTCAAAGTCACCTTTTTTGAGGACTCTTAGAGATACTATTTGTGCAAACCATTCGCTTGGTAACTGTCCAAGGATAAGTCTCATTCCGGTAGGAAGTTATTTCCACTTATCTTGTACAGAGCAGTAGTGAACCCTACTAAAAACCTATTCTAAACCTTATAAAACAGGAGCCTGGGAGAAGAGTATACAAAAAACAGATATGCAGATTCTGGTTTTTATGCTTATGGAATCTCTTGGGGAAATACAGGCAAAAACAGAGAAAATTGCCTGTAAGAAATTGTAGAGACCCCTTTGCATTGTATTTTGCCTACCACCTTCCAGGAGTCAAAGACTCTGATTTTTCTCTGTCAAGCAGAGCATTTTTATTAGCTAATTATGCTAAGTTCTGAAACACTTCCTGAAATAAAGTAGAAAGATCAGACCTCAAAATGGAATAAATTTTTTTAATATACTTCATGCACAGTTTATTTTCTTCAGTTATTTTTGCTGGCTTTCCAAAGCAGATTTAACTCTCTTCACTTTTACATGGAGTTGCAAGGTATTTTTGAGCTCGAGGACCAATGCATAGTTAAAACCTGATACTGTAATAATTTTAGTATTTGCCAAGCTCACAGTATTAACTGACCATGAAACTGCAAAGTATTTTCTTTCACCTTCAGTGTAAAAGCAACAGTGTGGGGACCTAATTTACTTTCAAGTCCAAGTTAGGATAGAGCAAATTAAATTTGGATTTTAAATTAAAGCTGTCTGCAATCATAATTGGCAGGGATAAAATTTCATCATAATATTTAATACGTTCTTCTTATCCATTTAGTTAATGAGAACAGCTTTGCCTTTAGCATCGCCATGATCAGGATTGTGATCCTACTCCAGGGAAATCCTGGGGGTTTTTCATAAATGTCAGAAAGCAAATGAAGCCTTGAAAAAAACATTTTGTTACAAACAGAAATCTGTATCTGGCAAGTTAGTCTGTAAGGCAGTGAGTGGGAAATGCAATGCAAATTGGATGGTAAATAGTCAGTTGGGAAAGCAGAACAAGCTTCACTAACTGAGCTGTATGCAGCTTCCTAAGCAATACAGTTAATTCACAGTTAAGACTGTGAATTTTTAAATTGTATCTATAACTGAAAGGAAGACTTAATTTGAAGCTGCCTTCCCAGCTGTAACGTGGCACTTAATCTGTGGCATGCTTCCCTGAGTAAGCCATGTGAGGCAAGCCATTTAGCAAATGGAGCCTTTCTTCCATGAAGTGCTCTGTGCCATTTGTAGTTTGTTTTTCAACGTCTGTGCACTGAGTTACATCAGATTGCCTAGTACCAACTGGATATTCTAAAAACTAAAGCATGGCTGCAGTAATTCAGATATGGGAGTGCTTAGAAGCACAGGCCTTTTTGAACATTATTTTCCTGGTTGAACCTGAAGTAGAAGATTTGCACAGACATGTATGATGATGGATCTTTTTTTCTTTTCATCATGGAGACATCTGGACAAAGGAACAAGAGAAGAACTAAAAAGAATGATACTCATTCTTTTCCAAATAGCATAATAATAGGTATGAAATTCACATGGAGTTTGATACTCATTTATATTGAATGCCTGGAAGAATCTACATCACAGCCTTAGAAAAAAATAAATCTGAAGGCTTCAGATCTCCTTTATAAGTAGAAACACTAAAAAAGATATTTAAATCTTCTCTTCTTCCCCTGTCATTTCTTACCTTCACAAAATAATTGAAGAGTACCTTGAGTTTTCCACTTGAGATTAAATGGGATTTCAAGACATTGAGGAGTTGTGATGCATCTCATGTGATGTTGTGGCCATGTATGCAGTGCAAGATCTGCTCTAGAGATACCTCTTCTCTACTTCATGATTCTGAGTAATGCTAATTTAGAAGATGGACTGAAATCACTAAAAGAAGTTTCTAATGTCTATGAAAATTTATTTATGCTGTGTTCTTCTACCTCCTTTACCTCTGTTTAGCTGAGTGTAATCGTGGTAGCACTTTTGACTAGTTGAGAAGTGTTAATCTTTGAAGAGGAAGAGAGGAAACTGCTTTAGACTTAGTGAAAATTCCCTGTAGTTACCTCACCTATCCTAAGTAACTGTTTTCTTTATTTGCCTTTTTTTTTTCTTTTTTTTTAAAATTTAATTTGGCCTGTATGCAAGCCTCGTGTCTGTTTCTCTGGCACAATTTTGAGTGTGTCAGGAAGCGTTAATAAGCCTTCCACTTTACTACTTCCATTATTATACTTGGTTAAAAAAGGAAGGTTGCTTTCTATCACAGAAGGTAATGACAATTTTGATTATGAAGGATTGACTTTAGTTCTAAACAGGTGTGATTATTCACTTTCTCAAACTGCATATAGCTGGAATATAAATTCAGCACAAAGTGGGTTAAGCATTACATTCTCCAACCTTTCTAGATGTCCAGTGGAGAGAAAGAACCGAAGCAGAATGAATGTACCTTTCCGCATTGGCAGTGTCAAGGGTGATGAAGCCCTGGAAAAAAAATTTCTGGAGAAGGCTGTGGAACTTAACATGATATCTCTGAAAGGACATCGGTAAGTATTAGCCAAGTGAGTCTCTGTCCTGTGCAGAATAAACTATTACTGCAGTGGTACAGCGTCAGGCATTGTGCATTGACTTACCAGCCTTTCTCACGCATAAGCGGTTCCTCATACTGGTTTGGCAACACTTGAGAATAGCAGTCTAGAGATTGTAATCAGAGATTGCTGGTGGCTCAGCTACTGCTTAGGTGAAGTGGTGGGCTTCAGAGAGCTTTAGCAGTCTAGAGATTGTAATCAGAGATTGCTGGTGGCTCAGCTACTGCTTAGGTGAAGTGGTGGGCTTCAGAGAGCTTTAGCAGTCTAGAGATTGTAATCAGAGATTGCTGGTGGCTCAGCTACTGCTTAGGTGAAGTGGTGGGCTTCAGAGAGCTTTATCCTTAATTCTGCTTTCTTCTGCAACTCTCTGTGCAGATGCCAAAGAAGATATCTTTTGAGGGCAGATTGTATCAATGTATAAAACCTCTCAGGTGGCTTGTCTACCTGGTTGCAAGAGTTCTTTCCCATGTTCAGTAGTGTTTGTGGGAGTAGTTTTTTGGTTTCATAGGGCTGCAGCTTTGAAACTGTAAATACCTAATGAATTCTAAGCTTCTCTAGATGGCAAGCCTGCCTTGAAGAATTAAATACTGCTTCTCATGCACATAAATGTGAATTTTATAATTTTAGAGTAGGAATAGATTTAAATGTCTGTGACTGCTACTAAAGTCTTTTTTTAGAATATACAAAACTTCTCTGGTTCTTTTCTTTTCCCCTCTCCTATTTTCAATTCAGGTCTGTGGGAGGAATCCGTGCCTCTTTATATAATGCGGTGACTGTAGAAGACGTTCAGAAGCTTGCAACATTCATGAGAAGTTTCATGCAGATGCATCAGTCATAAATGCCCATAGATGCTGCACATCTATGAAATAAAAGCTAAAGGGTTTTAACATTACTGTGGTACTGCACAGCTGTAGTGCACAAGCTTTATTTTCTTTTAGTTCCTGTAGCAATTTTAATTAAATGGGACAGAGTCCCAGTCTTGCCATGATGTGGCAACTTTGGCTTTGCTGAAGGTGCAGATCCCCAGACTGATCATGATTGACTGCAAAATTTGAAAATGTGTGGTTAAAACATGAGTAACATTGTAAGATGCTATGGATCTGAGTCTGTTTCTAGTTACAAGTGACTTCAGTGATGCCTTCTTTTTAGTAAAATTCAGGAAGCAAAATTTCTCATAAGCTCTCTGTAATGCTTTACAACTACTCTCTGACTGCATAATGAAGGTAAACTGACACATTCTCTAGAGACATCTAGTTGGTTTATGAGGTGTATTCCAACAGTGTACCACCAGTAGTATTTAGGAGTTAACACCAGCATTCCTAACTTGAGGATCAAGCCTTCAGGCTGTTATCATAACCATTATGAATAATTGTGGTTAAAGTCTACAAGACTGGGACTTTCTTCCTATTAACATTTGTTAGTTTAAAGCTAAGATTCATAAGTCTGATTAAATCAATTTCTAAGATTTTTTTTATTTCTCTATGCATTTTGTATATTAAACTCCTAGGTTATTAATGTTATATTATTATTTTGGAGCATGCATATTTGCTGCTGCAAAAAATTTGCTTTTCATTTGTTAATCTTGTGCCAGACTAGGTTGCTGTATTCCACTCAATGGGCCTGTGACTTTCTCTGCACTGACTTTGAGCCCAAAGTGCAGCAGACTTCTTTGTCTGGTGATCCTTAAGTTTTTTCACTCTCTACTTGCTGTAGTATTTGTTCTACCATTTCATTCTTTCAGTTCAGTAGCCTTTTTTATGTGGAACTTTGTCCAACTGGAGTAAATAATAGTCTTCTCTGCCTTTTCCTGACACTATAGTGTACTTTTGGTCCCACTTTCTCACTTGGTCCTTCTAGCTTATTGCAGACTTTGATGCTGTGGGCTAGAGAGGTCACTATGGTTATGCAGAGATCTTCAGAAGATCTCCTGTCATAGAACCCTTCAGTTACTTTTTTTTCTCAGCTTGTGACATTACTGCCAATGCCCATATATTGACCTTAATCTCTTATTTTAACTTGTGTGGAAGCTACCTGCTAATGTCAGAGTGTTTAGCATTACTACAGCTGGTTTCAGACTAAACTCTTTGGCACACAATGGGGATTTCTTTCTTTTTTTTTTTTTTATTTTTGTGTAATATCAGTACAGTGGTAACAATTTATTAATGATAATGATGTACAATCCCTTTGTTGATGGAATCTCAGAGCAAGTCAGTGGAATGTTCTAGGGTGGAGTTACATTCCTATCTGAAAAGTCATCATTTTAAGACTATTGTTTGGAGATTTTTAACAAATTAATGTTACTAAAAGTAAGTAAATTATGTGGAAAAAAAATAAAATTTAATAATGTCATGATGTGAAGTACCATTGTGTTTGAAACTTTTTGATTTTGTTACTTTCAGGATGAAAATCAAATCTAATGTGTGTTAGAATTTTGGATTCTGTTATACTCCTTTTCTCTAAAAAACAAGCTTCCTTCATGTATGTTTTATTTCTTTTCAAGAAGAGTCTTTCCTATAGCAGCCATGGAAACAAAAGTATTATTATGAATTCTTAAAGAACCCTTTTTGCCCTGCCAATTATGAATATCTAATTTGGATTCCATATTAAGTTTTTTAACTTTATAAATTTATTTTTCTGAGTTTTGCGTACTTGCTTTCAACTGTGGCTCTCGCTTATCTCTTTCCAAAAAATGGCCAACCTTTCTATTTTATAATAGCCTTGCATCCTCTTAGCAAGCATGTTTTTGTGTGTGTTTACAAAAAAGCTTGCACTGATTTGTGCAGCTGATTCATGAGTCCAGCAAGGAACCTCTTGCTGCTTCTGAATTACACCTAACATCTTGTCAATTTTTTTTTACCTAGTAAGGCAAAAATCACGTAGAATTAAAATACAGAGTGAAGACTGCATTAAGCAGACAATGGTTGACTGAATATCAAATGAGGGGCATACAGGAATACTGGGAATACAGACACATGTCCTGAATGAATTATTTACTTCAGGTTTATTTGAGACTAATCCATGCAGCAATTCTAGCCTTCCAAGCTGTTTGTCTGTATTTGGAGTTTTGAACACTCACGGACAACTAAATCCTGATTCCCCACATCAGATTGGTAGGAAGAATTTCAGCAACCTGTTGCTGAGATTCCTGGTTTTTTTTTGCATAAGCACTTACAAACTGGGTTAGTAATTTCAGTGTTTGGAAATAGGGCTCTTTTGGTGTGATATGAATACTCTGGAGACATTAAAAGCTGTTAAAAGTAAAGAAAATACTGGTTTCACCTGAGTTGGTCCATAAAGAGAGGGAATCATAAGCTCTTTTCAATGAACAGTTCTTTCATTTCCTTTTCTAGTGAATCATCTCTATCTCCTAGCTCTTGTGTTTGATTTCTCAAAAGCACGTTCTAGCATTCTCCTTTGTACTAAAAACGTCTCTGGCCAGTGTCTTTCCCTGGCCTAAAAAGACCTGGCCTAAAAAGAGAAAGCTGCACACTCCCTCTGTGTCTGCTATGTGCAGTGAGGGATGCTTTAGCCCAGGTATCAGCTGTCCTTCAAGAAGGTACCATGTCCCAGAGATTCCTGTCAGTTGTCTACAATAAGAACTTCTTATGGTAGTTACCATCTGTAAGACAAGCAAGAATTAAATAAGAATTGGAAGTCTGTATTGCCACATCCTTATTTAACTAATAATTCTAGTGGAGAGAAATGATTCATACAGGCAGCAGTATGGGGAGTCCTGCTCTTGTGTAAGCTGATGCTCTGTATTTTCATGTTTTCTGATTTCTGTTTAAATTAATCCCTTTTTTTTTTCAACTTGTAACTTAATGTTTTTCAATACACCAGGGATGTTTGGATGTAAAAAGCTTAAGCAGATTCCTGACATTCAAATACATGTTTGGAATGAAACAGGAATAAAGGACATCATATCTTGATGTATTAGTAGTTGCAAAGGTATGCTGAAAGTGGTACTAGGTCTGGCACTATATTGGTATGTGTTTAATTTTCACTGTATTTCATTCTCTAGAAAACAAAATTAAGATGAACCTTTTTGTACTAAATAATGATATACCTAATTAAAAAGTGAAATGTTGCAAGTTTTTACATTAAATCAGTCCATTTAATTGGAAAGAAGATTCCCCATTCCAGTCAGCAATTGGACTCTTGATAATTTAAAACCAGGATTCATGACAATCTGTGATAAATACCATCCTTTTAGGCTAAAGAAACTAAGAAGTTATAATTACTGATGGATTACTGAATGGTTGGAGGAGAGTGATCAAAGAGATGCAGGGATAGATTTATTTTTTTGTAAGTAGCTGAAGGATAAATGTGTATTTGATGTAAGAAAACCAAGAGCTGTACAGTTTCTGAAATCTGAGAAAATTTGAATTCTGTCTCCTACTTTACACTATACATAAAAGGGAAAAATGGTATATTTTGGTAAATTGATTAATTACAAAAGAGATGTAAAGAAATCATGTGAGAAAGTGGAAATTTGCTAAACTATTACAAGAGAAATTGCCGTTAAACTGCTTAGAATTTTTAATATAACAAACCAATCTGGGTATGATTCTACGTTGTTGTTCCATGGTGTAATCTGAAGAGATTTGAGAGATGTATTGCTAAAACTAGGGATAGTAGTAACAAACTCTCTACTGTAAAACTCAGTAAATATTCTTCCCTAGGGTAAGCAGTAGCCTTTGGAATTGAAAAAACTGTATGGAAGTTTGAAACTCTGATGCTAGGTTTTGAAGCTTGGCAAACCAGACCTAAATTATTATAAAAGCTGGAAAACTTCTGGGCTGGTAGTGCCCTGTCAGTATAGAGTCGCACTGGTTTATGGCTTTTCTTTCTTTCCAGGGCAGCCCTAATCATGCTGCCTTTGGGCACATTTTTATTGTGAAGACACATGTTTGGCCTTAGCTTTAGACATGTTAATGCTTGCCTTAGTTGTGATTGTATTTTTTCTGATGTCACAGTACTGAGTTGTGTTGTCAGCTCTAGTCTCTCAGTACAGAAATAGAAGGTTTTGTCTGTGGAGGTATTTCACTAAGCCACCTAAATGGTACCTCTTCCTGTTTGGTATGTCATGGAAACTTGTCTTCAGTTTCCTAAACCTGTCTGGTGATGGGAAGTAGTTTAGCAAGACAGGACATTGCTCTGGTGCTGTGAAGGATCCTCAGGTGTGGCGAGAGAAAGGATGATAGACACTGACGCTAGACCCATGTGCTCTATGCCTTCTGAAGCAAGCATAGGACCAAGGTAGTGGTGAGGTATGAGCAGGGTAAATCTGGGTGACAGCTGATGAATAGGAGGACGTATTGCAAGGTTTAAAGTTAGTTTGTGTAAATTTAAAGGAGAGAAATAGAAACAGAAGAAAAACATTAAGAATCTAGTGCAACATTAAATTCTTATTTTGTCACCTGTTGGTGTACCAGTTAGAACCACTTTGAAGAGATGGCCCTCTGCCTTGTTTCCCTGCCCTCTTTACACAGGAGGAATACTGCTTATTTTGTGGCTTTATGGCTACTACTATCACCATAAGGGCTGTAGCAAAAACCTGGCTGCATTAGGAAGCAAGGCAGAACACACTTCTGCATGTCAGTTAAATGACAAGATTGAACTACACTCTCACTTTCCCTGCACAACCACACAATGCACCCCCAATGTATAATTTACTTGATCTGTATTGTAGTGATAGCTACAGATGAACAGAATTCTCTATTCAATTACTTCTTTACATTTCTGTTATGATCAGAGAAGCAGTCCCATTGAGTTCCAGATGCCCACCAGCAGCAGTTTTAATTATAGCATTACTTTGAAATCAAATTGCTTGTTTGACAGCACTAGTCAGAATCTTTAACTGGCAATAGAGTTAATGAAAAATGTTAGTGGCTGTTGCGGTGTGATGTCAGGATTTGCCCCAGAATTCCAGGTTTCTCCCTGGAAGTTTCCTTCCTCAGGTGTGTGTGTCAATCACCTCTTGTTTCCCTACCCAGACTCCTGCTCAGAACTGCCTGTGAAGCTAAAAGCGTTGAATGATTGGGCAGATTTAAAAGATGCCCTACACCCTGGGGGACATTGGACAATCCAGGTGTCCCTTTGTCCCTTGGAACCTCCTCTCCCACACCTGGTTGGTGGGCTTCAGACCCCTCCCCTCCCCCTCTCCCCCGGAGTTAAAAGGGCAAGGAGTCAATTAAGAGTAGTTAAGAGTGCGTTAGGAGTCAGTTAGGAGTCTGTTAAGAGTTCTTTTGGGAGTTCTATGGGAGCTGTTACTGGATTCAGAAGCCTGCCTAGAATAAAACTCTGGATTAAACCCTAGATCAGAACTCACTCCTTTTCCTTCACCATCGCCTTAAAGCCTCTCCATCAGAAGAATCTGATCCCATCATCACCACCGGAGCCCGGCATGTCTGGACTTGTGCCTGACTGCAGCAGCTAGCTAGCCAATAGTATTTCTGGGGTGAATACCTCAGTTGCTGCTATCTGGTTCAGACGCAGGGCCAGGCAAGCCAAGGCATGTCCCTTCAGCAATATTGGCACCAATAAGTGGCAATTTCAGTAAGTGAAAAATAATCCACTGTATTACCACCAAATATTTAGCTTTTTCATGCAAAGTTCACGCATTTTTATGTGTAAGGTAAGCCAGAATATTACTTCTATCCCTACTACCTTTGACACAGAGAAGACAACCGCATCTGGAATTCTGATGGTAGCTCTCTGCCAAGTTTTGATTGGTTTGACATTTCACTGCTGGTTGGTAGATGCTCTGAACTGCACCTGAATCAAAAAATCCCCAGAATTTTGCCCTTGTGGCCAAGAAGGCCAATGGTGTCCTGGGGTGCACAAGGAAGAACAGTGCCAGCAGGTCAAGGGAGATCATCCTGTTCTTCTGCTCAGCCCTGGTGAGACACATTTGGAGATCTGTGTCCACTTTTGAGCTTTGCAGCACAAGAAAGACATGGAGCTGCTGGAGCAAGTTCAGTGGATGGCAACAAAGGTGACAAGGGGACTGGAGCATCTCTCTTAAGAGGAAAGGCTGAGGGAGCTGGGCCTGTTCAGCCCAGAGAAGAGATGACTGAGAGGAGACCTAATCAGGGAAGACGTCAAGAGGGTGGATCCAGGCTCTGCTTGGTGGTTCTTAGCAATAGGACAAGAGGCAACGGGCACAAATGGATGCACAGGACCTTTCATTTGAATATCAAGAAGAACTTGACTGAGCCCTGGAAGAGATTTTCTCTCCACTGGGAAAATTCAAGAATTGTCTGGACACAATTTTGTGCCTTGTACTCTAGGATGACCCTGTTTGAGCAGGAAGGTTGAAACTGATGACCTACCATAATGCCTTCCAATTGTATCCATTCAGTGATACACATGTAAGGGAATGCACTCCAAAAACCAGATCTTTTATATTTTAAAAGATACCATGTATATGTGAATATTAGATACCCTTGTTTTTTGAAGTTTTGGTTTGTGTTCTGATTGTGCTGATTCCCATAATTTTATATATACCCTTAAATGTGACTTATTTATCCAATATGGAAATAGTTCCACAGTTATTCCATTGACACTGCTTTGGGGAGACCTTACTGTGGTCTTTTAGTATACAAAGAGAGCTTACAAGACATACAGAGCAAGACTTTTTATAAGAGACTGTACTTACGGGACAAGGGGATGACTGTTTTAAACTTTAAACTGAAAATGTTTGGTTTAGATAGGACATAAGGAAGAATTTTTTTATGGTGATGGTGGTGATGCACTAGAACAGGCTGCCCAGAGAAGTGTTAAAGTGTTGAAGTCGGATGGTGCTCTGAACAACATGTTCTAGTGGAAGGAGTCCCTACCCACACGAGGGGAATTGGAATAGATTATCTTTGAAGGCACTTTACAACAGAAACCACTCTGTGCTGAAGGAAACATTTTATTTTGGAGAAATGGTAATGTAAATCTTAGTTCAAGATTTGTACCACAATCAGTGACACTTGGCAAAATGATAGATGTTTGTGTGACAGTTGATGCTCAGAACAGGAGAAATGAATAAGAGGGGCAGTTGGCAGCACAGAAGTGGCACAGCTCTGCAATACGGAAATAACACCTTTACATATTGAGCCAAAATGCTGCTGAGCATTGATAAATCCTTACTGAAAGAAAACAAACAGCAGTGGAAGACTTTTGTGCCCAGTATATTTGCTTCCAGTTCTCACTCTCCTAAGAACTTTGGTTAGACAATTCACTTAAGATTCTCATTCCTGATTGTAGAAAATGCTGAGCTTTATATTGTATTAGGAATGGTCATGCAGAATGAAAAGCATTGAGGAATTTACTTAGAGAATCAGATGTTTGTGGATGCGATATGAAGCAGCACACACTTTGTGTGGCTCTCAGCATGTCTGTGAAAGGAAGGTTATTTTGCAAAAAGCATCTTTTAAAGCAGTTTAGTTCTGGAATAAGACTGAGCCAGAAGTAGACAGGAAGCATATGTCTGTAGAATAATAAAACTATATTCACAGAGGAAGATGCTAGAAAGACAGCATAAAAAATCTGGAGTGTTGATACCCATTATCCTCTATGTTAACCCCCAGAGAATGTGAAAGGCTCCTTGTAATGTCTTTTACACACAAAGAATACTCTTGTATATCAGTCTGATCTCAGTCAGATTAAACCCAAGAAACAGACTAACCATTTAAAAAATGTGAAACGCTGGGAAATTCTCTGTCTCAGGAGATACTGATGGAAAAGATCCACAAGAGCAGAAGGGGGTCATTGATTTACAGTATGATGGTTCTCCTTGCTCTCTGCTGAAGTGCTTGCAAAGGCTCTTTGTGCCTGTCTATGCAAAAGACATTGAGGTGGACCCCTATTCAGTATAAGGCAAATGTCCCAGACTGCTGAGTGTGGGGGTAGCTTTGAGTTTATTTTTAGAGTGATGCTTACCTTATGAATATTTTTTTTTAATCTGAAAGGGGCATTATGTTGTCTAAAATGAAGTCTTAAAAATTCCAATCCCTATATTAAGTTAATGCAATAATATTTCTTAAAAGCTGAGCTTGCTTTATTAGAAGGTGGTGATTTGCGGGAGTCTTGGGGAGCATTCCCTAAGCTGTGTCCCTCGGCCATTCCCTCCCTGTTCTCCCATTGGTCATAGGTTTTGTGCTGCCCCCATGGGATGGGTGGGCCCCTGGCTCTCTGGAGAGAGAAGCTGCTGGACGGGCTTGGGGTGGCAGGCTGATTTTGTAACTTGGAACATCTCACCACACGGCAGAAATAAAACATCTGTGAATAACATGCAAAGACTCTTTCTACTTCCCTGCCTTGGACTTTATTAATAGCTAATATAGATGCAACAAATGGTGTCTGAACGTATGGCATCTTCTCCTGGAAAACATCTCGAACACACGACCCCGAGAGCGGTTTTTGTTACCTCAGTGTGGTGAGTTTGAAATTTTTCTTCTTCCCTCCTTTTACTCTCCTGTGTTGAGAATTAGTTGAGATGGAAGCGGCGCTCACCCCCGCACAAGAAGAAATTTACCTTTACCTTAAAAAGTCTTTTGGTCACAGAGATTTGTATTCTTAAGAAGAGAAATTTAAGTGCTTTGTGCACTGGTTGTTTGAGCATTTTCCTCGTGTTCCGCAGAGCTCGGTCCTAGCTGAGGAGTTTTTGAATTAAGTTTATCTGAAGTTACCGGAGGCAATTGAATTCTATTCTTTCTATATTTTAATGGCTGTGACCCTTGGAGAACAGTTGGAAAATAGTGAATCCCAGCTGAAAACCTCTCCCCCAAGTTTTCCCGTCCCTGCTGCTGCCCAGGTTGGCTCTGACCCCGCGTGGCAAATTCCACGTGGCTATGATGGTGGAGACTGGAGGGCAGTTGCCAGGGGGTCTCCCGTTCCGCCCTCCCACGGTCCCGGGAGTGAGGGTGGGGGGTCAGAGGCGCAGCTCCTGATTTGCAAGTTGCAGCCGTCCCCACAGAAAACCCACGTCTGCTCCGCCACTGCTCCACGTGGCCATGCACAGTCAGCCAATGCACGCCGCCAAGCCTGCAACTCCAGAGCCGAGAGTGGGCGAAGCCAGCGGCCCCGGAGCGCCGCGGTCACCGGGCGAGTGGGCAGCCCCGCCAGGAGAGCCGGAGCAGGCAGGTGAAGCCGGCGGCCCCGGAGTGCCACGGTTGCTGGGTGGGCGCTCAGCCCCACCAGGAGAGCCAAAGTCGTGGTGCCATCGCCACCACCACCGATGACCGCGGGCAAAGAGCCTGCAAAGCGACCCCAGATGCGCGGCCGCTGCACGGGAAATCCCACGCCGGCAATTCCCTTGGGCACCGGTCGAGACAAACACCTGGGAAAGGGCCGGGCCCCAGCGCAGCTGCCAGTGCTGGCAACAAAACAAACCTCACACAACAGAGCATCAGCACCAGCTCCACAAACACAAACCCACTGGCAGGAGTAGAGAAGTCCTTGCCATGAACATTTTAGGGACAGTGAAATGGTACAATGTGAAAAACAGATACGGTTTCATCACCCGCAATGATAAAGAAGATGTGCTTGTTCATCAGACTGCCATAAAAAAGAATAACCCCAAGAAATACTTCCCCAGCTTAGCAGATGGAGAAATTGTAGAATTCAACATAATAAAAGGAATGAAAGGCCCCCAAGCAGCTGACGTAATAGGACCTGGTGGAGTTCCAGTGCAAGGTAGCAAATATGCACCAAACCGCAAATATGCAACATATTATCAGAGTCACAGAAGTCCTCCACACATCTGCCAAGGAAATAGAACCCAAACCCAGCAGCCATCGAGCCCCAGCCTAAAAGCAGAAAGAGCACAGAACATTGCACAGAACATTGATGAGCTACCCTGTATCCAAGAGTCCACCTCCAGAAATACAAGACTTCCAAATTGGATGTCATGTTCCTACCTTACCTCAATTCCAGTGTCCCCCCTACTTCCCTCCCACTTTCCCCTTTTCCTTTCCATTGTCCTATTACCCCTTTCATACGTTCCCATAAATTCCTACTTCCGTTTTTCCCCTCCCGTGGTTTCCCTCCACCAATCCCTTCTCCCTGGCTTCCTTCCCAATACCAGAGGGGGG
>VWZV01009218.1:0-23132 GCA_013397155.1 Irena cyanogastra | reverse complement strand
AAAACCTGCATCCCTCCTGCCAGCACTAAGATGCTCCAGAAAATCTGTTTGGACGGGAGGGACTCAAGATAGTTAGAATTTTGAAAATTGTCTTATAAGTGCTTTTGATTGTTCTTGTAATTTTGTGCTGATTCAATTGATCCTTCAGAGAAGCCTTTATTTTTAATAATATCAAAAGTGGTGATTTGTGGGAGTCTTGGGGAGCATTCCTTGAGCTGTGTCCCTCGGCCACTCCCTCCCTGTTCTCCCATTGGTCATAGGTTTTGTGCTGCCCCCATGGGATGGGTGGGCCCCCCGGCAGGACGGACCCGGGGTGGCAGGCTGATTTTGTAACTTGGAGCACCTCGCCACACGGCCGAAATAAAACATCTGTGAATAACATGCAAAGACTCTTTCTGCTTCCCTGCCTTGGACTTTATTAATAGCTAATATAGATGCAACAGTGATTATTTTCTGAAAAGAATATAATTACTGTTAAAATGTAGGATAAAAGGGAATTTTTCAACCCTCCCTCCATTACTTATGCTCATTTAAATGACTTGGATTATTTCTGTTTTATATGGCTATTAAAGAGAACTGATACCAGATTGTTAGTTTAAGCAACAAGATGTGAAGTTATAGTAGGCCTTGGTATGTCCTACTCCAGGCATATTCTGAGTCATGGCACTTCTTGAATCTGTTTCCCCATTCACACCTTCAGTCAGGCAGGTTAGCTGGCTGAAGGTGATGTGCTACTGATTACAGTATATTGCAGGATACTTTACAGTTCATCACAGTGATAACAAGGATCCCAGAAACCTTGCAGCTGCTCTCAGCACTGCCACTGCCACTTTTGGTTCTGTTGAGTGGAATACGTGAGGATTAGTGAAGGGAGAGCAACAGAATCAGAACTTGGCTGGCCACACACTATGTCCCATGCTAAGGTAAAGGAGAAGGAAAAGCAATTTCCATTGGTTGAGGACAATAAGCATAAAACACACTATAAATTACAGCTGTGCTGCCTATGACAAAATACGGTGCAGTGTTTTATCCTATTAACAAAAATATTATTCAACAACAGGTATTTAAGACAGAGGTAGTTAGTATTCACACTTGAGACAACATTCTGAGCAAGAGAAGATAAGGGACTCAGAAACTGAGCTGGAAATAGTAGAAAAGATGAGAGGAATTTTTCAGCTGTTTCTGAATTCCAGAAAGAAAGTAGATCTGTTGGCAGTAAGGAAGAAGAGATGACCAGTGTTGTCAACTGGCAAGTTCCCATATTCTGGTTCAGGAGTTTTAAAAGTCCTTACAATGAAATCCTCAAGCTCCTTCCCTAAACTGAGGCATGTTATGAATTTTTCAGAAATCACGTTGGTGGCTGTAATATGTAATTTTGGGTAATCCGTGCTCATGAAATATATATATTAATGTGCGAAATACAAGTCATGATGTTTGTGAGAAATATTCCTAAAAGATCACACTCAGAGCTGGGAGGAGGGTCGTTTGCAACAGCACAGATGGTGGTGTCTGGAGAAGACTAATTTGCAACTCTAAAGATGTAGCTGAGGTGGAGATGGGCTCTTCATCAGGAAACACCCAAGTGATGATTACCCGATAAAGATCTATGATCAAGATAATGAGGGTCGTCAAGAACATGAATCCCACTATCCAGTTGCAGGAAACCACATCAGCATTCATCGTCTGCCGGGAGCTACCTTGTCCAGCCCAACGCGGAGAAAAGAAGACAACATGAATATGTAGAGTCTGAAAGGAACAGAAAGACTCTGCCTCAGGCCAAATAAACTGTATAAAAACCACTCAGACCAGAGAGCGGGTGTGAACAGAGGGGATCTGAAGCGATAGAGTTCGGATCAGAGTTCACCCAGCACTGATGCCCGGGCTCAACGCTGTTTCTTAGATTGTGGCTTTTGGAGATAGATTATTTTTGATTGCGAAATAAAAATTATTTCTTATTAATTACTGAATTGGCTCGTAGCATTTATAACAGTGGCTTAGGTCCTCAAACAGTCTGTCCTTTGCAGGGAGATAGATCAAATGGTGTAGGAGATAAAGGCTAGGTGGCTGCAGCGTGGGAACACGAAGACTGACAGAGTGCAAAAGGGAAGGAATGAGTGGGGTGGGTGAGAAGTCATGGCTTGGGTACCATATTAGCAAATGCTGTTCCTGCTGCTGATTATTCAGCCAGGTGCTCTCAAGTTCAGTGCTCTTTAAAGGCCAAAAAGAGAGGTGCTGCTTTAAAGGCCAAAAATTTAGGTATGTTTCTTCACAGAGCTGTATAAAGATAGGTAGAATCTGCCATCAAGTCAAGTGGTGAGAAACAGACAGGCTCCAGCCCCTCCACGGCTCAGGCAGCAGCAGGTTGGGGGTCCTCATGCAAAAAAAGCTGCTCTCCAGAAGTCTGTAGCCCTGCATCCTGGTGGCACTTCTGGCAAGAGCTGTGGAGCAAGTAACCTGATTATTCTTTTGCTGATACATGCATTTTTTCCTTTTGTTTTCTTAATTCTTTCCTAATCTGTGACAACTGGGGATAAACTGACCAAAGGGCAGATAGCTCAGCTTGACAGCCGAGGTCCTTTTATGGCTGTGGCTGCTGTTGTTTTGTGGAGAGGTGGATGAATCTCTGTGTCCTTCACTTAAACTGTGATGCCCACCTTCTGCTTTTTAACTTGGACAACAATTGACAATATGCCATAAAATCACCCAAAGTCTTGAGACTAAGCACATGGGCATTGATGTAAGATATCTGTAAATGTTTCAGTGAAGCTAGGCTCTAGACAAGGCAGTGTATTTTATTGCAGTCACTGAAAGTTGTTTCATTTACTTCTTTCTCACAGATAGCAAAAAGCTGCACTGTGGTGTCCCTGTTACCTGCAGCTGCACCACTCCTGTCACTTACACTAAGGGCAGTGTCTAATGCTCCAGATTTGATTTTCATGAGATAATGTTGAGTACTGCTGGAAGTGTAACTGGGTAAATGATAATGGACTTTATTGACATGTTATTAATAGTGATGTAGATCTTTCTGATGCACCATGTTTTCCAATATGCTGCATGATAGTTTTCTGAAATATAATTTAAAAACTTACCTCTAGCACCAAATGAGCTAGTTCAGGAAGATTCTTTAATTGGTCATTAATGAAGTGTTTAGTAATAAAAAGTAAAGGCTGTCTGCCACACAGTTATACCATGCTTCTGTTAACAGTCCATTAGACCATACTTTGTAATATCTTACCACACATATCCTTTTAGTTCGGGAATAAGGGGATATAAATTGAATTTTTATGACTCTTGGAATTCCAAAACAGTTATCCTCTCATCCAACATATGGTAGCTACGAGGCTAAGAGATCAGATTAATCTGTTTGGATTCTGTTTCATTTTAAAAATAAAGGTCCCATTAACAGATATGCATAAAGTAATTGTACAGTGTAGGACTTGTGACACGTTCTTACCAGCAGAGCTGCAGGCTACTGAGTTTACCGTAATGCCAATCTGTTGTGTCCCAGACCAGAGGATGGAGCTCAAGTGCCAGAGTATGTAGAACTGATCTATTCTAGGGGTTGTCTCCTCCTAAAGAGACCAACCTCAGGTTGTCCTCCTGTTTGCCCACAACCTTAGGTTACCCATCTCCTGTTTTGCAGGTTTGTTCTGTGAGACAGTTATCAGATTGCCTGCATTGCAGGTGCGTGGAGTGCTGGGACTCTTTTTGTGACAGGACATGAGATGGGGCTGTACAAACGTTATGCACCGACTGTGGGATCTGAAAAAATCAGGGTGTAGTTTTGTCCCAAGGGGTGCTCTGCAAGGTGCTATCTTTGTAGTACCATGCTTCTTCCCATGTTAGGCTCTGATTTCCAAGTTCTCTGTCTGCTTGTCACTCAGAGAAGGCATTCAGGATTTAGTCAGGTTGAAATACAGATTGAGAGTCTTAAGATGGACATGTTGGAGTAGAAATGCTGAAGTGGCCATTCCGCCACTGTTAAAAAGTTCTGGTTTGGTTTCAGATATCCTTTTTTCTCTCCCATTGTTGGAATTGTTGATATAAGTACCTGCTGAAGACAACAACCTAGCCCTCAACTTCACTTTCATGTACTACTCAAGGTATGTCTGTTTGATATTTTTTATAGAGACTAATTCTTTCCTATGCTGTCAAAGTGAAATGATGGCACTTGATTGCTGAAAGACACAGAGTGAAAATTTCATGTCTGATGGCTTTTATTAGAAGGAGAGCTCTCTTGAAAGTGGTGTTGCTCAGCAGGGCTAATTTCGAGTGACTTTTTCTGACAGATCGATGTAACTCTTGTAGTATGTTTGTATGTGGTGCAGCTGTTGCTGATGTTGTGGAAGAGCTTCCAATTCCCAGGCAGAAACTGGGGAGTGGGACAGCTCTTCTGGACAATCTGTATGTGTAGTATGGTCCAGGGCTCCCTGGTGTGGTACCAGACTCAGGAAATCACCTATTGTGTATCACAGCAATAACACAAAATAAAAAGGGATTTGTCATCAGCTGCAGTCTTTTGCATTATTATTCTGTATCTCGCCCTGCACAAAATGAGCTCCTGAGCCAAACAGAATACTGACACAGTAAGGAAAGAATATAATGAGTCTGAAACTGGACTTCCAACAAAATTCTGTGCTTCAAAGCACTCTCTGCTTTTTAGAAATAATAAATTTCTTTTTGCCATCTTTACCATAGCTAAAAATAAGCAATATCTGGAAGACTCGCCATTTATGCCCTGGGTAATACAGTCCTCTGTCAGTTGCTACTGTTGATTTTTAATTCAATCCTGCAGTATGCCATAGTTAGTGATATTGAAATGCTCTATAAATATTAATTAGGCATTCTAATAGATTGGCCTGATTGCTCAAAATATTTGCTATCTTTATTGTACCTGTTGCAACACCTCTTACAGAGACATAAATATACTCTTGAATGAATCCTTAGCCATAAGCAAACTAGATGTTACCTCTATTCTACATGGATGGGTTTTTTTCTGTCAGTCTTGAAATCCTTTATAGAAGCCTCATTTTATTCAATGAAAAATTAAAATACATATATAGTTATTTATATTTAGGGTATAAAAATGCTAGTATGAGATGTAAAAATCCTGATGCAGTGATAGTAAATATTTTCAGAATTGCAATACTGATAGTTATACAACACTTAAATTTAAAAGATCACCAGTCTGAATTATAGAAGACAGCATCATTGAACTGCCCTGATAGAGCTGGAAGTCTTCAGAGGTTTAGGGATAGATAGTTCAGAGGTTTAGGGAGTGGGTGGTATAATTGAAAATAATCACTGTTTCCTCCCACTTCCAATGAATTTAAAATTTTTCCCCCTATCCTGTTTGTTTTTTTTATTTTTTTAATTATGCAAAATTCTGGAGACTTGTTTGATATAAATGCAGTAATGGCTTTTGGAGTTCATGGTGAGATGTGATCACATTTCAAACCTATGTTCTTTGTAGACTTTTGTTACCTCTGACAATCTGTGACAATACAACTTACCGATTAGGTTTATGCGGTGTTTGTGATTATGTCCTTGTCCTGGCAGCAATGCGGATTTTACATTTCTTGCTACTGTATTTCACTCTGAGTTAGTGTCTGTCTTGGATGTATCTATCCATTTAGAAAATGTAACACCTAGTTATGAGGTGTAATAGCAAAGAAATTGTCTAGTGTGCAGTCTCAAAATCTTACTTTCTGAAATCCCCCTTCAAAGAAACACAGTTTTTAGTTTTTGCTTTGTATAACACTTCTCATTGCTAAATTGCTAAATAATTAGAGAAAATCTGCCTTAATTTTTCTTTAAGTCTCCTCATTTCATGAAATGTTCCAACCATAGTTCCAGCTACACCTAGTCAGTATGTTTGACTTCTTTGATAGCACTATAAAGCAGGGATTTTAGTTTAACTGCAAATCTCTCTATGCATTTATAGTAAAAATAATTATCACATATGTAGTATTCTATTAATTTTTTTACCTTAAAGATTTCACAAGTATTTTCCTATACAATTATATTTTTTATACAAATGCCTTAATAATAGCACTTAGATATTACACCAAAAGGAACTGCTTCAAGGCAGAGAAGGAATTATTTACTTTTTGTATTTGAACACAGGTTTTGCTGCACACTGAAGAATCACTTCTGTTGAGAAGCACTTTCGTGTCATAAAGTCAATAAATATACCTTTCACATTGAACTTAACAATTTCCAGCAATGTGAATACTATTAAAAAAAAAAAGAAGAAGAAAAGAAGAAGCACATGAAGTTTTTAAATATCAGAGAACTGTCTTTGTGAACCAGATAATAAGACAGAAAATCACCAAAATGCCAGGAGGGCAATTTGAAATGAGAAGGCTGGTTAGGAACTGGATTGTAATTTGGGCAGTAAACCCTGTTTATGATAGTCTTCCAGTCATTAACTGTGTCTGTTGCCAGAGGAAACTGGGACTATTAACTTCCTCTGACTGAACCAGAGGCAGAAAGCAATAATTTCTTTTACAAGCAGAAGGAAAGGTTCTGCTCAATAAAAAGCAATTAAACATTTCCTATAAAAAAGAATGCTCAGGAGGCCTCATGCCACTGACAATGTGGCAATCAAAAGCCTTCCTTTGGCTCTTTGAAAGATATTCCATGCTATTTGTGTATTTATTTCATCTCTGCAATTACAAACTTGACTGAAGACAAATTTTGTTGAGATGAATGATTCCACTGAATGACTAAGGATCTAATGAATTTCTTTCTCATCCCAAGGAGGTAATCTTTGGTCTGTTTTCAGAGATGAGAACTAAAGAGATATTCCTCTATGCTTATCTTGCTTTGAACAACTAGAGACGACTTTTTAATTATTCAGATAATTTCTTTCTGCCTCTTTAATTAATTTTGAACTTTTTTCCTCAGTAGGATATTTGTTGCTTTACTATCTTGAATCAGTTACTTGTTCAGGAAATTAGACTGTATCATTATATGCTGTATAAAGAAATGTTTCCTTTAAATCTTCTTAGGGTACAAAAATATTTTGGTGCTATTATTTCTGTTAAAAGATTTTAATCCTATGATCCTTGTCTGGATCATAGCATTCTGTGTACCACAAAAAGAAGAGGAAGAGCTGTCCTTTCTGCGTGGAGTTCAGAATTGAACAGTAGTGAAAGATGCAAAAATAGCAGACATGGCTTCTAGCTGTAAGAGGAATAGCCTGGGAAGAGAATGACTTCATTTTCATAATATACTGGTATCGTTTAGCTGTATGAGTAATTTTCTCACAAGGAAAAGGGTCATAAATTATTGCCAATTACTCCTTCAGTTTATCATTATCAACATATAACAGTCATATCACTTCAGCAGTTCGTAAAAATGTGGTATTTCATGGGGTTTTATTAGTATCTGGATTGCTGTACAAAACGGCTTTCAGAAGAGAGAGTCTACATCGTTACACTGTTTCCCATCCATCACCAGCTGGCTATCAAAGGATACAGGAGTAAAGCAAACAATAAAAATTACTGCCCACATGCTGGTCCTCTTTCCACCATGGTGTCTGCAGTAATTGAAAGCTTGGCTTGTCTAACTGCAGCTGAATTCATGCAACACCTATTGCCAAACAAAGCACTCACATTACTGCTTATTTCAAAGCTAATTTTCAGTAATGCTACCACTCAAGACTATTATTGAGTGGTGTTTTAAGTACTTTAACACTTAAGCAAAATCATCTCTGAAGGCCAAAGAAAAGCCTACTTGACTCTACATTTTGTCTAAGATCATTCTATCACATTGCATTAGAAAAGGTGTGTGACAGAAGTGTGGGAGCTCTTCCTCACCCCACAGGCAAATCACCCATCAGTATCTGTGTTCTTGTGACCCACTTAGCCTTCACCCCCTAAGGATGGGTTAGAAATCTAACTTACACATTATTGCGGTTGCAATTACCTTCTGAATTGTAGAAAATGGAAGGGGAGGAAAGCAAAGACTCAGGGAGAAGAAATATATTCAAATGCAGGTATGCTATAGAAGATAAGTGCTGAAAAATCTCTGTGAACAGGCTTTATTCTAGCCCTACTACACTGCCTTTCTCTTTAGCTAGGTAAGAAAAGGTTATAGTCAGAAATACTTCAATGTACTCTCTATCCCCCTATTGGAGGGATTTTCAAAGCCATAAAACTAACAGCTATTTCTTTTCTCCTTGAAATGGGAATGGTGATAACATACCAGGGTGATGGGTTACAACTTCAGAGAGCTGTGTGCCATTCTGTAGGAGTCAATGAAGGTACAGGGTTATAGAAAATCAGATCACAGACTGCTGAATAAGAGAGAATTCCAGTGACTAAAAGAATAGAAGGATTTGAAAACTGCTAATATTTTCTATTAGAGTAACTGGGAGTTAGACAGTGGAGAAAAATTTTGACTCCTCCTTTGAGTCAAAAATGTAAGCATGAGGTAGCATTTAAGAATACAATCCCAAAGAGGTTTGTAATGATTTAATGTATGCTAAGTAATTCACAATAATAATAAGAGTGTGCAAATTTTAGATAATTATTGGCTATGCTATACCAAATTATTTGCAGTCTGGTGGTTAAAATAAAAGATTCTTTGCCTAAAGATCTTTTTGTTCAGCTCCTTCTTATTTTACCAAACCAAAGCAAGAATTATCCAGAATATTTTTGTGATCTCTTAGGCAGGCAAGAAGTGGGAACAGACATGACAGCAAATATATTCAAGCTCTACAAAAGGGGTGCAAAAGTAATTTTCATTTAAAAAAGGTATTTTTTAATGCTTCGAAAACTTTTAGAATTGGATCATCTGCCTCAGCTTATTGGAAAGGAATCTACCAGGTTTGACTTCGAGGTGGGTGTGTGGCTAAAGCACATATGAGTAAAAGGTTTAGCCTAAGGTCTTCATTCTCCTTTTGGAAAGGGGTAGACACATAGCAGAAAAGAGAAATGGAAGACTACAAGCCACTGCTGATGGAATAGGCTTACAGCAAGTAAGAGACATGTAACTGGACAGGTGTCATGTTGTAGGTTTACTTCCATTAGATTGAAATTATGGCTTTTCTTAAAAATCTTTTTATGTCAAATACATGGAGAGTAGCTGTCCATATGTATCATCTTTTTGTTGTTGTTGTTCTTGGAAATATTTGGAACATTCTTCTACAAACTTCTAAGGGTTCATACAAAAAGGTGTCTATTATTTGGAAACACTTTTTCTACTGCCCTGGAGGTTCAAATATTCAATTATCAGATGCAGTGCCTTCCAAATAATGTGACTTGATTTGGAAATTTCTTCCCTTACAGCAAAATACTCTGCTCTACAGATTCTCTTAAAAAGGGGAACACATTCAGCACTAGAAAATGTAAAAATACAGCAACAAACCACATAGTAGTAATTTCACCAAGACAGTTGTCTTGGCTGTTGCAAATATGAGGAAAAGGAAAATAAAGGGGAAATAAAGGAAAAAGAAATGGGTAGATTTTATATAACGTGTTTGAGGGTCTTTCCCATGTACCAGCGTATTTCTTTTAAAGCAGTCTTACACTACTTAATGAGTGAAGCATAGATGTGTGTGTACGCATCAAAAATGTATGATATATCCACCTTAGCTCCATATAATCCCTTTGGAAATAAAAACAGGCAACTTTACTAAGATATTGCAGAATTTAATAATTGATTAGTTTAAGATTTAATGATATGTTTCATCTATGCATTAATCATTTCTCCCCCTTCAGATGTTAATGCTTTTGAAAGTCATTGCTTGATGACATGATGTAAATTCAGCAGTCTGACAATTAAAATAAAGGTTTAGAAGTCTTGAATAAGTTTTTAAAAATTAGTATATTGCAAGTACCAAAAAATTTTAGATGCAATATCTTAGCAGGAAAAAGAATCAATCATAAATCGCAAAGGGACCACATTTACTTTGTTAAGCTGTTTGCAATTTTTTCTAACCGGCTTCTATTAGATGTGAATTTGCCTTTATATGGGAAGTATTTACTTCATCTGAGAAATATGCTGCTTTACATATAACTTGGATATTAAAAAATTATTTTAAAGCAGTGACCGTAAATATTTGAAAGAGATCTTTGTTTCTGTCAAATTCATGTTAATAACAGTCTGAACACAGGAGGGAGACAAAGACTTGGTTAAGATAGATGCAAAGATGTGTTTAAAACTTAAACTTTGGGAAAGAAATGGGTAGAGTGAATACAGCTGGTGATTTACAAGTATTATGTTTGATTTAAAATAATATTTTTATCATATGCCATATTGTTTTCTAAATTGCCCCCTAACATTCTGTGGTGAGAAATAGTTCACCCTACGTCTTTTTCCATTATTAATTGCTTCAAATGTGATTTCTCAGCCTATTTCTGGAACTGATATCACAGATAGACTTCCCTTGTCTCTGCCTATAGCTGATATTGAGGTATTTTTGCCCACAGAAAAATTACATTGAGTCAGATAAAAATTATATTGTCTCTACAGATTGTACCACTAATATTTGAAGAAAGATGTACTTATTCTTCTCTTTTTTTTTTAGTTGAGCACCATTTGCCATAAGTGTGTAGTGTTTTGCAATGCTTTCTTTGGTTTGAGAACTCTCAGGAAAGAGCTGACTTGATAGAGAAAGATTTTTAGAATTTTTTTTCCCAAAACTTCTTGGCATTAAAAAAAAGAGCAAACCGTGACTGCACAACTTTTACAGTCATTGGTAGTTTGCAGTGAGAGCAGAGCTGAGGAAAATTGCTGGATCTTTGGTAGCTGGGAAACCTAAGCCCTCTTTCCCCACAGCAGAAGTACAACAACATGCCTGGCTTTGCCGATGTGAGCTAGCCATATCTCTGAAGAAACCTCTCCAGAATTCATTTTCCTTGTACACACGAGGTCTGCTGAGATTGAAGGCCAGCTCATTTTTCTGATTGCTAATATGGTTTCCTACTTGCTGAGAGTTGAACTGAGATTCCTTCCACTAGCCAGCAAAGAGTCAGAGGACGAACTTTTCATTGCAGTCATACAGTAAAGAAAATAAAACTGACTGGAAGTGAATCCTACCAATTGACTTAGAGATGGTGGAAAAGAGCTGGATATGATCAGGCAACAAAGTGATCATGTGGACAAACGTCTGAATGGTAGGAGTAGTTTTCTATGTGGGCTTTACCAAGTTGGTTACCCTGTCCTTGTAATGCTGCTTTTGTGCTTTATATCGGCTTACAACATTTTAAAATGAAAACACTAATTAATCTTTACATTTTAGTATAGTAAAAATGTGCAAAAATAATTCCAAGGACTTTAAGGCGCAATTAAATTCAGGGGATGATGATTTGGATAAATTGGTCAGTACTACTCTGTACTCGAGATAGCAGTTCAATTCTGGATGATTTTATATACTTCTCTCAGATCCATAATGACCCAGCCTTCTTTGTGTTGTTATGAATTTTAACTAGGAAATCAACATTTCCAAGCTTCATCAAAGAGCTGTCTTACTTCCACATGTGAAAGCAATTCATAGTGACAAGAAATATACAGAAGTAAAATAAAGGACTACTCTACTGGACAACTAAAACCTCTTGAAACGTGACTAACTTCTATGCTATTAAAAGAAAATGCAAGCCAGATGTTTAGTGTAAATATGTGTTTGGACTACACAGAAGCAGCATCTTTGTGACTTTTAGATCAACAAAACAAACTAAAAGTAATTTTTTTTTAGTGTGGAGAAATTCACTGTACTCTAGCAGAATCATAGAATTATAAAATTGTAGAAATATTGAATGGTTTTGCCTGGAAGGGATATAAAGATCATCTAGTTCCACCCCTCCTGCCATAAGCAAGGCTGCTCCAAGCCCCATCCAAGACTCTGACCACTTCCAGGGATAGGGAACCCACAGCTACTCTGGGTAAGAGAAGTAGCATTGGGAATTGTTCCTTAAAAAATAACAGTATTGATTATAAATTGATGGTGGATCTCTTGAGCTATTTAACAACTATTGTTGCTGAAACAGGGCATAACCAGAGCCCATACCTGCAAAATGACCTCTCAGGCAGTCTGGGAATAGCTACTTGGGCTATGTGGCAGAGGCAGTACAATTCTCTCTACAGTCCATTTTCTAAAATTAAGCAACTGCTATGTCAGTTCTGCATTAGACCTTTCCTGGCCATATTAATTAGCATAGCACGATCTGCTGGAGCTTTAGACGGCTGGGTTCCGAGCAGCTAAAAAAACTTAGCCATAAACAAGCAGGTACAGCTACAAGAAAACCATTGCACAGTGGGAAATTTTAAGAAAAGGTAACTTCCTGCCTGCCTGCCTGCCTTCCTGCCTAGACGGGATGATGATGCTGAGCTCTAGCTGAGATAGCACTTGAGATATGTTAAAAAACTCACTTTGGGTAACTTCAGTTTCTCCCTTTCACTGATGTTTAGGTCTCCTTTTCTCATCTGCAACAGTGTCTTTGGTGCCTTGTGGAGGCATGCTCACTGTGCTGCTGGGGTACCCTGCCTGCCCGCGGTTCGTGGGGATGACTGATGATTCAAGTGAGTACTGGAGGTGGCTGCCTAGTCTGGGATTTTGCCTCATAGAAAGGGGCACAAAAGGAGTCGTCAGTGAATTGGTGTCACACTGAGGATAAGTGTTACTGATTGTCAAGATCACTGTCACTATTCAGAATGAATTATGATTTTATTTTAGGGCAGCACAACTAATCATGTAGAGTGAAGAAGCAATTAAGAATTCTACTTTCTGTACCATAGCAAAGGTACTTCATAATAATAAGCAGAGAGACATTAAGGCTGTTGCATCAATATCAATGATTCTGTCATGTAAACTGTCAGCAATATTGCATTATTTAGAAATATATAATACTCCACACAGAGACTGCACATTAGATATGCTTGAGAAAATAAATAAATGCACAGAGAGACAAACAAGACGAGCAGATCACATGTTAGCATTGATCCAGTAGTTTTTAGGTTTCAGATCTCCAGGAAATGAGCAAAAGTTTACTGGTGTTAAACATCAGACATAGATATTTGAAGAGAAAAGACTTGTGAGGACAACATCTTTCAAGAAGGAATGAAAATGGGGAATGCTCTGTCAAAAGGAGAAAAAGGGATAAGGCTCATTTATGGTCTCTAGCTGGCAAAACTATATGACCATACCTCTGCTTGTTTATTTGAGCCTGATCACACTCACAGTTACAGTAAAGGTTGAAGTTCTGTGTACTTAAGGGAGCTGCTCACAGGTCTTGATTCTAGAATGTTTGGTGGGCAAAATAACACAAATGATGACACAAAGGTCATGTTTCTCTGAAGACCAGGAATATCCATGTCAGTGGATATTCCTGTGGTTCAAGTGGTGATAGAGATAATGTTATTAATTTACCCTGATTTGTTAATGCTTTGCTCGTGTTTTCTTTGTGTCTGCATATGTTTTCCTGTTCAGTGTCAATGGAAGAGGGAAGGCAAAAATTAAATGAAGACAAGAAAGCTATACACCTAATTTTTAAAAGTAACTTTGTGTGCTTGTGCACAGAGAAAGAAGCAACTTTGCAAGTACTAAATGTTACCTGATATTCCTTGGAAGTACTTGTTTTCCTGTACAAGTGGCAGAGTTGCACTGTGAGCCCCTTTTAACAAACTGATCCGTCTTTAACACATCGGAGTGGAAACTTACTAAAAACTTGAAGTTATTGATTACTGATGTATTAGAATCATCTGTACAAGTTTTATTATGTTTCTACAGATACCGCTTTATAATTAAAATATTTTGAAATATTAATTACATTTATGTATAAATTACAAGTACTATTTCAAAAACTTGCTGGCCTCTTTTTTTTATTTCAACTGTCTATACCATGTATTTCCTTTGGACTAAAAATGACTGAACTAAAGCAATATCATGCAAGAAAAGATAGACTCAGTAGGACTAGCTTGAATGAGATAAAAAAGGAAAAAGGAGCTCTGCAATTACAATTGACAAGTTGGTTTAATATCCAGTGAAACAAGAATGCAATTCAAGAGCAGCTGGATTAATTAAGTAATATGGCAAAACAAACCATGGATTATTACCATTTTCAGTATGCCCTTGGACTTAGGGAGGCCTGCGGGCTCAGAGTTCAACTTCTCTCCACACAGGAAGTGCTGATATCTATAATGAACGTGGGTGTCAAGATATAAAAATGTATTATATCTGAGATACATAATAGAAGTATGTCTCTGACAGATTTTATACTAAATACAAAGAAGCTATATTTTATCTCTTAAATCTTATTATGTGAATATCTTATATCTCCCTGTATATACAGACTATATAGATAACAGATTGCAGTGATTATGGAACAGAGGCTAAAAAAATGGGGGAAAAAATATCAATGTCTAATATTATCCGAAAGAAAACAATCTGAGGAAAGAAATCAGTAAGTGGTCTGGTGGAAGTAAGTGAAATAAATGATGTGAGCCAGTTTGCATTTACTGGAAATCTGCTGCTGCCTGGGGCATTATAAAAATCAATCAGACAGGTGAAAATAGAAAGTGAATGACCAATGGATGGTTTAACAAATTGTAAAAGTTTCATAGAAAACCTGGAAACTCTGAAAATGATTCTGTGTAAATTCACATGCAAACTACTGAAAGACGTACAGATCACATCCTAGAAAATTACACTTTTAGTAGGCTGACAGACTATTTTGTAAGTTCCCTGCAGCCCAGGATGTGCAGGGTAAGAGTTCTCACTGTAGTGCAGTGTGAGGAGTGCTACAAATGAGACAGCGCTGTAATAATCTGCAGAAAACGGAAGAAACTCACTCATCATGGTGAAATTAGGTATGGCAAAGTTTTGCTAATTACGGGGCCAAATTTCTTGCCTGATTAGAAGCTGGACTTGCTTAATCTGTTGGAGTAGATCTGTATGACTGATGAAAGATCATCAATTTGTGGAAGACCAGTGGATTTGCATTAATTTATATTGACTGATGACTGTGAAAAGCAGAATGATCAGAAGCAGCCTGACACAGGTTTGAGAAGGAAGCANACAGCTTTGAGGGAGGGTAAAACCTAGGAGTAAACCAACTCGGGGAGAGCATGGGGGTACAACAGGACAAACCATTTAACAAGGAATCCATATAAATAAAGGAAACTCAAACCACAACACACATCAGTTGATGTGATGGGAATTCTGCTGGTGAGTGTCCAGGAAGCACTCACACTGAGGAAGTCTTGAGGCAAACCTGCTGGCAATATTTGCCTGTGTGTATAGACCGTGATGGTGTTCATGGCGATAATTTCGTTCTTCCGGTCCAGACTGCTCAATATTGTATTTCGCTGGACAATAAACTGTGGATCTGCTTGATCTTTGGATGCATTTGAAAGCAGGTGGATCATGAGTACTCAAGTGGAGCTGACTCCCAAAGGAGAGTGAATGGAGAAAGGGAGCCAGTCCCTACAGATTTGGAAATACGAGCCTTGGCAGAATGTGTGAAGGTGAGGACAAAGGCGAGCTCTGGCAAGGGAAATTCAGGCAACTAGTAAGTGACAGTGAGAAAATCTTTTATCAAAGTGTAGCCAAAAGTCATCAGAGACCAAGATTTCAACAACTGGCTTTTTGTAAAACCAAGTGAAAAGCAGACCTGAAAAGAAAATACAGTATTTGAGCAACAGTAAGTAAGGTCTAATGATGTCCACAGACAGATTATGTGACCAGAACTGTGCAAAACCATATATTTCCTTTCAGAATAATAAAACCCAAACATACCAGAGATTACTAATAGAGATAGCAATCCGTATGAAATGTTGACACTTATAAAATATCCTTCAATAGAAAATGAGTGCAGCTTGAAAACTATCATGTTCTGGACCTGAAAACATATGAAATGAGTAAAGACACAGAGACAGTTCTTACATACTGAGGAGAAAAGTTGTACTGAATGGAGAAGAAGGTAATCAGTCAAAGCAATCAAGGAAAGCATCAGAGCAGGAAATTATCAGGTTATGCTTTGGAGCCAGTGAGTAAAAACAGCTACTATCAGAAATAAGCTTAGCATGGAAGACCAATACAGTAATTCTGTTGATGTAGATGACTTAAATCAGAACATAAGCCTTAATTGCTAGATATTAGTGACTGTTTCTTACCGTACATCAGTGAAAGCTGTTGTTTACTGCCTTAATAGGCTAAACCAATGTAATTTTGTGTTAAATTTCTACACTAGGTACAGTCCTATTGTCATGAAATTGGTGGCAAAGCTGTGAGAGAAGGTTTGAATTTCTGAAAGTAAGCACTAAATCTCAGAGAAACATCCCAATCTGGGCCCTATCCCAGGTAATAAAGTAGCAAAAAATTTTGTCTGAAGGAGGGGCAAATATAAACAGCATTCCAGTCATTGCACTGTAACAGGGAAAACACAAAGAGCATATCTGTAGGTATGTATGCATAATGGGAGTTGTCTTCTTTACAGTCAAGTTACATTCAAAAAGTAATTTACGTATTCAGTCCTAGCTTGATATACATTACCACTCAGCATATATGAAAAGGCACTTGCAGATTCAAGATAAAGAACATGTTGCAAATTCTGTTTTCAAATTTAGAAATTCAGCATAGAAGTATCTGCTCTTGCACATTTAAAGCTTTCAGTTCATCTCAAAATAAATGTGTCTACATATGTAATGTAAAACACATATGAAGATCACAGTACAGCTTTTTTTGGATTCCAAATAGTAAAAATACCAAATGTTTACATGTGTTGGCAGAATACCTTATTATGATGGTGCTTATCAATTATGGTGCTTAGAAATCAATTTAAAATAATATTTGAGGGCAAGCTTTCTTGTACAAGAGTGAGATAGCTGTTCCACAAATCAACAGTTTCAGTTCTGCTCTCTCCACTGTCATGTCACTTAAGGAAGTGTTGCTGAGCACACGCTTTCCCCAAGAGAGACTGTGAAGGTAGTGCTGCTACGCTCCTTTCTAAAGCAGCCCGAGAGCAATGTATGGTTGCCATGCTGTCAGAGATGAATGAACACCAAGGTGATTGATTACACGAATAGCTACTGCAACCTACTTAATATTTTATATTAAATTTTATTAAATTGAGAACCACCAATAAAAACAGTAATGATAAGAATGTGCATGCACTTTCTTATTTAAAACACAGATGTATGCTGTGGTCTCTAGTTTCTGTAGGATGCCTTCATGCAAGAAAAATTATCTGCATCATGAAATATTTTATCTCTTGATATACTCAACCTCTGCTAATAGAATTCAATATATACATATGCGTTTGTGCAGTTCATCTGCTACACAGAATCACCCAGGAAATTATTCCCACATATGTTTGTTAAACTATAACCAGTGGCCAGAAAAGGAGAATATCTTATTATAAGTTTGTAGTTAGACTGTAAGTAGTACTATAGGCCAAGACTACCTTAGAAGAATTCTGGAACAGTTGTAAATGTTTAAAAGCCTTATTCAGGCATTTTTATAGAGGTTTTTAATTACAATGCCATGTCTATCTTGTTGTAATGCAGAACAAGCACTCAGATTGGACAGATACCTCTGTTTAGCTGCTTCTGAAAAATACAACTGGAAACTGATGAAGAGTTTTAAAATTTAGTATGCATTGGCATGGAGGAATTTCACAAATAACTGAATTTACTGTTAATGGATTGGTGCTTCATAGTCAGCACATTTTCAGAGTTGGAACTAGAAAGCAGTTAAATGTCACAAAGCATACAATATGGGTCAAAGAGTGGGTTTGATTGTCTGCATCGGTCCCATCCTCTCCAGTGAAAGTTTCAGAAATTAATGCAATTTATATGCATAGATTTTGTGTACAATAATTTATACACATATTGTTGATTTGACGCAATACTTCTAGACTTACAGAAAAGCTAAGTTGTTAATTGTATATCACTTGATTTTAAAGTAAAACATCTCAATGAAGATTTGTAAACTGAAATCAGAAGCCATCCAACATCTCAATAATGAAGAAACTGGTATTTAGGTTGCATGTTATTTTTGGTGCTGTGAAGTTTATAAAGAGCTTCATAATCCAGATCTCTGGGAGCACTTTGTACACAAGAGAAATGAAGCTGTGTCTATATGATCACTTGGAGCAGACACATCAACTAATCTGTGCAGCTGAAGTCAGGTCTGAAATGCCATGATTGTCAAAAATTAAAATGAATAAGATTTGGTGGTGTTATGTTCTACCTGGCTTCTATTTTTCCTACCTTGTTGGGCCAGTAGGAAAAGTTGTCCTCTACATAAAAACTGGAGATAGAGATGAAGTATATTGGCCCAAATTCCCAGTACTCCTGAGATAAAAAGAACAGAGAAAAGCAAAATTAATCAAAGTAAATAGAAAGTTACATCATTAATTTAGTACTGCTTCATGATCTACTGTTTTAAGGTCTTAGATCTTCAGCTGCTTGTCAGAGACGCAGTCACAGAAATAAGAGAAACAGCTTGCATTTTCTATCATTCTCTCTTCTTTTAAATGTAAAAATCTGGCAGCTGTGGCCATCTAGAATTTTTATCCTAGTGCTTCCTTTTTTCCCCCAAAGTAGATTGCTAAGGAAGACCTGGTGTTTTGGAATTCTGAGATTTGTTCTCCTCCTCCCTAGAGATAGGGTTCTAGGTTTGCTCACCTGTAGGTGACAGTTAAGCTCATAAGGTCTCAGGCTTTCAGTAGTGAAAGAGGTGGTAACTATTTTGTGTGCTGAGGTAGAGATTAATTTTAAATGTTCAACCAATATGTTTAAGTAGCAGTTTGGATTGTAAAACCTTTGGCAGAAATTCTGGTACTGGCAGCTGGGCAGAAAAAGATCTGTATTACTGAATGCATGCAGCACATATTGGGCTTATTTGAGTAGCAGTATGCAAACTGATGTATGTTCATTAACTTGTTCCACTACTTCAAGAACATTTTCATCTTAACACTAGTCCCAGAAAAAAGTCACTGCTTTCCAAAAATCAAAGTTGGTATCAGTGAAGACTGATATTCTTTGCTTCTATTAAATAAGTTAACACTTAACTGGAATTAAAAGTCCGGCTTCTTTTGTTAGGTTGCAATGCAAGATGTGGCCGGGGATGTGTATTCTATTGCCATCTGTTAGAACGAGGTGGGATAGTTTTCTTTATCTCTTCCACAACCATTCCTCCCTCTAGGGAGATATTTTCTGTTAATGGGCCACTGAGTCTCACTGCATGACTGATAAAATTACATCATCCCACTGGGAGATGCTCCCCCCAAGGGGGAGTAGCCAATCATTCTTCCCTGGATAGAATCTGAGAATTGGAACACCTTAGGCAGCCTTCTCCATTGGATTCCCAGAGAAAGACCAGACCCATTTACACCATCACCAAGCATTCAGAGGAAAACTCCACCTTCTACAGGATCACTGCTTCAGCAGAACCGCATCTGCTACTCCAGGAGCACTGCAGCAACCATTTAATCAGGACTGCTACCAACACCCTGACCCTCAAGTCAGGGTCACTGACCACAGGTCACTGACTCTGTCAGTGTTGTTTTGTATTACTGCATTTTTATTTTCTTAATAAAGAACTGTTATTCCTTCTCCCATATCTTTGCCTGAGAGCCCTTTAATTTCAAATTATAATAATTTGGAGGGAGGGGGTTTACATTTTCCATTTCAGAGGAGTCTCCTGTCTTGCTTAGCAGACACCTGTGTTTTCAAACCAAGACACTTCTCCATGGGAAAATACCTGTATTAAAGATTTTGTCTGAAGGATTTAATGAAGTTGTTTTAGTAGGTATTCTTTCAGAGAGAAGGGGAGAGCTTACCATGGGTGAAGGATCTTTGTGGTAAGAAAATTCCATCAGATACTTAATTAATAATGAAGGCTTTCAGAAATTCCAGCAGATGGCATAAGGTCAGTCTGTATAGGAAAAAGATTCCTTTCTACCACAGTGATTCATGTGTGCACACTTACCCACTTACTCAGTATTTTTTGATCCATGTTCCATCACAGCCCAAATTTTGAACAAGGATTTTTAAAGCCATTCTTAAAGTAAGCTGCATTAAATTATTTAGACTCTTTTCCAAACCTCTTTAAGAAACTCATAGGACATGCCAAAATTTCTAGGCATCATCCCTACGCACCTCATTAGAGTGGAGAAGAAATTTTGTGGGGGAAAATGTGCTAAAAGTACCAGAAAAATCTGCATGCGAAGACTGGTCTCCAATAATTAGCAAGTAATAAGAAAGAAATAATCACATATGTACAAATGGCAAACTGAGTCATGCCTCAGCAATATGCTTCTTTGCTATGATGGAGCATGCCAGCTCATTTTCAAAGCAGTAATTTGAATGGTGTGAAGGGAGACCCATTTATTTGCTTCCTTCCCCTCTCCACCCTCCTCCAGAAAAAGACAGAGCATTAGTTAAAAAAACAAATGAAGGCAAATTCCCCAAAGAACCTTAGCACGGAACAAGAAAAACATCCATTGTAAACAGCAGGGGGGTCTTCTGACAGGCTTTGTTTGCAAATGATAACAATCACAGGTAATTTTTCATTTCAATTGGAAGAACAGGTATTAAAAAAAAGAGGAGAGCAAGAGAAACAGAGAGTGAGTGAGATTTCCCAAGTGCCTTATTCCCTCCCAGGTCTACAACCTAACAGGAGTGTAGAGAGCTCGGTAGTTTCTTCTTATTCCATTAAGTGAGATCTAATTGTGTCTCTTCTGTCTGTTGGCAGATGCGGTTTCTACATAACAACAGCCCAGAGACAGAGCTGCCTGATTAATGCCTCCAGCTGTCATATGCCCCATTATCTGTGCATTTGCATAACTTAATGGTTTAGGACAGGGGAGAGAGGATGCTTAATTTAATGTTTAGCAGGCCCTTGATAGCTGAATAATTTAAGAACTGTCAAGGGAGGTCAGTCCTACAGCGATTCAGCAAGACAGCCGTGATTTCTGAATATCATTAAAATCCTTACTTAGGATAATTTCAGAAAAAAAAAAAAAAAGAGGAGCATGGAAAAACAACAATGCCTGAGAGGAGGCCCTGCTTTTCTGTTAACTATTCCTACCCTGAAGATTAGGAGAAAGACTTGTGGGAAAAACCACGTCAATAAATAGCATAGACAAGACAGAAAGGGGTTAACCCTATGCAGGCTCTCTCTCTCTCTCTCTCTCTCCCCCTCCCGCTGTCCTGCTCCCTGTCTCTCCCACCACCTCTCCTCTCTCCCCTTCTTGCCCCATCCCCCAGTCTTGTCATAACTGAAGGGTGGAAATACAGAATTTTCTTAAACTCATCTAAAAGCCCAACATGCTTTGAACATGAAACACTCTTGGTTTCGCTAGATGCTAATGAATATTATCAAGCTAATCTCCCATTTGTTTTCTAATTATGTGTCAGAAAGCACTTGCAGTGGCAGCTGAGGCAACTGCCAGGGTGCATTTATTTATCTTCCAATCCTGCGTCTACTGACTGCCTATAGCACAGAGTGATTAGGATCAAATAAAAAGAGATTTAAAAAAATCAGATTTTTTTGCAGCTTGATTACTGTTCTTTTCCAAGTTCTTTAAGTTCTGCATGACATTTGACTCTATTTTAAGAACTGATAAAATTGAGTTATTTAGGCTTCCCTGTGAGGCATTCAATACAAAAATGAATGAAAGAAGTAATCTCCAACTGGACTGATCCACTGTATTGGCTCTGGCTGAGATGAAGCTAATATTCCCCACAGCAGCCGTTGTAGTGCCGTGCTTTGCATTGGTGGTTAGAAAGGTGTTGATAACACACCAGTGTTTTAGCTACTGCTGAGCAGTGCTGTCACATCATCAGTGCAGGCTCTCCAACATTTCCTCACTCACCAGTGAGGATGGGCAAGATGTTGGGAGAATGCAGCCAAAGCAGCTGACCCAAACTGACCAAGAGGATATTCCATACCATATGGTATCTGCTTAGCAATTTAAAGTAAGAAAAAGAGGGAAGAGGAGAGCAGGCATTTGTTATTACCACATTTGCCTTTTAATGCCACCACTATGCAGCTGGAAGCCCTACTTCCTGGAAAGCAACTGGACATCGTCTGCTGATGGGAAATAAAGAATAAAATGTTGCTTTTCCTTTGCTTCCATGCATAACTTTTGTTTTTGCTTAAGTAAGCTGCCTTTATCTTGACCCACAATTTTTTTCTCCATGTTATTTTCTCTGTCATGTTCTACAGAGGACAGGAGTGATGAAAAAACTTAGTGGGTAGCTGACATCCATCCATCCATCCCACTATGCCCTAGCTGTTTGGTAGCCAAATCAAGGACTTGCTCAAAGAGTCATGGAATCATAGAACCTTCAAAAAATAGAATGGCTTGGGTTAGAAGGGACCTTAAATATCACCTAGTTCCAATGCCCCTGCCATGAGCAGGGACTCCTCCCAATAGACCATGTGGCTCAGGGCTCAGCCTGGCCTTGACCACTCACAGAGATGGGGCATCCACAACTTCTCTGGGAAACCTGTTCCTGCCTCACCACCCTCACAGTGAACATGTTTTTCCTAATATCTGATCTGCACCTACCCACTTCCAGCTTGAAGCCATTTCCCCTTGTCCTGTCACTATATGCTCTTGTAAATAGTCTCTCTCCATCATTCAGCTCCCTTCAGGTACTGGAAGACTGCAATTAGGTCACTCCAAAGTCTTCTCTAGGATGAACAGTCCCAATTCTCTCAGCCTCTTCTCACAGGAGAAGTGTTCAATTACTCAAATCCTTTTCGTGACCCTCTCTGGACTCTCTCCAGCAGATCCACATCCTTCCTGTGCTGGGACCCCAGAGCTGGATGCAGGTTCCAGGTGGGGTCTCAGCAGAGCAGAGCAGAGAGGCAGAATCCCCTCCCTGGCCCTCCTGCCCACACTGCTTTGGATGCAGCCCAGGACATGTTTGGCTTTCTGGGCTGTGAGTGCTCATTGCTGGGTCATGTTCAGCCTCTCATCCCCCAGCACCCTCAGGTCCTTCTCCCCAGGGCTGCTCTCCATCTGATCATACCATGGCCTGTGCTGGAACTGGCAATTGCTCTAATCCAGGCGCAGTAGCTTGCACTTGGTCTTGTCAAACCTCATGAGATTGCCATGGGCGCACTTCTTGATCCTGTCCAGGTCCTTCTGTGTAGTATTCTGTTTTCGAGT
>VWZV01009203.1:181715-193091 GCA_013397155.1 Irena cyanogastra | reverse complement strand
TGCACACTCACACTCACACCGGCTCTATGCGCACGCGCGCCCCGGCCGGCCAAGACGGCGCGCCCCGATTGGCCCCGCGGCTGCCCGGCAACGGCGGCGGTGCGGGGAGCGGGGAGCGGGGAGCGGGGCCGGGCAGCGGGGCCGGGGCCATGTCGGCGCGGACGCTGCCGCTGCTGTTCCTGAACCTGGGCGGGGAGATGCTCTACATCCTGGACCAGCGGCTGCGCGCCCAGAGCATCCCCGGAGAGAAGGCGCGCAAAGGTGAGCGGCGGGCGGGCCGCGCGCGGGTCCCTCCGGTGTCCCGGTGCCAGCGGAGCGCCGGGAGCCGCTGCCGGTGTCTCCGGGCAGGGCTCTGCCCCCCGCTCCGCCTCCCCGAGAGCGGCTCGGGCTGCTCCGCCCGGCGGTGCCGGTTCCGGGGATGCCACAGAATGAACCGGGTTGGAAAAGACCTTTAATGTCACCTAGCCCAGCGCACGGCCTGACACCCCTCACCAGCTCACCCACAGCACTGAGTGCCACGTCCCGTCTCTAAAAACACCTCCAGGGATGGTGACTCCACCCCTGCCCTGGGCAGACCATTCCCAATCACTCTTTCAGTGATTATTTTTTTTTTTTTTCTGACGTCTAACCCAAACTCTACTTGGCGCAGCTTAGGGCTGTGTCCTCCCCTTCTGTCAGCGACACACGGGGACACGCTGCGCTGTCACCAGAGGATGCTGCGAACCGAGCCGGGGCAGGAGTTTCCTTGCCCTGATGTCGGGGCTCCATCCCACTAATTACCACAGTAATTACCACAGGAATCACCCCTCGGTGTTGTGTGCTCGCTCTCCGCTGGGCAGCGCAGCTGCAGGGTTCAGCTCGGTGAGGTTCCTCAGGTGTTCCTCAGGTCGGTTTGGGAGGTTCTCACACAGCAGCAGAAGGTGGAGTCCGTGTCGGTGTTTCTGTGATCAGTTCGGGGGTTAAAGCTCAAGAAGTGCACTTTTGGACTCGAAATAACTCAGGTTTTCGTTATGTCAGCCCAGCTCCTGGACTGTTTGGAGCAGACCAGGTTGCTTTGCAAAGGGAAGGAGCTTCCAGGAATAAATTTGTAAATCTTATACACAGCACATGCAATTGGGTGAAATTCAAATACCAATGCAGCTCCTGAAACCCTTGTCTGGCTTTTATACAATCTCATTTGACCAAAATCCTTGTACAAACAGATCCTCGTGCCTTCATGTGGGGCATGAAACTCCAGCTCACAGTCAAGCTCCTCTGTATTTCCCACTTCAGATTAAAGCTTTGCTTTACAAACCTTGCACCTCTCTGTCAGGGGATGGGGAATGTGCCTCGGGAAGCTCTGTGATATTTTCATTAAAAATCAACTTGGTATGAGCTTGGTATTGTTATCCCTCCTGCCTGTCCTTTATGAAGTGCTAAACAACAAAGGGTTCACTGTGTAATTGTTGTGTTATTTGTGAGGGGGAAATTTGTAATTATTCATGTGTGTCCTGATGAGGGAATGATCTAACAGAAGTTTACTGCTGTTCATTCAGGGACAAGTTTAGGATTTTAGCTAAATTAAATCTTGGTGGAGTACCTCAGCAGGAGAATTGGACTGTTTTAGTTTGTCCACACATGGATTTTTTTTTCCTTCCAAAAAGTTGTGTGTTAATTTCACTGAGATGTGGTTCATCCACACTGAGGTGTTTGTTGATGCTTAAAGCTGTTCACTCAAATGTTGGTTACTTGTAAGTGCAAAATACAGCTGAAAACTAGCCAAGCTCATGCAAAGAGTAAAATTTGATGTGCACTGAAGCAGCAGGATTTTATCCAAGAGGAGGGCAAGCTTCTCCTTCAGTGCTGAATGCTGATAAGAACAGACAAAACCCATTAGTTAGCTGCTTTTTTTTTTTTTAAGTTCATTTCTTTCTATTTCTTTTCTTCTCCTTGCAAGTCTCGTTCTTACATCTTGAACTGCTGTTTTGTTTTATATGCTTCGTGTAGATGAATGGACAGATGTGGACAGGAAACGAGGTACAGTAACTGCTGGCTGCATGCACCAGTCCAACCCCACGTGCACACCTGGGGCTCATCGTGCCTGAACACCTGAGGCTGTTCCTGCAGCCTTCAGGCAGTGTCACAAATGAACAATAATGCTCACCTGCTCCTTAAACGGCCTTTTTGCTGTAAATCAGTGAAAAAAACAGACTATATCTTAAAATCGTGTGGCCTCAAAAATCAGCTGTTAATTTAACCAAGATTATAAATGGGACAAAACTTTTTATCCTGGTGGCCTTGCCTGCAAAAATGGTATTTGTGTTTCTTTACCACTGTTTTCATGCAAGCATGTAATTGTGTGAGCATTGTGCAGGTCGTTTTTCTGCTTAAATGCAGGAATATTGGGTATATTCCATTTTTGTAAGGTTTTATCTCATTCATTGCTCAGGGTTTGGACAGGTGAACTCCAGGGATGATTGAAGGCATTCCCATCCCAGCTGCTTTTCCCACCTGTGCTGGTGGTCACACCTGGCAGGGCGATCCCAAAGGAGCAGGTGCCCACAGCTCAGCCAAGCTCGTCCTGGCAGGAGGGATCTGGGGGTGGGATTGAGCCCTCAGGTGTTTCCCTCTGCAATCTGCCCTGGAACAGGAGCCTGCAGCAAGGGCTGGGCTAAGGAATGAGGCAATTAATCTCTTGAATCTCAGGTTTTCAGTGAGCATGAGCAGAATTTACGGAGTCCTTCTGAGCAGCCCTTTTTTTTTTTTAAGAGAGATCAGGGTTATGATTCGTGTTTTGCAAAATAAGCATCATTTTAGTAGGTTTTAATATTTACTGAAGGTAAATGCTGATGTCCTGGAGTTTGCCCAGCTTTTTTCTCACCATCACATCCTGTTTCCAAGCACACCCTTTTCCCAGCCTTAACTCAGAACTCCAGGAACAGATCCCATCCCATCCCAGACAAGGGGGAGCTGCCCAGAGCTGTGGGGTAGCGAGGCAGGGCTGGCTCAGGGGCAGCTCCTAGGCTGAGCCATCCCTTCCACTGTGACAGAGAACACTTTGCCTGTGCTCAGTGCCCCAGGGGATCTCAGGAGGGTCCTGATGTCACCCCTGGGGCTGTCACTGACAGAGCCATGACGAGGTTCCCGAGGAGCCCCGAGCCTGTGGTGACAGTCCAGCACTCAGGATGTTCCTTCTGCTGCCCCAAGCATCCTCCAGGAAGCACCAGCAGCACCCAGGCCTAGCTCCAGCCTCATGTCATGCATCCCAGCCATGCCAGTGACACGTGCTGTCTGTCACCAGACACTTGGCATGGGGTGGCCACAGCCACTGTCACCCCCAGCTTCAGTCCTGTCCATCGCACTGGCTGTACTGGTTTCCCTCCCCTCTCTGCTCAGTTGCTTTTTCTGTGTTGCTTGTGCCATGTCCCTGGGCCAATGCTCCTGTGTCACCTGCCATGGCCACTCCAGGGCCCCCCTGAGACCTTTGCTGTGTCATTATCAAACATGTCAGAGATTTATTATCAATTTGCCCTTTACCGTAATTTTTTTAAATGTCTTTCTCAGTTCTTTTTATAGCCCACACAAGAGGTTTTAATTTCAGAAGATAATTTATGTCTGTGGTTCACACAGACCTTCGATTCTGTTGAAAAATCAATGTACTGGGAGGTACACTGGGTTTTTTTGGGTTTTTTTTCTGGCTTTCCAAAGACAGGAGAAGTCTTTGTGTGGGCAGAACACACAAGCAGCTTAAAGATATTTTCCTTAATAGCAGTATAAAGCTGAAGTTCTTATTTTTGTCATAATTGATTCCCTGCAAAATTAACTAGATAATAATATCTACTAGTACTAATATATTTTATTTTCCCCAGGAAAAATAGGGGATTTCTGCCTGAGATTGCAAGTAGGGATTGTTTCATGGCCAGTTTATTTGAAGGGAAGGGAGGAAGGAGGGACTTTTGTCCTGTTTGTAATTAGGTGCATTCATGGTCCAGACTGCTCAGGAGCTGAGACCTGTCTGTGGTTTTGGGCTGTTTAAACCAGGGCTAGGGAGCCCTGTCAGGTTCAGCACAGGGGCTGCTGAGGAACCTGTAACCAGCATGTTTAAAGAGGAGAAAAAATCACTTCAGGAGACCTCTGCCCTTGGGAACACAGCTCTCCCTGCCCAGGCTCCAGCAAGGAGTTTATCCTCCAGGAGGAGATGAAGTGACAGGGAAATTATCTTTGTTTTGTCTATTGGTGTAGGACAGGTGTGAAAAACCAGGTGTCTGACCCCCCAGGGAATCATTAGGGCAATAATTCAAACCATTGGTCACTACCACTCTCTGTATGTTCACTTTTTCTTATTTTCCTTTTTTTTTTTTAATTATTTATGCTGAGATTTTTCTAATCCACAAGAATTGTCTGGCGTTATGAGCTTTGTAACAGTCACCTGCTTAGGAAAATCCACACTTGTACAGTAATCTGTGACCTGATGTATTCATTTACCTTTTTTTTGATAAAGCAATAAATGTTTAATGATGATAACTCTTTAGAGTGTATCAGGGAGATAATAAAAGTGGCAGAAAAGCTCAGGTGCTGCATCTGCTTGAACCACTGCACAATGTTTTCATCTTGTTTGCATTAAAAGCTCAATAACCAGAGCACAGCCTTCACACTCAGCACTCCTGAGCTCTAAGAACTCCTCAGTAATAAAACAGTTCTGTGGTTAAATTCACACATTAAAAAATGAACCACAAGTAAGGAAGTTTGGAGTTCTGCATTTGAAACTCTAGGGCCTGCAGGTGTTCCAGCTGTGAGAGCCCTGAATGGGTTGATACAGATCCCAGGGATATAAATGCTTTATTAAATACCTGCCAGCATTAATCTGATTGGAATAAAGATTACAGAGAGCCCTGCAGGAGCTTCTGTTGAGAAGTTAAAAAATAGACTGCTGGTGTCAGAGGGTGTTGAGGAACAGGCACAGCCAGGCAGCTGCAAAGATCTGCCACAGTGCAAACCACTCTCCTTAGGAAGCAGAACTGCAGCTTTTTTAAGTAATAGCACCTTAGAGCAGCCTACAAGCAGCGTTATTTAAAAGTGAAAAGTGCCAACCACAACTGTAAAACCAGGGCAACAAAGCCAGCCTTATTCCCACTGGGAAACGGGGAGTGATGCCTTCAGCTCGGGTGGCATTTGTGCCCTGGGGACATCAGGTGGCTCAGCCCAGGTGGGGCTGAGGCAGTGCTGGATCCAGGGGTGCTGCTCCCCCTCTCCTGTTGTGCCCTGTCCCTGTGACCCTTGCAGCTGCTCTGGGGCAAACCACAGAGCCTAACTTTGTCTTTGCAGTTATGAACGACATCATCAGCACCATGTTCAACAAAAAGTTCATGGAGGAGCTGTTCAAGCCCCAGGATCTGTATTCCAAGAAAGCCCTGCGCACCGTGTACGACCGGCTGGCTCACGCCTCCATCATGAGACTCAACCAGGCCAGCATGGACAAGGTAATGTGTTGGAACCCAGGGCACAGGGAATGTTTCTCTGTCTGTCCTGACAAGCCCTGATTCTCCTGAGAGCCCTGCCTTTAACCTCCGTCCATGGAGAGGGCTCCCAGGCTTTGGGATGAGGTGGAATCTGTGAGTGTGGAGAGTAGATTGTAGTGTAGTTATCACAGGGTGAAAAATTGAGACTTTTAGGTTTTTAGTGTGGGGGTAGATGGAGGGCAAAATGGAGGATTTTGGGTGTTGTCCTGCCTTCTTCTTCTTCTTCATCTACTCCATTTTCTGTAGTGTTGGTGGCACTGGGTGATTGGTTGGGGAAAGTCACAATGCAGGTGTTGCGTGTTAGACAGTTAGTTAGTTATTGGTAGAAAAGTAGAAATAAAGCACGTTTTTAGAGTTAATTGGACAAGATGGCTTTAAAAGACCTTGAACCTGCACATCTTGTGACCTTTTTTGCTTTGTTCTTCACCGCACTAAGCCTGGTGCAGGCAGTGTGGAGAAGTTTTGATAAGATAAGAAACAAACAGCAACCTGAAGACCAAAAAAGATCCCGTTCGTCTCTCAATTCTAGCACAGAACTTTTACTGGGGGTTTCCCCACTCAGGGGGGCCCCAGAGAGGCCTTTCACAGTAATGGTCCTGCTGCCCAGCCTGCCTCTGCTGCACTCCCCAGCTGCCCTTCACCAGTTTCTGTTGCAGTAATTAACCCGTGGTTTTAGCACTTTGAAGTGTTTTGGAACAGCTTTCCTTGTGAAAATGAAATGAAATGGATTTTTCAGCCAAGAAAATCCATGGTGGTATCAGCTGCTTCAGAGCTGAGTATTTCTGCTTGAACAGCTAAATGTTTGATTTGAGCAAGTTCACCAAGCATTCCTTAGTTTATCAGGTGTTTTCATATATACTAAAAAGATACACATGTACGGTGTATGGGTGTGGATAAATTCTGTATTTCTGTGCTGACACTCACTGTGATGCAGATGTTAGAGTTATTGCCTGCAGTGCATCCACAGCCAATTTAGGAAAAATTGTAGGAATGGGATTACCAGAGAGCCTTTCACCCAGGTGTCAGGGCTGCTGGAATTCACAGAATCACTGAGCTTGGAAGAGCTCTCCGAGAGCGTCCAGTCCAAGCTGTGCCCAATCCCCACCTTGTCACCCAGCCCAGAGCACTGAGTGCCACCTCCAGCCCTTCCTTGGACACCTCCAGGGATGGGGCCTTCACCACCTCCCACCTTCCAATGTTTAATCAACATTTCCTTGCAGAAATTCCTCCTGTTGTCCGACCTGCCCCTCTCCTGGCCCAGCCTGAGGCCGTTCCCTCTCCTCCTGTCCCTGTTCCCTGGGAGCAGATCCTTACCCACCCTGGCTGTTCCCTCCTGTCAGGGAGTCGTGCGGAGCCACAAGGTCCCCCCGAGCCTCCTTTTCTCCAGGCTGAGCTCCCTCAGCTGCTTCAGGTGTTCCAGCCCTTCCCCAGCTCTGTTCCCTTCTCTGGACACACTCCAGCCCCTCCATGTCTCTCTTGCACTGGAGGGCCAAGAACTGCACCCAGCAGTCGAGGTGTGACCTCACCGAGCACTGGTGACACAGGAGAGCCAGCAGGAAGGCTAGGGGTGGAACTGCAGAGGTGTTTTTTTAGGAAAAGAAGCTAGAATGGTTCCCTGGGGCTGGCCTGGCTGAATCCCTCTCTCCATGCCCAGGGATTTGCTCTGTGACAGGACCAAGGTTCCCGTGTTCCTTTGCAGCTCTACGACCTCATGACTATGGCCTTCAAATACCAAGTGCTGCTGTGCCCTCGGCCCAGGGACATCCTGCTGGTCACCTTCAACCACCTGGATGCCATCAAGGATTTCATCTCTGACTCCCCTGCCATTCTGAACCAGGTGGATGAGACCTTCCGGAGGCTCATTGAAGTAAGAATCCTCAGAAGAAAGGGTGGGACACAACTGTGGTTTGATTTTATGGATTTTTCACCTCTTAGAGATGAGTTACTACTCGTGGAGAGGGCTGGGAGTCAAGTGATATTTTTTTACTGGCCCAGTTTATATCAGTGTATTGGTTATTCAGCCTGATTTAAGTCTTCAGTGATTTCAGCAGAAATTAAATCAGACTTTTAGTGGCAGACAGTAATTACTGATAATGCCCAGCACCCCCTTAGAGCACCTCTGCTCCCCCTGCAGAGAGAATATTCAGCTGTACTTGCTTGTTCCCTTTCCCTGGGTGGGACATGGCACGCCTGTAAACCTTTGCATGATGATTTTCCTTTTCCAGACCTACAACTGTCTCTCTGATGGTGAATTCCAGCTCATCAGGCAAACACTTCTCATTTTCTTCCAGGACATGCACATCAGGGTAAGAGTCCAATCCAACTGGGCAGGGAGAATGACAGGGAGTTTGGGGCTGGAATATAAAGGGATCTGTTTATAAACACTGCAGGTTTGAGTTTGTTGCTTGTGCTTTTCAATCATCTTGATGTCCTTGTAATTGCACTCAAATTTCACAAATTGGGCACATATACTGCAATAATGCTGAATAATTCTACAATATTTTGAAAAGAGGAATCTCTGCTACTGTGACTTGCTGATTGATAAATCCATTTTTCCTTTTAGAAGAAACTTGATAGGAAACCTAAGCGTGAAGTCTTGATGTTCTCTAAACAAATTGGTGACTGACGTGCACAAACAGTAGTTTTTAATATAATTTTTTTAGTGTTAGATCAGTGTGCCCATCCTCTGGACCACAATTCCACATCACTGCCTTTGTAAATACATCCCTACACTCACACCAAGAGCTCTAGGAAACCTTCCCCAGTGTAGGCAGTGAGGCTCAAGCTGAGATTTCCGGGAATTTGGATGGGATGGAGGATTTCCCCAGGGTGTGATGTTTGTGATGTCTTTTGCAGGTCTCCATCTTCCTGAAGGATAAAGTGCAAAACTCCAACGGTCGCTTCGTGCTGCCAATCTCAGGGCCTGTCCCATGGGGCACAGAGGTGCCAGGGCTCATCAGGTGAGCAAGGAGCAGCATCTCATGCCAGAGGGCTCAGGAATCCACCTCAAACTGCCATTCCTGTTGCATGGATAGCTGAACCTGCAGTAAATTCTATTCAAGGGGCCATTATTATTATTATTGTTATTATATTTTTATTATTTTTATTTGTTATTTTTTATTTTTAATTATTATTATTTATCATTATTACTATTTAATACTATTTAAAGGGCAGGATTTGGGACTAAGTCACCAAGCAATGAAATGCTGAGCTGCTTTTAGGAGTTTTCTATCCCAACAAATGAGCTGTTAGTAATTTACCCCATAACAGAGGCATTTAGTAATGTACAGGATAGAGTTTTATTCCCCTCGTGCAGAAAGCAGAGGAATTAGGCACTAAAATCAGGACTGAAGCTACTAAATGTTTGAATAATGCCTCGTTTTTAAGGATATTCAATCACAAAGGAGTGGAAGTTAAAAGGGCTGAGTTCACCACTGCTGGGAATTACGTTACTCCACAAAGGGAAGGATCTTTTGAGCTTTATGGAGACAGAGTCCTCAAACTTGGAACAAATATGTAAGTAATTTTTGTTCTATGTAAAAACCTGAACCAAATGCTGATGGATTGTTCAGAAGCACATCTTCAGCCTGATGTGTTTTTGGCCTCTTCCGTTATTAATGATCAGGCTGACTTTGTTACCAGGACACATGTGGACAGTGTATAAAAAGCTGCAAAAACCAGCAAAACTTTATGTCCACAGTGGAGCTGAGGGAAGAGTGTTCTCACCTGGTGCTACATCTTAAGTGAAATGTGATTTAATGCAACCATAGTGAAGAAATCCTCTCTGTTCTCCATGTTTGCCTTAATGCAGATTTTCCATCCGAAGAGATCCGTGCTCCTTCTCACAGCTGTGTCTCTCACACAACTTATTGCACCACACTGAGCTGTGACTTTTCATTGCAATTGTTCAGTCTTCAGGAAAATATCCTGAAATCCTGTGCTGCTCCCTCTGGTTGCTGTAGCTGGTGGCAGAACAAGCTGTTCTTCCCTGTGTGTTTTTCCTCCAGGTACAGCGTGACCCGGCCGGTGGAGACACACATGTCAGGATCATCCAAAAACCTGGCATCCCAGGCAAAGGTCAGTGCCTAAACTGGCCAAATTCTTAGTCTGTAGATAGGGGATTAGTTCAAGGAAGCTTTTCTGTTGTTCTCAGAGCCTCGTGCAATCCTCCCCAGTCCTTTGGAGCCAAGGGAAGGACACATTTTCCCAAAGAATTCACACGCTCCTGCAGGGATGTGCTTGCTTCCATTTTAATCTCTTCAGAAAACAGAAAGTTGGTTTTACAGATTGCTCATCTGTCCAGTTTAGCTGGAAAAGTATCTTGTGCTGAGTCTATAAATTCAAGCAACCATTTCCAGTATCGAGCTGGTGATTACAGGTTATCTGCACAATCTGTCCCAGGAATAACAGGGAAATAAATGTGTTTCTATCCCTCTGAAGGACATGTATGGAATATCAAGAATATATGAAGGACATATACGGAATATCAAAGCTCCTTGCAGCCCCAGTCTCTCAGATAATTGCCCAACGGTCCCTTTGCTGTTTCCTGCAGGAGAACATAGCCCCCAACCCTCTTGCTAAAGAAGAGCTGAACTTCCTGGCCCGGCTGCTGGGAGGTTTGGACATCCAGAAACCCCCTGGTGGCGAGACGGGATTTCGGCTGAACTTGTTCACAACCGACGAGGAGGAAGAGTACGCTGGAATCCTTCTTGGTTTGGGTTTGGGGAGCCCTGTGGGGAGACCAGAGCTGGCCCTCGACAGCTTTGGGGTCACACCAGCACGTTGTTATCCTGCTCCTGTGATGCAGCTTTTCTCCCAATGCCACTCTCTGTTCCCTTCTCTGGACACACTCCAGTTTCTGTCTGCTTTTAATCTCAGCTACAGAAATATTCCTGCTCTTCTACACTTAACAAAAATATCTAGGACAGGGAGAAGCCTCCAAGCTGGGGTGAATGCATTAATTTGCCAAGTAGGAACAGAGGCATTGTCGAAACTTCATAGAATTCCAGAATGGTTTGGGTTGGAAGGGACCTTAAGGATCCTCTAATTCTACTCTGACAGGGGAAGGAACACCTTCCAGTAGACCAGGCTGTTCCAAGCCCCATCCAGTCTGGCCCTGTGAGCATCCTCTGAGCATCATTTGTGCCTACAGGAGCCTCATAAAGTCTGATTTTTATAATTTCCTTATACATCTTCATGGGATTAACCCCTCTCTTCGTGTTTTTAATCAAGACACGCTGCACAGACCAGACCAGAGGAGTTGTCCTACAAGGTTATCAACATTGAAGCCACACAGGTACGTAACATGTTTCACATCACTGGTTCTCACCATCCCTGACTGTGTTTCACCTAGAGTAGAGACTTAAAAACACATTTTTTCCCATTTCACTTAAGCTCTTAACTAAGTAATGGCCAATTTTCTGCCAAGACAGTGGAACTGATGAATGTTTACTAAGAAAACTTGAATCCTGACAAACACCAGAGCAAGTTTTTAGCCGGCTTGGGTGTAGAAGGGGCGCGTCCCAGCCCAGCCCAGCCCCGGCCGCGGTGGCAGCGCGGGGACACGGGCGGTGGCTGAGCTCGGTGTGTGTCCCGCAGGAGCCGGGCCGGCGGGCGGAGCTGTCCCGCATCCTGGGCGAGCTGGACGTGGCGGAGCCGCGCCCGGGCAGCGCCGAGAAGGGCGAGGACCTTCTGGCACTGATGGACGGGCTCTGAGCGGGACACGGGGACAGCGGGACACGGGGACACGCTGACGCCGGGACATGGGGACACCGGCACACGGGGACACCGGGACATGGGGACATTGGGACACACGGACACCGCGCGGGGCCGCCCCGCCCCTTCCAGCCGGGGGCGGGGCCGCGCGTGCGCGAGGGGC
>VWZV01009203.1:123935-178465 GCA_013397155.1 Irena cyanogastra | reverse complement strand
TGAGAGAGAGCGAGGGAACCGGGACCGGGCCATGGGTGAGTGAAGGGTGAGAGAGAGCGGGGGAACCGGGGCCGGGCCATGGGTGAGTGAGGGGTGAGAGAGAGCGAGGGAACCGGGACCGGGCCATGGGTGAGTGAGGGGTGAGAGAGAGCGGGGGAACCGGGACCAGGGCCGTGACTGAGTGAGGAGGATGAGGAGTGGAGGGAAGCGGGACCGGGGCCATGAATGTGGGAGAGAGACGAGGGAGCTGGGGCCGTCGGTGAGTGAGGGGGAAGCAGGGATCAGGGTAGAGCGTGGGGGTCGTGGCCCGGGAGCCGTCACCATCCCGGTCCCGCTGTGCGTTGGGCCGGGCCGGGCGATGCGGGGGGACGCGCCGGTGGTACCGATCGTTCGACGGGACCGGGCCGGGGGAGCCCCCAGGTGCCGGGGGCTCAGGGGGGCTTGGCCGCCCGGCTCGGCTCGGCTCGGCGCTGCCAGGCTGGGTTTGAGCCCCGCAGCAGCTCGGGGGGCTGGGGCGCTGCTGCCAGCACGGGGGCAGGTCCAGGGGGCCGAAGGAGGCACTGCCCGTGATTTTGGCTGGGTTTGCCTCCAGTCTGGGCAGGAACCTTTGAATTTAGAGTTTTGGGAGCTCTGTGCCGAGGAGGAGCCTCGTGTGCCTCAGCAGTGAGTAGGTGAGGGCTGTGCCTCTGAATGAGGATGAGTAACATCAGCAGGGGTCGGAGCAGGGACGGACCCTGAGCTCACTCGCGGTGGCCTTTGGAGCCCTGCTGCCTGTGCAGGACTGAGGGTGTGAAAGGTCTCACTGCTGGGAGGGGACATCATCTCCACCCCCTGACACGGGGGTTTAGAGTTCCTTGTGTGCCCGTCCAGCTGCTCCCTCCTGCCCAAGCTGTGCTGAAATGTGCTGCACCAGAGTTGGGGATTCAGTTCTTTGCTGCTTTAGAGCCTTAATGCATGGGCTTAACATCTTCTGGTGTGAGCAGGTGTGCTGGGGGTCTCGGGCTGCAATCCCATGTCCAGAGGGAGCTGGAGAAGTGGGAGCAGAGGCCATTGCCTGATGCGGTGGGGCTGAGCCACCACCCCTCTGCCATGTGCTGCAGGACAGCCGGCTCCTCTGAGGCAGCAGGGACACAATGGGGCACAGGTGAGGTGCCTGGCACCCAGGTGAGGCGTGACCCGAGCACTCACCTGCTGGCATGGAGCCCTGGGCTGGCAGCAGTCAGGATTCAGGACATATTTCCCCGTTGCTGGAGGGCTCGTGCTGCATCCTTTGATTGTTTCTCTGTGGTATCCACGCTGAGGGTTTGATCACGTAATTGTGCTCCTTAAAAGCAAAGTTCAACTGGGCTGTGACACTCAGCTCTGTGTTTCAGAGCTTGGGACAGGCAAAGCTCATAAGTACTGAGCTGTGATTCAGCACAGAAAGGACATCAACCTGTTGGAGCGAGTCCAGAGGAGGCACTAACCTGATCAGAGAGCTGGAACACCTCTGCCATGAGAGAATTGGGGTTGTTCGGCCTGGAGAAGAGAGGGACATAACTGCCCCTTGCAGTACCTGAATGGGCTACAAGAAGGATGGACAGAGACTATTTACAAGAGCCTCAAGTGACAGGACAAGGGGAGTGGCTTTACACTGCCAGAAGGCAGGGTTAGATGGGATATTAGGGGGAAATTCTTCCCTGTGAGGGTGGGGAGGCCATGGCACAGGTTACCCAGAGAAGCTGTGGCTGCCCCATCCCTGGAAATGTTCCAGGCCAAGTTGGATGGGGCTTGGAGCAACCTGGGGTAGTGAAAAGTCTCTTTACCCATGGCAGGAGGGTGGAAGGGTCTTTAAAGGTCCCTCCCAACCCAAACTGTTCTGTGACTGTGAATAGGGACAGCCCTGGGGATTGTGCCTGAGCTGCCCACCTGTGCAGAGGCTCCAGGTGCTCCAAGCAGGTACAGTGTGGTCTCCTTCCTGCCTGGGAGCGCTTGCTGGACAGAGTAGGCTTTTTTTTCTCTGTGAAACAGGCTGTTTTGGTTAATATTTTTTCGTGACTCCTGTCAATGTGTTGTCACACTGCAAACCCCACTAGCCTGGGCCTGGCAGTGTGTGCAGGTTACTTCAACACGTTTGTCTCCAGGTAGGGCCAGGTGAGTCACTGCTGTAAGAAACTGCAGCCACACCTCGCTGGGAAGTGTCAGCACCCCAGCACGTGTGTGGGTCACACCGCACTCTGTGCACACAGAGGTCCTGCTGCAGGGGCTTATGGCATATTGATAGGGTCAGAAGCAATCAGTGAGACATAAAACCTTGTCATACAACCTGCCTCTCACCCCTGCTAGGGTTTAGAAGGTGAGCACAGCCTGACAGCAGGCACAGACTGGGTCAAGGACTACGTGCTGGGGCAGCAGTGCAGCCTCAAGTGCTGCAGCTGCATTTCCAGGCTCCTGCTGTGAGAGTGTTGGGCTGGAATGGGGATTTTTCCTGGTGGATGTGGCCTGTGCTTCAGCACGAAAGGGTTAAGCTGAGGTTGATGTTTATGTAACCAAAGAGGGAACTCCCAGAGATGAGTCCTTGGCTATCTCATGTGTTGATGCATCAGAAGGGCTTGCAGAAAGCCTGGCTTGTTGCTCGCGCTGTAATTACGCACTGGAACCCTGTGCTTCAGAGTTTCCCCGGCTGCCGAGGGGGCAGCCGGGATGGAATTTGCTTTCCCTGCTGTGTGACTTGGCCTGTGGAAGCCTATTTTGTCCCCGAGGAGCTGGAGACTGACCACAGCTGGATGTGGATGGAGGTAAGGTGTGCCGGGCCCCTGCAGGGGCTCCCAGGTGCTGGCCGTGCCTTGTTCGTGTGCCTGGGATTCTGCTGATCCGCAGGTTGGGCTGAGGAAGGAGGATCTCCAGTGGGGTGGTTGAGAGGTGTTCCTGTCTCCCAGCTTGTACAGCTCAGCAAGTCCAGACTTCCCTGGGTGCCTTCCAACAGCACAGGGCTGTCCCAGCACCCCAGGATTCTTCCTACTCCTGTGGGCAGAGAAACTCTGTGCCTGGTTTTGAGCGAACTTCTCGCTTAGGGAAGAAGTTGAATGAGTCTCCTCTCGGTTCCAAGAACCCTGTGAGTCAGGGCTCTGTTTCGGGAGCAGGCTTCCCTTCCCGGAAGGGCAGCGCAGCGGAACACAGGCTGCACTGAGTCATCCAATGGGCTTTTTTTATATATGTATTATTATTTCTCCTAGAGAACCGTTCAACTGCCAGAGCCTTCAGTAACGTTAACATTCCTGCATAGGGGATCTCCCCGTGCCGTGCAGAAGGAGAGGAGTGGAGCCCACCCGCTCCTTCCTCCCCACATCCCCATGTGGGATGATGAGCAAGGAGCCAGGGAAGGGCTGAGACTTCCCCTGTGCATTCCACATTATCTTTAGGGATGAAATTGTTCCTGGCTGATTTCGGGAAGGCTGAGCTGGCCGCAGGAAGGAGGGACAGCGCAGACAGGATGGGCCTGGCTTGGCACTGAAGAACAAAACAAAAGTCCTGTGACTGAAACTTTGAAGGACACTATGTCCAGAAAGAAACTTTCGCCTGTTTAAGCGTCATTTAAGTATTAAAATGCACATCAGCTTAATGAAGTACATGCTACCACGCATGACTCTCTTGCTCAGTTTCTCCCCTAGATCATGCTATATGTGGTGTGGGAGGAAGAGGATAAGGGTGGGCTGTGGATGAGAGAGGCAAGAATTTTGCCTTTTGAGGAGGAAAAAAAGCTAAAAAGCCCTTGGAGACACTTGATGGGTGACTCTTCTCTCCCTGCACCCAGGGTGGGATGATGTCTTCTTGGTCTTTGAGGTCTCTGGATGCGCTCCTGGTCTCTGAGGACCAGCTGGGACACAAGGGGTGTGTTTTTTACCAAATTTCATACACTTAATGCAACAGCCTGCTTTCCTTGGGATCTGCCCCGCAAACATTCCCTTTAATCCCCCAGCCAGTGACTCCTCCGCAGGCCTGCCTGATCCAAACTCCGCCTGTTCTCAGGGAAGCTTTGCAATGAGAACCAGGCTCTGGCCCTGGGTGTGCTGATGACTCGGGTCTGAGCTGTTCCTGGCCAGGTTTGCCCGGGAAGGAGTGAGGCAACACTGGGATCATTGCTCCTTGCAGTGACACCAACCTGCTGGTGTTCCATGTGGGAAGCTGGGCCGTGCTCCAGCTTTTACCCATTTAGTGTTTTGTTCATGGAGGTTTTTAGGTCGTGTCCAACACAGCTTCCCATGAGCCAGGCTTAAATGTGACCTTGGATTAACTGTCACTGATAAATGCTGCCCACTGTGGTATTTGGGCAGGAAAAGGTGCAGCCTGATGCTGCTCACGTGATTCCAATTTTTAGCTTCATTTTTGCAAACATGAAGGCTGCATAGAGAGGGACAGAAACCTGTGGAGCAGCTCTCCAGCTTCATCCCAAATGAATGAATGAAGCTTTTGGCTTCAGCAGGGAACGCTGGGCAGAAATGCTGCTGCAGTGGGTGGTGGAATGTCTCCATCTGTGGCCTCCAGAGGCAGGTCCCTGGAATGGTGTAAGCTTCTCTTCTCAGCAGTCCTGAACTTCCAGCAGGTGCTCTTGGTCACCTGCTGCTGGTTCCCAGCTCATCCACTGCCTTATTCACCATGAGGAGCTCATCACAGCAGCAGGGTCAAGCACTTTAGGAGTTCCCAGTTCATGTTGTGGCCTTGGTGCAAGACAAGCCCCCCAAAAGTGCAGTGGGGGCTGGATCAACTGCTCTGGAGCCATGAGTGGTTTCTGTGCTGCTGAGTAATCCTGCTCATGCCCCAAAGGTACCTTTTCCAGCTGTGGCTGCTGGACTGCAGGGCCTGCTTGTTCCTCATTCTGGGATGAAAAGGGCAGTTTCCTCATCTCATGTTTTCCATTGTTGTTACACCGGGCACTGGGACATGCAGTAATTCAGGAATTAAACTATTTCCTTAAGCTACATAATTAAAAGTCATTATATTTAGGTCCACAAATTAATTGATTCATAATTCTATTAAAGCTGTAGCTAGCACAGTGAGAGGCTTTGAACTGACTTCTCCAGTGAGATGTTTGATACATCCCATGTGTCACATCAAAATTAAGTATAAATTTCTGTGCTGAGCTTGTAACTTTGTCTGTGTGAAGGACCATTTTTGTTCCAATGGCAGGACAAGGGAGGAGGGTGGTTTGGGAGCTTGGATTTGGGGGGCAGGGGTGCATCTGCCCACAAACAGATGGGACTTTCCAGTTCTTAAGACTGAAAAGAAAAAAAAATCATTTTAGCATCAGCAGGATCAGTCTTGAGAGAGAGCCTCTTAGATGACTGCAAGGAACCAGGACAAAACCAGGTTTAAAATACTCATCCTAGGGACAGTGATATCAGATACTGATCTGACCCGAACTCTGTTAACTCCTAGTGTGATAAAAAGCTGCTGGTGGTGGCAGGGGGTCTCCTGGTGCTCAGTTGGGTGTGTTTGAGATGCTGGTAAGCCCAGGCAGGTGCTGCATGGTGGGGGTTGAAGTGGAGCCCCTGTTTGTCCCTGCTCCAAAGGCCTGCCCTGCATCACTTTGGAGATGGATGATATGGGAGTTTGTCCAGCAGTGCAGGAACTGAACTTCCAGAGCCCTTGTATTCCCTCACCAGGAGCTTCAATCCTTTTCCAAGCCCAAACAGAGATGTTTGGGGCCATAAAGGCTCAGTGCATCCTGTGTTATCATAATCAGAATAATCCACACCACAGCATCAAGTGTATCTCATTTCACATTACAGAGTCCCCGACCTTTTGCCCATCCAGCCTTCTCCAAGGTGACAACTCCTGCCTCCTGAGACGTTGGAAAACCTAGTTTGGAAGAAGAGTAACGATACAGTTGATGCTGAACTACGTGAGTCCTCAGGTTGTTTTGATTACAGCAGCACCATTTGCACCAGCAAGCCAAATTGCACAATGGGATTATCTCAGAGCTCCTGTGCAGGGGGTTTCTGCAGTGGAAGTGTTACTCACATTTCCAGCTGAAGTAGTGATGGGCAAGGAGAGGAGGAGTTCATAAGGATGTTGGATCAGGATTGCAGAATGAATAGAGCAAGGAGCACGTGGGGTTCAGAACCATGTCCTGTTCAGCTGACTGGGATGGTGACACTGCTCTGTGGAGGTGTGAAGGTGCTGGAGTCAGGAGTGCAGGGATACAAAGTCTGCTGCAAGACTCCTCCCTTTATCTGCTGGCTGTCGCTGGTCCTGGACAGGTGCTGCTGGATGAATCAATGCAGTGAGATCAGCCTGTGTCCACACAATGGGCGGGACTGCCAGAGGCTGAACTTCACTCACAGGGAGGTGATTTATCAATCTCTTACGTGGTGAAACACCCGGGATCTTGTAAAACAAATATGTACAACCCAAAAAATATTTTCCCCTCTTGTTGTAACCTCTTAGGAAAGAACTCCTGGGATTTGGTTTGAGTAAGGAAATGGAGCTGTGCCTGGTTCCACTTCTCACCTATCCCCCAAAGTATCTTTAAAAAGTGAGAGCACAGACATTGAATGTGTAGATGTTTGCAAAAGTTTTTGAAGCCATTTTCTAAAATCTAGAGATGAAAAGGAGCTGTACTGGGAGCAGAGGTTCAGTTGGCTGGAGCTGATGGATGTGGAGAGCTCACACCACACCCCACCCAGCAGCTCACCTGAGAGATCTTTTTCCAGCTAAACTGAAACAAGACTTTTCTTTAGAGAAGGAAGTGGTTTAGGTCATAAACTTTGAATTTATCTGCCCCTTTAGGTCTTGGCTGTGCAAATTCTCTTTAGATTTCTGAGCAGCAGATGCAAACCATGAGATTCACATCTAATAGATCAAATGGGGTTTTGCCCATAGTGGTTGTGCAGGAAAACACTCATGTTGTCACCAGTGTTGCCTTTCACTGGAATGTCCATTGGAGCATTTAATGGTGTGTTAGTTCTAAACACAGCATTGATTCCTGCACATGGAGGCTGAGGTGACAGGGTTTTATGTGCTGGAGTCCAAATTCCAGCTGCACAGGATGTAGGTAGATGGAGATGTAATAAGGTCAGAGTCTAATGAGGTACAGAGAGAAAGGAGACTTTTTTCAAGGCTAAAAATACATTTTTGAAAAAATATTGTGAACCAGACTCTCACAATAACTATTGTGCTTGTTTTCTATGCTCTTGTTGGGCAAGGTGAAAGACACTAATTTTTGTGGTCAGTTTTGTGCATTCTTGGCTGTTTGAGGAAAAGACCCGAGTCTCTGAGGGACTCAGTGGGTGGCTGTGTTGCCTTGTGTGGATCCTCTGTGGAGGAACCCCCAAAAGGCTTCAGGGCTTCAGCAGCAGCAGCAGACACCCATACACAGGGCTAACTTGGGCATCTTCTTTCAGAACTTTTAGAATATGTTAATTTGCAAACTTGTTTTTGCTGTAAAACAAGCTTTAATTATCTTGACTCGTTCCCACTATGTCTCTCAAACAACTGTTGTAGGAAATGTTGCCCTGAATAACGAGGCTGATTTATGCTTTGAGAGCTGCTCTGAGCCTGCAGCCCACCCCTGGTCTGTCAGCAGGGAGCCAGGGCTGTGTGTAGACACACAAGTAGGCAGAGCCACCAGTGCATCCGTAGGTGAGAGCCTTCCAGTAGAAATCAGGGATAACGGGAGAAAATCACTCAGTGGCTCGTCAGTTGTGATCTCTCTTCTCTTTCAAGAGCCAAGGATGAAGCGGCGAGCATCGGACAGAGGAGCTGGGGAAACATCCGCTAAGGCAAAGGCTCTGTGTGCAGGGATTTCCGGGAATAACGCCAAGAGAGCAGGTCCTTTCATCCTGGGTAAGCAGGGACGGGGCTCTGCACTTGGCAGGGTGGCTGCTGGTGGCAGAACTGAAAACAAAAGGCACTCTGGAATGAGGGGAAGCAGGTGTGTAACTCAATGTCTTACCTGAGAGTGCAGGTCACTGGATGTGCAGAGAGCAGCCTGGGAGCTCCTGCAGCTAGCCAAGCTGAGAAGATGTGGGATGCCAATGTAACAAGGCCGGCAGGGCTTGGGAGAGAAATATGAGATCTTGATTTTACCCCTTGGGGGTTTTTTTTGTGTTTTGTTTTGTTTTGTTTGAACTCTCTTCTTAAACTTTGTTAAATACCAAAGTCATTGGGGGGTTTTTGATTAGAGCTGTGGGGAGATGTTTGACCCTGCTGACCTGGAATGTGTTGTCACATCAGCGTGGGGCAACTTAATAATTCACTAGTGGTCACTCAGAGTTGTATGTACCAAGGCAAAGTCACTCTGCCAGATCTGGAGAGTTGCTAGAATAGTTGTTGGTTCAGAATTGGTTATATAAACTGTCAAAAATCATAGGCTTCACATTGGAAACCAATGGAAAATCAATTGGAGCTGACTGATTTAAAGTGAGGAGTGGAGACTGTATGTTAATTTGAAATCTGGGCTAATTTGGACACCCTGAGCCATCCCTGCAGAGGTGGCAGCTGTGTTCCCAGGTGTGGCAGTAACAGTTGCCATGGGTGTTGCTGTGAATGTAAGAGCTGTGTGGTTCAGGCATGCAGAAATTAGGATTTCTGCAAACAGCTGGGCCATGTGTGGGCTTTGATAAATGTTTCTCCAGAGAACAAATGAAACATTTTCCCAAAAGGTTTCAGAGTTCAATACCTTTTTTTTTTTTTGCTTTAGATTTGTGAAAATGCACTCAAGCTCCTGTAAAAAAGGGAACTTGGTGCAAGCAAACATAACTAGTGACAGCTGATGTAACCCGGGTTAGTCACTGCTGCTGGAGGGAAAACAAGTCTGTTTCTGCTTTGTGCTGTAGGTCCACGTTTAGGTAACTCCCCTGTGCCAAGTATTGTTCAGTGTTTGGCAAGAAAGGACGGGACAGATGACTTTTATCAGCTGAAGGTAAGCAAACTGCAGGCTCCCAGACCTTCAGGGCTCTCCATCTCCTGTGCAGAAACACTTGGGCAGTGAGTGAGTGGTGTGGGCTGAACCAGTGCAGTGGGACACAGCTGCTGCAGCTCCCCCTTGGCAGGGCCAGGTCCATGTCCCCATGTCCAGATCAGCCCTGAGATGAGGCCTCTGCTGCTGTGCTGCTCTCCCAGAGCCCTTGGATCTGTTCCTGAATGGGACAGCTCCAGGAGGGAAAAAGCACCTGGGATATTTGCAGACAGCCACCTTTCCATGTTAATGAAGCTGCTGCTGTGCATTCTGCACGGATGGTGCTGAGTTCAGACAGGTCTCTGGCAAGCACACAACCATCAGAGCAGTTCCACTAGCTGTTAAACACATGGGAATGCCAAAAATGAGAGAGGGCTGGGGGCATCTGTGTGCCTCTGGGAGCTGTAAAGGCATTTTCCCTTTTCCTGAAGATTCTCACCTTAGAAGAAAGAGGTGATAAAGGAATAGAAACCCAGGAGGAGCGACAGGGCAAGATGCTGCTGCACACGGAGTATTCTCTTCTTTCCCTGCTCCACAACCAGGAAGGAGTGGTCCATCATCACGGGCTCTTCCAGGTACACTTGGTCACCATCCAGGCTGGGGCAATGCCAGGGATTGCTGATGGATTGAGCTGCTTTTGTTTAAAGTACAGTTCCTGCTGACGCTGCTCTTGTGTGTCCGAGTTGCAGCACTCTGAGGTTAATCACTGCTGCTTCAAACAGGAGCTCTGGAGAGTACAGTAGGATTTGGGGAAATGTGAGAACGTTCACAGACAGGACAGGCACTCAGCACCCCCCCTTCAAACAGAACAACAGCTATTTCATTGGCAAATTAATTAGCACCTTTTAGAATTAAATTTGCGCTTTCTGGTCTCTGTACTGTTTATAACTTGTAAGAGGGGACAAATAGCCAAGAAACTGTTTCAGCAAGTTAAACCAGTCACTGTGCTGGTCAGTTTTTGTGTGAGAGGATTGTGCTGCTGTTGGTGCCTTTAGTGAGGGGCTGATAGCAATTACTACTTTGGGTGTTGGTATTGACTGATTTTCTGGTTACATTTTGCCAACACACTTTTCACTTGAGACCATCTGTACTAAATCTTAAATAAGCCAAATGTCCAGCTCAGCTGTGTCTTGTTTACTGTCATGGAAGCACTGCTAATTGTGCCTTGAGATTTCTGTTCTTATGAATGGTGTGTTGGATCCCTCTGTTCCCAGAGGCTGCTCCACTGCAGAGCTGGCCTGGGTTCAGCTCAAAGTGTCTGTGTGCATAAAGAGCATTAGTGCTGATGTGCACACAGAGCCACACAGCAGAGACTTCTTCTGCCTTTTGCACTCCTCCTCCTAGGAAAAGTTCTTCCCTGTGAGGGTGGGGAGGTCGTGGCACAGGCTGCCCAGAGAACCTGTGGCTGCCCCATCCCTGGAAGTGTTCTAGGCCAGGTTGGGCAGGGTTTGGAGTAATCTGGAATAGTGAAAGGTGTCCCTGCCCATGGCAGGAGATGGAATGAGATGAAACTTAAGATTCCCTCCAATCCTTACCAGCCTTGGATTCTGTGATTCATTAAGTAGAGCTCCTGTATCTTCTTGAAATCCTGCCTCAGGACAGAGGCCAAGCACTGTGATTGCATTTGCTTATTTTGAAATCACCCCCCAATTATTCAGCTGTTTATTCTGCCAGGCTCTGTGTGTGTGCCCTGGAGCTTCCCTGAGGGGTTGCTGCTGTGTTTGCCTCCCCGCAGGACCGAGCTTGTGAAATCATAGAAGATCTCGAAGCCAACAGGATGGTGAGGAAGATGAAGAAGCGCATTTGCCTGGTGTTGGACTGTCTCTGTGCTCACGATTTCAGTGACAAAACAGCAGATCTGATCAATCTGCAGCATTATGTCATTAAAGAGAAGAGACTCAGCGAGCGGGAGACCGTGGTGATATTTTATGATGTGGTACGAGTGGTAGAAGCATTACACAAGGTGAGAGCTTGGAAAGAGAGCTCCCTTCCAGTGCTGGGAGGCAGAGTTTTCCCACGTTAGAATAGTAGATGCTTCAAAACTTCCTGGGGCAGGCAGTGGCCAAGTTACAAGCTGTGGATGGTAACAGTGTTCTGCATAAGACCTCGTGCCCCAAGCCCTGAAGTGCATTCCCTTCCCTGCCTGCTCCTCACGTGTCTGGATGATAATGTGGTGTTTGTGGGCTGTGGAGAGGGGCCAGCTGGGCTGAGGGCAGGTCAGGTGAACCACAGTGTGGTAACCTCAGCCAGGGGCAGTCAAAGAGGAGAGCAGAGCCTGATCAAACACAGGAAACAGAAACTGTTTCCTTGCGAAGCAAAATAAATCGCAGTGTAAAAACTGACTGGAGATCAGAACGTCAAGCTACAAGTTTTGAGATCAATGAACTAGAAACTATTGTAATAAAAATGGATTCTGCTGATGTTTGACTCGTTCCCCTGTGCCTTGGCAGGGCAGTGCAGCGTGGGTCTGGTAAAGGAATGCTCCTCAGATTGCTCTAACCACGCCTGGACACTTCAGTTTCAGGTGTCTTAGGTACACTAAGTCTGTCTTTGTGTTCAAAGTAGCAAATTTGCTTGTTCTGTCCTGATCACAATCAAAAGTGAGGGGCACAAAGTACTCAGGGTGAAACCTGACCTGGGTTATTTCAGAGAATGCAGATGCCATGATTTCTTTTTAGTGCTCTTGTGCAAGTATGAAATTTATACTTCTACAACAAATAGGCTTTTGCTCATGTAATACTCCTGTATTTTTTACAGAAAAATATTGTGCACAGAGACTTGAAACTAGGAAACATGGTGCTAAACAAAAGGTAAGTTTGCTGGAGAGCTGCTGGCCTGGCAGTAGTCCTGTTTCTTCCTGAAGCAGATTTCTAATACAAACACAGCACTTGCTGAGTGCTCTTGTGCAGGAGGGTGAGGGAAAGGGAAAGCAGGCTGTGCAAAACCATGAATCCAACTTACAGTTATATAAATTAATCTCTAAAAATGAATTTAGCCCCACCTAGGTAGTTCACTTTTCCCACCCAGCTTAGTGGCCCCTTGTCAGGACTTCTTTTTGGAATCCAACTGCTGAAAACTAAATTTTGTAGTAATTTAGTAACCTGCAAGACAAGTACTGATTTTGTATATAGTAAAAAGAACCAAAAAAACATGGCAGTTGGTTTTGTTCCCATCATTCACCCTCCATCATGCTAAAGGCATTCCCAGCCCTGCTGGCTGTCCTACAATCACAGCAGTGTTAGATCTGACTGCTGCCCTGCTATGTTTTTGCTAGCAGTGAAATATTGACTTATCTAAACAAAAGCACTTCTGTCCAGTGTGTGTTTGTGTATAAAATGGCTCCCTTGTTCCATTGCTGGTTTGACAGGAGCCTCTGGGGCCTGGCAGGTGCTGGATGCTGGTGCAGACCCAGAGGGACCAGGTCCCTGCCCGGCAGGAGCTCAGCAGGAGCTCAGGGCAGGGGCTGGTGGCCTGGCTCTGCTTGGTGCCTCTTTGGAGCTGCTCAGTGCCTCGGGGTCTGTGTTCTTTAGCTGGCAGCCTAGCTCAGCTCAGGTCCTCTGCTCTCTCCTGCAGGATTACATTACTGACTAAATATTTTGCACTAAGTTGAAGAATGAGTGGAATTCATCCTTTTCACACTGTCTGGGTTTCTGTGGAATGAATAAAAAGCGGGAAGGCTGGAGTTCTGCAGGCTTTGAGTCTACAAAGCTTGCAGGTTTGCTGGGCTCACAGCTTGCTGCTTTCTCCTCCCTATCACTGAAAGGAAATGGGTTTTACCTACAGAGCTTGAACTTCTTGGTTCCCCCCACACACACACGCAGCAGCTGCTGCCTCTCAGGGCCACCTCTAAGTTGTTTCAAGTTGTTTCTGTAGAGCTGCTTTAAGATAAATCTCCTCTGCTTGCTGCTTTGATTCTCCTCCTTGCTGGAAGAGGCAGACAAAGGTTGGTGCTTCAAAGGATCCATGCAGAACTCCCCTTCTTTTCTGGGCACTGAGTGCAGGGGAGCACCTCACCCATGGGGCTACACCCAGGGCCCCACTAGCAGGGAGAGGTATTTGAAGCTTTGAACACACTTGCCAGAGTCACTCTTTGTGTTACATCTCTGCTTTTGCTTTTTACTCAGCGTTGGTGAGGGAAAGCTGCAGCCTGTGCAGCAGTGAGTCACGGGGAAGGGTGGGAGAGTGTAAGAGCCATCTCCATGGAGAGGAGCAGCCGGGGGGGCTGAGCAGAACCGTTTGTTCTGCTCCAGCCCTGCTCACAAAGAGCCAGGTGCCTTCTCAGGGCAGGGAAGGAAGGTAACAGTGTGGTCCTGCTAGGGTCTGGCAGACACGTCCCACCTGGGGCTCCCTCAGGCCTCCTTCCCCACAGACATGAAAGCCTCTCAGGTTTCCTCATAAGCCAGTGCAGGAGGAGTTGAGTGATTACAGATTAGATCGAATTTCAGGGACTAAATAGAACCAAGCAACCCTGAGCATTTTAGTGTCCTATAGAACACTTAGTCTTTTAAATCCTTAGCAAATCCTTGCAGCTTGTTATTCAGCCAGGGAAGTCTCCTGACAGTTGAAGCTAACACTTCTTAAACACAAGTCTGTCTGTTTTAATAACCAGCTCTCCGTGGCCAACCCACAGTTGGTTCTATTTCATTTGTCTGTGAGACTGGCTGGAAATGTTTCTTGGTTATTGTGACTGACTTAATCCATTCTCTCAGGTTCTAATTGTGAAATACTTTTCAAGAAATCTTCCAGACAGTGTTATTGTACTCACACTTTTACATTGTAAGTTAAAATCCAAATTGTCTGAATGACAGGGAAGATTAATGGAACAATAGCTTTGTAATTAGCTCACTTGCACTGGAAAAAAAAAACATTAATGGGAGCTGGCAGTGCCGTAGGGAAGTAGGGGTGAACTAATAAAGAAATTCTGTGTACCTGCAGCTCTCCCTTTTCTGCGTGAGGTTTCTGGGTGTTGATCAGGCTTTGTGTTGTGCACACCTGTGTGTGGAGAGCAGTCCTGTGGGTCAGATGGAGCTGCCACCACGCTCGTGTGTGGGACTCTTGAGTGACAGAGGCGTGGTTGTGCTGAGTCTGATCACAACTCCTGCAGCTCCTCTGGTGACTGTAAACACACAGTGCTCAGGGGCCAGGCATGGGGCAGCTTCCACAGGGTGTTTTCCCTCAGCTCCCAGGAAATGCTGTGTGGAGAAGATGGCAGCTGAGAAGTGCAGGGCAGAATCAGCAGCTAAAATAAACCCCAGCTTTTTTGACACTCATACCCTCCAGTGGTCAGGCAGCACCTGGGCAGATCCTGCAGCTCTGGTGCTGCAGGCTGGGATGCTCCTGGGAGATTAGCCAAGGCTGCAAGATGAGCCAGGTACACCCTGTGCTTACAGCCACGCTGACACAGGCCACCCAGACATTGTCACAGAGCCTTTTACTGCCCCTGTGAGTGCCTTGCAAGCCTTGCTGGCAGGCCTGGAATCCCTCCCCTTGGGGATGGAGTTCCCTTGATAGCTCTGTGTTCTTCTCCCAGCACTTCAAGCTCCCCAGAAAGCCCCACAGGCACAGTCCCTGTTCTGGAGTCAACTTACTTACTGTGCAGGATGGACTGTATTCCCTGACATCTTGTGCTTCTCCCCAGGACTCACAGGATCACCATCACCAACTTCTGCCTGGGGAAGCACCTGGTGAGCGAGGACGACCTGCTGAAGGACCAGCGTGGGAGCCCTGCCTACATCAGCCCAGACGTGCTCAGCGGTAGGAATTCCCCTCGACACTCACTTCACTCATCTGTGCCTCCTGACAATGAATAAAGCCACCTGTTGTGTTCCCATATGCACCTTCATGAGAGCCTCTTGATTAAGGTCCAGTTAGGAGACTTGGTCTGGTTTTCCAGCTGGGAAAGTTGGAGGGAAGGAGAGAGCCTGACTTTTTTATTAAGGCTTGTCTGAACTTCAGAACTAGTTCAAATCTGGCTGTTCCCAAATAAGTCTGATTGCAGACAACATGTTCTGTTTCCAGTGTCACAGTTCAGTTCCTGAGGCTTCCCTTAAGCTGCAGGTAAAACCCTGGGCCCAAGGAGCAGCCAGTCAGTCCAGATCCCACCAGGATGTCAGTGTATTCCAGCTGTGCACTTAGAGCACCACTTCCTCTAGCTGCTGCTCACTTCCAGGAGGGAACTAGTGACCCTCTGGGCAGCTTCTGGACCAACTGAGAGAAGTTACTTAAAATTAAAGGAATGATGACAGCAGGCCAGAGCAGTCTGGGCTGGATCCCCCCGCTCCAGCAGCCTGGCCTGTGCCTTGTCTCCAACAGAGACTTTGAGCAGAGTCTGGCTCTAGCACAGAGCAGCTTTCCCTGGTGTCCTTCTGCCTTTAACTGCTCCCAGTGCATGGGACCATCAGGAACAGCTGTGCTTTCTGTCCAGTTGCTTCAGGAGGTTTCTCTCCATGAGCTCTCATCTCTGCTCTGTTCATTAATCTATGGAACCAGATGGGATCCACCCCAGGGTGATGAGGGAGCTGGCAGATGAGCTTGTGAAGCTGTTCTCCATCATTTACCAGCAGTCCTGGCTCACTGGTGAGGTTCCAGAGGACTGGAAGCTGGCAATGTGACACCCATTCACAACCAGGGTGGGAAGGAGGATCCTGGTAATTACAGGCCAGTCAGTCTGACCTCAGTACCTGATAAGGTAATGGAACAGTTTATACTGAGTGTCATCACACAGCACTTACAGCATGGCCAGGGTATCAGACCCAGCCAGCAGGGGTTTAGGAGGGGTAGGTCGTGTTTGACCAACCTGGTCTCCTTTAATGACCAGGTGACCCTCCTGGGGGATGCAGGAAAGGCTGTGGATGTTGTGTATCTGGACTCCAGCAAGGCCTTTGACACTGTCTCCCCCAGCACACTCCTGGAAAAGCTGCAGCCCACGGCTGGGACAGGAGCACTCTTTGCTGGGTCAGAACTGGCTGGATGGCCAGCCCAGAGAGTGGTGGTGAACGGTGCTGCACCCAGCTGGGGACAGGCACCAGTGGTGTCCCTCAGGGCTCTGTGCTGTGGCCAGCTCTGGTCAATATTTTTGTTGATGACATGGATGAGGGTATTGAGTCCTTCATCAGTAAATTTGCAGGTGACACTAAGCTGGGAGCGTGTGTCCATCTGTTGGAAGGTAGGAGGCCTCTGCAGAGAGACCTGGAATGGTTGGATGGATGGGCAGAGTCCAGTAAGATGAAGTTTAATAAATCCAAGTGCCCAGTCTTGCATTTTGGCCACAATAACCCTTTGCAATGCTCTAGGCTGGGGATGGTGTGGCTGGACAGTGCCCAGCCTGAGGGTACTGATGGACAGCAGGTTGGACATGAGCCAGCAGTGTGCCCTGGTGGCCTGTGCATACAAAGCCTCTCCCTCTTGTAGATCCAGATACCAGGCACTAACACATGAGTTACTTGTTCCTGGTATCCCAAGCAACTGTATTGCAGAAATGCTCTCAGAGGGAGCCAGTCCTGGAATATCCAGCCCCAGTGGACTCCCCTCAGGAGGTTTTTTGTCAGGTTTGCAGGCAGCAGCAGTAAATGTAGCCGAGTTCTTCAATTGTGATCTGCCAGGCAGGTTTGAGGCACTTCCCTCCTGGCAAGGAAGGGAGCAAAGGCAGGCGAGGAGGTGGATCCTGGGGCTTTTGCAAGCCTTTCCTGTTCTGCAGGATATCCTGAGGCCCTTGTGACCAGATGGATGATAGAAGCCAACTGCTCTGCAGGAGCTTGGAGCAGTTGTGGCTCAAGTGGTTGAAGGAAGCTACAAGGAGCTGCTCCTTTCTGCTCCGGGGTGCTGATCTATCCAGGCCTCCAGCTACCTTCTCATGTTTCTTCTAAGGGCACTCCTGTGGTGTAACTGGCCACAGGGCACTGAACACACTGTCTTGGCTGATGTCTGACAGCTGAGGCTGCTTGAAAGCCTGCAAGGCTCAGCCTTAGGTCAGGACTCATCCTGCTCTGCCCAGCCTGGCTCTCACTGCCATTGTGCTGCACCCCAGCTCCGGTGTCTGCCAACAGCCCTTCCCGTGGGGCCCATCATGTGCTCTCCAAAACACTCCCCCAAAATTGCTCAGTCTGCAGTTCCCCTCCAAGTATCAAGGGGAAAGTTACTTGAGGACATTCCAGGCGTCATCCCCACCTTCAGGCTTGGCGCATCCCTCTGTATTGCCAGTGCTCCTGTGCAGGGGGAAGCTGGAGTGCCTGAGGAATTAATCATTGTTGTGGGTCTCCAGGAGAGGCTGTCTCTGCTGAGGGATGGCTGCTGAAATGTCACAGCAGGAAAATTTGGAGGAGGAGGGAGAGGTGCCTTTTTCTGAGCATATAAAGCAAAGAATAATTAGTACAAATACCAAATGCTGCAGCAGTGACTCACTGTGTGAGTCAGAGGAAGTCTCTCCCTGAGTCCTGTGCTGTGCTGTAGCACTGGGCTTTGATTTGTGACCCTGTCCATGCTGCTGTCTGCTGATTATTGGGACCAAAGAGGCTTAGAAGCAGCATTTCCATCAGGTGAATCCTGGGGCTGCAGCAGCCTTGGGTTAGGGTTTGTCTAGTGTCTTTGTCTGAATGTCTTTGTGCAGGAAAGCACCTTCCTGTGTACTCTGTGGCTTTACATCTGGCCTCAGTGGCTGTGTGCTAGATCCATCCCACAGTCAGAGTCCCTTCTCCATGGGCTCAGCTTAATCCCTCCAGGTCTTCTTTCCTGCATCCTCCTTCCCTGTGCTTCCTGGTCCTTGGATTCCCTCCACCTTGCAAACTGAGTGGCTCTGTGTGAGGGACACTCACCTGGGAATGCCAGCACAGCAGTTCCAACTACCTGATGCCCTTGGTTCACAGCAGGGATATTCCTGTTCCATAGGGAGCAGGAGGACACTTGTGTGGCGATGGACAATTTGTTCATTTGCAGAGGATGCACCTTGGAAAGAGTTTTGGTGTCATGTTATGGGAAGCCTTTAGTGCTTTGGTTAATGCTTAGAAAAAGGATCCCTTGTGGGAGTTACTCAGCACCTCTGCTGTGGGAGGTGAGGGGGTTGCCAAGGCTGTGCTTTCCAGGATTTTCAGGCTGTGTGTGCTCTCTCCCTGCAGGCCGGCCATACCGTGGGAAGCCCAGCGACATGTGGGCATTGGGGGTGGTGCTCTTCACCATGCTCTACGGCCAGTTCCCCTTCTACGACAGCATACCTCAGGAGCTCTTCCGCAAAATCAAGGCTGCCGAGTACACCATCCCTGAGTGAGTACAGCCTGCCCTTCCTGCCTGGCCACGGGGGGCTTACTGGGCCAGCTGGAGCTGGAGAGGCTCCCCTAAGCACCCTGAGTGTCACAGCAGTACTGACAACAGGCTGTGTGCAGTAGACAGCAGGAAGCAGGAGCAGGGCTGGGACAGCTTGTGGGAAGGAGCAGAACAGTGCTGGCTCCTGTAGCTCCTGGCCTGTGCTCCCAGCACGTCCATCCTGCCACCGCTCTGCCCACCCCAGGCTCACCAGGTGTTGTCTGTCCCAGGGATGGCCGGGTCTCGGAAAACACTGTGTGCTTGATCCGGAAACTGCTGGTCCTGGACCCGCAGCAGCGGCTGACAGCTTCTGAAGTGCTGGATTCCCTCAGCTCCATCATAGCGTCCTGGTATGTGCAAGGGGAGGGACAGGACACGCTGTCTCTGGCCACAGGCTGTGTTGTTCCAGCTGTGGCTGGCTCACCTCACCAGAGGATTCTCTGGGAACTGCAGTAAGCCTTTAAATTCCATGTGTCCACCAGTGTGTGGATGGATACGGCTGGAGAGGCCTGTGCAAGTGCTTATGGCATCCATGGCCATCCCAGTGGGATCACCCTGGGGCTGGGTGAGGGTTGGGTGAGCAGTGCCGTGCTCTGGATCCCAGTGCTGTGCTCTCCTCCAGGCAGTCCATGTCCTCGCTGAGTGGCCCTTTGCAAGTGGTGCCGGACATAGATGACCAAGTGGCTAATCCTGAAAACCCCCAGGAGGTAGGTTTCCCTGCTTTCCACAGAACTGCTTTCCTGTGCCACTGTGCCAATCTGTCTGTGATGGCACCCATTGTGTCTCCAGCTGGGAAGGGGAGGGCGGGGACGACACAGCTGAGTCCCTCACGTTGTGCAGCGGAAGGAAGGGCCGGTGCTGCTGGGAGCAGGAGGCACATCCAGCTGGCTGAGCTGCCAGGAAGTGAGCTCGGCCCCAGAGCTGATGAGAGCAGCTCACTCCACTCCCAGCAGCACTCACTCCCTCACACACAGCTGGGAATGCTGGGAGGAGGCAGCAGTTTCGGCTCTGGCTCCCAGTGAGCTCTGCCATGGGAGCAAACATCCTGTTTTCCTGCGGTATGTTTCATGCTAGAAGTGTCACCCATGGCCTGGCTGCCCAGGGACAGCCGTGCAGGATCTGTGGCAATGCTGCAGGGACAGGGGTCAGGCAGCTGCAGCCTCAATGCTGCCAGGGTTGGGATGAGCCATGTCAGGACAGAGCTGTGTCCTGGTGGCACTGCTAGCTCACGAGGAGTCCTGCCTGTGTCCCCAGCAGCAGGTCCCTTTCCTGCGTTATCCCATGGTAGCTCAGGCCCATCAGAGGAGCCATGAGGCTGCCAGGTGTGGCTCTGACAGGTCGGTCTCTGCAGGTGAAGGTGACAGAGGAGTGCTCCCAGTACGAGTTCGAGAACTACATGAGGCAGCAGCTGCTCTTGGCTGAGGAGAAGAACACCTTGCATGAGGCCAAGAGCTTCCTGCAGAAGCGGCAGTTCGGGAACATCCCGCCGGTGCGGCGCCTGGGCCACGACGCGCAGCCCATGAACCCTTTGGACGCCGCCATCCTGGCCCAGAGGTACCTCCGGAAGTAGCTTCCCATGCCCCAAGAGCACGAGCACCACCCTGCAGTCTGCCCTCACCTCGCCTGCTCCAGCCTACAGCAATACCGGTGTCCCACGACGGGGAATAATGTAGCAATCCCAAGCTCTGTCCAGGGACACGCACTCACACCCGCTCCGGACGGAGAAGACTTTTGGAAAAGCTAGTTTTGGAAGCAGCAACCTCTTGGCATCTTCTGGAATCTGTTTTTTAAAAATCGAAGCCTAGATGACTAATCTGCTTTTGATCATGACTGTAATCTACCTCTCTTGTCTTTTTAACCATGCTGTTCTCTGGATCGAGCAAAGCCCGTGGGAAAGGAGGAGACTTCCAAGGGTGAAGCTGCTGGCACAGAGCCGTGGCCGTGCAGCGCGGAGCCGGCCCGTGGCGCCCGCTCCGTGTGGTTTGAATAAGCTTGGATTTATCAGGGTTTCTCGAAAGGCAGAATTTCTTGAAACCTCCCACTTCCCTTCATCTGCATCAAATCTGTTTCTGTCCTTACGTGCCGCCTGGCCTGGCCATGCTGGCCAGTCCTGTGTGGCCACCGCCTCAGGCAGGAGTTGAGGAGTCGTCCGGGCAGCGCCGCCTGCAGGGATCAGATCCTGTCCCCAGTTCAAAGGTTTTGCAGGACTTGGCCCGCCAGGGCCCCTGCCCCCTCTCCCACCTCTCACTGATTCCTTTAGTTTATAAGGATCTATGATTTAATCTTATTTTTCAGTAGCATATCCCAGGTGCAGTTACAGTTGCATTAATTCTGATTTAGCGTTTTCCCCCCTCAGTTGTGGTACAGATGTAATATATGAGTTATAATGTGAAAAGCTTCCCAGAATAATTCACCTAGAGATAGGAGGGGCTGGCTGAAGTCTCTACTGTATTTGTTCCCAGCTTTTCTTGCCATCCCAGCCCAAACCTGGGGCTGCCTCTGCCCTCGTGCCAAGGCAGGGGAAGGATATCCTGGTTTGTCACCTGGTGCCACTGGAAGAGCTTTGGCCTGTGCTGAGAGCAGGAATGATTGTTTCTGAGCCTCATTTATGAACTGGATGCCTGTCTTGCCAGATGAACTGTTCTCACACAGAGCTCCCATGGCTCCCAGTGCCCTGGCCAGGGCTCCTGCTCAAGGCAGCACCTTCTTCAGCTGCTTCCTTCCCTGCTCCTGGCTGCTCCCAGCCCTGGCATCACCCTCCTGCCAGCCCTGTGAGCAGGGAGGGTTGGAGCTGGGAGGGCTGCCCTGCTTTTTGGGGCTGCACTGCTCTCTGGGCCCAGCACAGTGGGCGTGGGCAGGGAGCGAGTGGCAGATGTTTGTAGCGTGTTGTTGCCTTTTCTTGCCCCGGGCTGGGGAAGGGGACGGGCTCTAAGCTGGGCCGCCCCAGCAGTGGCTCTGTGGGGACAAGGGGCTGGACCTGAACCTCCCTGGCCATGTCGGGCATTACGTCCTGCCTGCGCCTCGCCAAGGCCCTGTGGCCAGGCAGGGCCTCGTGAACACTAACACAGACCAGCTCCCTGCAGCACCCCAGCTGAGCCAGTAGCCCCAACTCCTTCGCCTTATTTATTTTGAAGATGATGGGTCTGTCCCGTGGGCCCATCACCCCCTGTGCCACCAGCAGCAGGGCAGGGATCCCCTGAGCACCCCAGCAGGGCCCTGCTCTCTCCTTCTGGTTCTCTCCTGCCTCATTCCCTGTTTGTTTTTACTGTTTTTCCCCAATGTTAAAGCAAAAAGCAATATTCTGGGACTCCCTGAGGCTGTATCACACCAGGATCCTGTAGTGGCAGCACCGGTCAATCCACTTGTGCTAAGGCAAACTGGAAGGGGGTGGTGCAGGGGGCATGGGGGGGCCACAGGGCCACGGCGGGACAGAGCCTGTTGTAAGGAAAAAAAAAAGAAAAAGAAAAAAAAAAAGAGGAAAAAAATTTGTATAAAGACGTTATTTTTGTACTACATCGGAACTACTCCTGCATGTCGGCAATAAAACTTCATACGACAGCCCGGCGATCCCACAGGGAAGGGGTGGGAGGGATGGGGGATTTTGGGGTACTGATGTGCTCTGGGAGATGTTGGGGGGGGGCAGGCTCACAGCTCAGCTGCCCTGAGTGCCCCATGGGGCCCTCAGCCTGTCCTGCCCCAAGGCCCAGTGCCCTGAGTCCCACTGAGCCGGTCCCTCCCCGTCCGCCCTGGAGTGGCCACTGGGGACAGCGGAGAGATCGTGTCAGCCTCGTGTCCCCGAGGCCCCACCGGCCCTGGCATGTCGCACACCTCGGCCGGCGGGGCTGAGCCAGGGCCAGCCTGCGTGGCCTCCACCTCCGTGGGGTGGCACCAGCCCCGGCAGCTCCCCCAAACCCATGGCGACCGCTGGGCCTGAGCTGGGGCTGAGCCCCCCAGCCCGGAGAGCCTGCCTTGTGTCCGGCACTGCCAGCCCAGCCTAGGCTGGGCACAGCCAAGCCCGGCCTGGCCGGATGGGCGCTGGACAAGGCTGGGACGGGGCCTGGAGCCGCCTGCGGGCCCGCTCCGGGGCGGTTCCAGCGCAGGGCCGAGCGTGGCGTCCCGGGGGAGCGGGACGAGCCCCGGCCCCGGCCCCGCTCAGCACCGGCCGGGGCTGCCATTGGCTCCGGCGGGAGCGCTGACCGCCAGCCGCCTCCGAACTATTTCCTGTTGCTGCAGCGTTAATGCTAAACAGACCTTGCTCTCTCTTCCCTCGCTCCAGCCAAAGTGCAGCGGCTCTGCCGCCGCCGCCTTCCCACGCCGGTGAGTACCAGCCCCGGGCACCGCGTGGGGCTCACACCGGGGCACCCTGAGGGAGCCGCGGGCACCCGGCCCCGCCGCCACAGCGGCTGTCGAGGCTCGGTCCCGGCCCCGCTCAGGTGCTCTCCCGTGGGGGGACGCGGGGCTGGTGGAGGCGGGCGCAGTGCAGGGACACGGGGGCTGAGGGCACGGGGCTCGGTGACACACGGCTCGGTGACACACGGCTCGGTGACACACGGCTCGGGCTGTGCGGACGTAGCGGTTGAAGATGCGGAGCAGGCGGCTTGGGGACACGGTGTGACGCTCGGGGACGCAGCACCGAGCAGCTCGGGGCTCGGCTCTTGGGGGCTCGGCTCTTGGGGGCCCGCAAGGCCCCACAGCCAGCCCGGCCCTCATCAGCACCCGCCACCGGCAGGGACCCCGGGGCTCCATGGTGGGGCTGTGCCCGTCCAGCCCCACAGCCGCCCCTTGCCGGGACAGGGCCCGGCCCTGCAGCTGCTCCTCGGGGAAGGCACCCGCCCCTCCTAGGGACCCTGCTGCCCTTGTTTTGGGGTGTCCCACTAGAGGGGCTGCCCAGCCCCGGGATGTGCCGCGGCCCCTCAGCTCTGGACCGTTCGGGATGGTTTTGCTGATGTGTCACATTTTCTGCATTTCTTTCCTCATTCCTCCCTCTCTGGAGCCGTTTCTGGGAATGAGCTCGTCCCCTGCCAGGGCCAAATTTCCTCCCGCTCTGCCCTGCCCGCTGTCCTGCCTCCCATCCTTCCCACTGCCCATCCTTCCCGCTGTCCTGCCTCTGATCCTGACCGCTGTCCTGTCCTGCTGGCCTTTGCCCTGTGCCTGGCCTTGTCCCTGTACTGCAAGGTCCCATGGCAAGGGGCCAAGGCTGGAGCTGGGCTGGAGCAGTGTCGGGGGCAGGGATGGGGACAGGGACACTGCCCCAAGAGTGTGTGTGGAGCGCACATGTGTGCACATGAGCCTGGTGTGGGACCCTGCTCTGCCCCGTGACCCGTCCCGGGCCGGGCATGGGACAGAGAGACTGGCCTGGTGCCACAGAGCCGCCTGATGCCGTGGCTGGGAGGAGCCAGATCCGTCCCGGTCCCTCAGGAAGGACGGAGGGTGGCGGGAGTGGGACGGCTCCATCTCGGCATCCGCGGGGTTCCAGCCCTGGATGGAGCAGCCCAGGCCAGGCATGAACCCCTGCTCAGCTGGAGCTCAGCAAGGAGCCCCTGGGTGCACCCTGGCATGGCCTTGAAAGGGACAGGGGACTTGGGGCGACCCCAGCCCCTGCAGAGCTTGCTCAGCCCGTGTCCCACAGATGCCCAGCACGTGCCGTCCCTGGAGCCGCTGAGAACTGCCAGGCTCAGGATGGAGAGTCGCCGGAGGGACATGGAGCTGCTCAGCAACAGCATGGCCGCGTACGCCCACATCCGAGGTGAGCCGGGATGTGTCTGGGAGGCCACCGCGGGCCCCGGCAGGTGCGGGCAGGTCCCTCACCCCCTCCGTTCCCCCCGCAGCCAACCCCGAGAGCTTCGGGCTCTACTTCGTGCTGGGCGTCTGCTTCGGGCTGGTGCTCACCCTGTGCCTGCTGGTGCTGCGCTTGTCCTGCCGGCCCTCCCCGCGGCCCCCGGCGCGCCCCGGCGACCTCAGCGAGGACGAGGAGGATGACGACGACGAGGAGGACGAAGAGGACACCGTCGACCGCGCAGCGTCTGAGTCGCTGCTGCCGGTGACCGAGATCCCGCTGGAGAGCCACGGCCCCGGGGACGGGGCGCTGGCCGTGAATGTGTTCGCCTCGGCCGAGGAGCTGGAGCGGGCGCAGCGGCTGGAGGAGCGGGAGCGCATCATCCGCGAGATCTGGCGCAACGGGCAGCCCGACATCCTGGGCTCCGGCACCATCGGCACCCTGGGCCGCGTCCACTACTACTGAGCCCGGCAGCTGCCCTGGCACGGTGTCTGCTCCCCCACGGCCGCTCCCGCACCGTGCCAGGAGGGACCGGGAGGAGCTGCCTTGGACTGTCCCTGCAGCACGGAGAGCCAGACCTCGGTGCCACAGGCACCCCCGGGGCTGGACTCGCCCCCGTTGGGACACGATGCACTTTGAGCCATTGGTACGACGGCTGGCACCAGCCGAGCAGCCCTGGGACACGCAGGGACAGGGACAAGGACAGGGCAGCCCTTGCTGCCCGGCTCAGCCGGGATCTGGCAGGGGTTTCACCCCGTGGGGCAGGGCCGGGGCCGTACGTCCATGTGAGCCGCGGGCTCCTGCCCCACAAACATGGTGCTGTTGTACACGAACTAGAGCCCAGCGTGGCGGGTCTGGCGTTTTGGGGGCCCTGGACACAGGGACGGTCTCGGCCCCTCCCCGAGCCAATTCTCTTCCCGGCCCCACTAAAATTAGCCGGGTCTTTTCCGGCATCGCCCGCCCTGACCCAGCGCCCTGCGGCCGGACCAAGGCGGATGTTCCCGCTGGGCTCTGGGCCGGCCGCTGCTCCCCGGGGATGCGGCAGCTCCCGCCGGGCTGAGCCGCATCCTGCCCCAGCCCAGCCCAGCCCCGCGGGGTGCCGGGCCCCTCTGCCCCCTCCCCGGCAGCTTTATAAAAATAGCTCCTTCCCAGGCTGGTTCCCCCGCCGCCGCCAGCGCCGGCAGGATCCAGATGTTTTCCAGATGTTCTCCAGTGGCTGGAGGCCAGGATGTGCTGGGGCTGGGACTGGAGCTGGCCTGGGAAACTGTGCGGGGGTGGAGGAGGAGGAGAAGGAGGAGAAGGAGGAGGAGGCCCTGCCCCAATCCTGCCACGGGCCCTGGTGGGACCCGTTGTGCCGTTGTGAGATCAGCCCAGCCCTTCAGGGTGTGGCAGCCAACATCCCTGAGCAGCCCCCACACAGCACTCTGTACCCAAAATAGTTTATTTTAAACAATTTCTATAGGTCCAGGGGCTGTTATGCTTCAAGGAGCAGTGCCTGGGTGTGGGGTGGGCGTTTGTATCCGATGGGTGCAGAACCGGGCTGGGGACAGCGAGGTCGGGGGGGCACACGGCACCAGGTGCCACCCACCTGCCCCGTGCCGTGGGTGGGCACCGCAGCCCCCCCGTGCTAACAGGGCAGCCCTTTCCTCACTCGCTCGATCTCCACCTGTGGGGAGAGGCTGTGATTGTTGGGGGGCACAGGGGACCCAGGACAAGGCCAGCCCTGGCAGGGACTCACCTGCAGCGCCTGGCGCTGAGCCCGCTCCTGGCACAGCTCCTGCCGCAGGTCCTGCAGGTCCTGCCTGCAACACGCCCGGGGGGCTCAGCTGGGGCCAGAGCAAGCAGCAAACAGCCCGGAGCCCCTGGGGACTCCCTGACACCCCATCCCCACTCACAGGTGCTGGACTCGCATCAGGTCCACGAGGATGTGCAGGGTCCGGACCTCAGCCTTCAGGTCCTCCAGGGCCAGTGCCCTCCCCTCCAACACCTCCAGCCCCTCTGTGCTCCATGGTGGGACAGGCGCCTGCCCCGTGCTGGGGACAGGGGCACAGACGGCGGCACGGGGCAGCCCCTGGGGCTGCTCCCCACCATGGGGACCCCCCGTGCTCCCCAGGGCCATGCTGGGTGGCCGCTGGCCAGGTACTCGTGGCCGGGTGGCTGTGGGGTGGCTCAGCCTGGCTGTGGTAACTGACACCGTGTTGAAGCCATTGGCATCTGCCAAAGAGAGAACAGGAGTCAGCCCCTGGTGCTGGATAGGGCCTGGCCACCCCTGCAGGCCCCTGCATGGCCCCTGCATCCTACCTGGGTCACCAGCTCTGCCCCACTCCATGTCAGCTGAGGCGCTGGGCTGGGGGTCATTGGGCCTGGGGACAGCAGAGGTGTGAAGTGGCACAGCCAGGGAGCTGCCAGCCCCACGCCAAGGCCAGCCATGAGCATGGTGCTGGCACTGGGACATCGCAGTGGCCCCAGACACCCCAGCACAGCCACATGTTCCTTACTTGGTGGCCAGCACAGGGGCTGGTTTGGTCTTGGCAGGAACGGGGGGAGCAGGAGCCATCCTCTTGGTGAGTGGGAGCTTGGTCGGCTCCATCCTCGCTGCTGCTGGGAGCTCTGGGGAGAGGAGGCAGAAGCAGGCACTGACAAGAGCGGGGCAGGAAGCGCTTCCTGCTCGTGACATGCCCTGGCCCAGGGGCCTGTCCCAGGCACATCCCTGTCCTTCCCTCTCCTCCAGCCCAGGACTCACCCGAGGGGCTCCCTGGCCTCGCTCTCTTGTCCTTTGCTCTGGTTGCAGCTGCCGGGGAGCAAAGGGGCTCCTCAGGTGCTGGGGAGGGACCCTCGTTACAGCCTCTCCCAGCCCCACACCAGCCCCACACCAGCCCCGCACCAGCCCCGCTGTGGTCGGCGCTTCCTCTGCGTGTGGCGGAGCAGGCAGGCAGCTCTGCAAAGCTCCGTGAGCACTGCGGCAGGGCAGGGTGTCATCCCGCCGCCATCCGCGGCACTGCAGCATCCCTGCACCGCTGAACCCTGGGGTCACACCAGGACAAGCCCACTGCCGTGGTGGGATACAGGACATCAGGCCGGGCAAGTGCCCAGGGACCACTCTGTTCTCACGGCAGAACCCCCATCACCACAGCTGGCCACGCTGTCCCTGTGGTGGGCCACCGTGTCCCTGTGGTGGGCCACGCTGAGCCCATGGTGGGCCAGCAGCCCTGCTGCTGCCACCAGCACAGCCCTTGTCACAGAGGCCTCGCAGACACCAAAATCGGTGCTGGTTTTACCCACCCAAAGATGTGGCTGAAGCACCAAGGGCTGCGGGGATGAGGCCACCCCTGTCCGAGGCCCAGTGCTCCTTCGCTCCGCTGGCACAGGGGTGAAGGTGCCCACAAGTGCCCGGCATCCCGCCAGCCCCTCGGTGGCAGCGCTCCTGGGCCCCAGGGCACGGTCCGGCCCGGAGCAGTGTGAGCGCACACAGGCGCTGCCGCCGGGCTGCTCCCCGTGCGCGGGACCCCCGGAGCCGCGGCTGCTCCCTCCTACCTGCGGCTTGGGGCTGCCCCCGAGGCCGAGCGCTGCCGTGCCGTGCCAGGCTGCCCCGGCCCCGCACCGTGCACGTGATGCCGGAGGAAATCGGCTCCACGCTGGGAAGGAAGTTGAAGCAGAGCGCACCTCAGTGCTGGTCCACACCGCATCCCTGCGCCCCACCGGGTGACTCCTGCTCCCCAACTCACCTCGTGCCTTTGCCGGGGCTGTCCAGCCATCCCGGCGGGACACCGAGGCTCCCGGCGCCGGACGGACACCAGGGCCAGACTCACGGGACTCTCCGTGCTGGTTCGGCAGCGCCGGTTTCGGCTGCGGGAGAGGGTTTGGATGAGGGTGGGACTGGAGGGCACCGGGGCCGGCGCAGTGCCGGGAGAGGCGCCGGGCCAGGACCGCAGCCGGCCCGGGGTGACAGCTCACACCGGTTCTGGCACCCTCGGCTGGAGGGGAAGTGAAACCCAAACTACAGAGGAGCCGAAACCCACAGACCGTAAGAACAGGGGGCGGTGCAGCCACGCCACAGCTGTCCCTCTGCAGGGCCTGAAGGGTCAGCGTGACACCAGGGATCCTGGTGGGTCCTGGCCACTGCCTTGTCCGGGTGACAGCGTGGATATTCCTCTTGGCCAAATGCATCTGACCCAGCACTACCGAGCTGGGAGCAGGGAGGGGGGCTGGGAATCAGCCACAGGACAGAAGGATGGCAGGACAGAGGTTCCATTGCAGAGCAGGAGGCTGTGCTCCCCCGGTCTGGCCACTCAGGCCAAGGAGCTGGGAACGCTGGGCACCCATTTCCTCAGGCTGGCTCACGGCTGAGTGTGAAGGGAAGCACCAGCCGTTAACCCAACACTGTCCCAACAGCTCTTGGCCAACACTGTTACCCACAGCAGGCAGAAAAGGAAAAGCTGAACTCCTGCAAAGGCTGCAGAGCCAGCAGCACTCCAGCACCCCCCTTGGGATGGCAGCGATGGAGCAGCAGCGAGGGCAGCACACGGGGCTGCAGCTGCCCAGTACCGGGCCCAGCCCCTGGGAGGAGCTCAGTGTGGGAAGGATGGAGCTGTCCCTGTGCACGGGTGACACAATCCCTGCTGGCAGCTCGCAGGGGAAGGGCCTGTGGCTGTGTCACCACTGTCCCCAGGCAACTACTGCCAAAACAGGGGCTGAATGATCTCTTAATGCATAAAACCCAACAAGGAGTTGCTCCCCTGTTGCTTCAGGCACTTGGTCCTTTCAGGCTCCCCCCGGCAACTCAGGACACAAACCAAGCAGAGTTACACCTACGACTTATTTTATTGTATTTTATTTGCATAAACAAACTTCGGGGCTTTGCTAAACAGGAACTGTTCAAGTCAAAACAAACCAAACTCTAGCTGGTGTGTGGGGAACAGCACAGCAATCCTGGGGAGAGGGACAGGGGGAGCACGGGCACGGCTGTGCCTCCCCGCCCAGGCTCATGACCTGGCCGGGAACCCTCCACAAACTGCTCCAGAGTATCTTTAAAGTAGAAGATAAAAAGAAATGCATCCTAAGGGCCGTCCTCAACCAGCTCAGGAGGAATCTGCTTTTTGGTTTTATAAAAAGATTAATAAAAAATATTGAAAAAATCTCATCTCCATTTATATTTTTCCCCAAGAAGAATTCGGAAGTTCCTTAGAAAATTGTGTCACCTTGGAAAGGGCACTCGGGTCACAACCAGCTGCAGGGAGGACACACAAATGCTACAAGCAGTTTGGGGTCCAGCACACACCAGGCCTAATAGTGAACACAAACAGTGGCCAGAAGTAGGGTGTAATTTTTTTTTTCTCTTTTCAACCATGCTAATTTTGTTAACTTCCAACATAAAAGGAAAACAATAATTTTTAAAAGGCCCTAAACTCAATTGTTACATTAAAAAAAGTTAAAAAAAAAAAAAAGAGTCATAGCAGTTTGGTCCCAACAAATGAACATTTAGATGTTTACTCACATGCTTCATTATTTTCTTATTTATAAGAACCAAAAATAGTTTCCAAAATTATCTCTGAATTGATGCTACTACGTATGTAAAGGCCTAAAATAAGCAGACTTTAGAAAATTGAATACACAATAGGGGAGGAAAATTTGAGCGGGCGAGTGAACCCCGACTGTCACTGGATCAAATTATAAAAGAGAAACAAAATGTCAGGACAGGTGGGGTCGGGTGGGCACAAACTAAAATCACATCGTCCTCAAAGCCTGTTACCAAAAAATAACCGACCATCCATAAGGTCACAGAGAAGGGAAAATCTGGGGTCTCACCCAGCGCTTGACCGTATCCAGTCCAGAAGGGAAGTCTTTGGGAAGAGAAACTCCAGGAGCGGATCCGAGCGTAAATGATGGATCAGTCCCAGTCCGTGCTTGGGGAGGCTGAACTCTGGAAATGCAGTTAAATAACGTCGGGATCGTTTCCGAGCTGCTCTCCAGGGCTCTGCTCAGCACGTGGGGATCACCCTGACACCCCAGCACCAGCCTGACCCCTCCCCTCCTGCCAGGGCTCCCAGAACCCACAGCTACTCGGCCGTTGTCTGCAGGGCGTCCTTTTCCTCGCGGTTTTCCGTTCCGCTTTCGTCGTCTTCAATTTCTCCCTCTTCCCCACTGAACTTGTCATGAGCCCACTTGGGGCTGGTGCTGGACTTGCGGAACATGAAGCGGCCTCTTCCCCGGGGGAAGGCGCCACGGCCGCGGCCCCTGTTCACCCACTTGTCCGTGCCCTCGCCCTCGCGGTCGTCGTGCTGCACGGGAAGCCAAGGACAGCAGGTGAGACAGGCTGGCACCGCCCTGCACCGCGCTCTGCGACCGCCCTTGGGGATCCACTTAATGGGAACCACTCTACAGGGAGCAGGAACAAGCTCTCTTTAGGCACGAGCTTCCCGTGAAGCCTCACCCGAAGCCTTACCTGGTGTGTCAGTGACAGTGGGTGCTTTCACCTCTAGAGCACCTGAGACCAGACACACCTGGAGCACACGGGTGTCTCAGCACCCAGGTACGTACCAAGTAGTATTTCTTGCTCTTAGGTGTGTATTCAGGGTCCCACTCCTCCTCTCTGCTGCGCTTCTGGAAGTCGTTGTTGCCGCCGCTGTTGCTGTTGTTGTTGCCTGAAAAGTTTCCTCTGCCCCATCCTCTCCCTCGAGCTCTGAACTGCTGCAAGAGCAACACACAAGAGAAAAATAGAACAGCTGCAGAGGCAGTATCCTCCCACCCCAGCCAGCTTCCAGGGCTCCCAAGATACCCAACATCCCTTCTCTGACCATCCAAAACACCTTTAAAACCTATCACTAAAGCAAGAGGACCGCTTTAGTGCGGCCGCACCATCCCCTCACACTCATGGTTTTGGGTTTTTAGTTCATCTGATCACAGAGCATATCACAGCTCCTGTGAAGCTGATGAAGATCGCCTAGAGGCATTTCCAGGGCAACCCCAAGCAGGTGAGACCCCTCTGTACATGGACTACACACCAGAGCATGGCCAAGCCCCAATGGAAGCATGCTGTGTGTTCATCGGGGTGCTCAGCATTACTAATGTACAGAAGCTTCCAGGCTCTGTCCTGCTCCTTCCATCTGGAGTTTGCTGCCCACAGCACATCCCTAGCAGCCTGGTTTATGCCCCAGACCTGGAGTGATTCCACTGGGGCTCATCACCCTGGGGGCTTCCCCTCCAGGGCAGCTTTAACTGAGAGCAACACACAACGGTCACTTGCTGCCCACTTTGGCAATCAATCCTCCGGGCACAGGTGGAGAACATTTGGGACAGAGGTGGAGAACACTTACAAAGGTTCCTCTCGCTCTTCCTCTCTCATTTGGACCAGAAAATTCCTTAGTCCCAAGCCGGGACTTGTCAAAGCCTGTGGAGCTCTCCTCCCTCTCCTCAGTCTCCTCGGGATACTCCTCTGCCTTGACGGAATGAGAGGACCACGACGACGAGGAGCTGGACCTGGATCTCTCACGCACCCGCCGGTGTTTCCTGTTTCAGTGATGGCAGGGGAGTGGGACACAACAGCATTAGGCACTCAGCCGTGATCCATCTGATACAAAACCACTTCTTTATCACTCTCTTACCAATGCCATGCTCTCCTTTTCCTACTACAAGAGGAAAAGCCATAGTAAAAGCTCAGGCTTTAATACAGGGCCCAAAATCTCTCCAGAAGGAACTTGTTGCTCCTTCCTAAGGTGTTTGCATCATCTGCTCTCAGCTTAGCATGCATCCATGGAGTTTTAGTCAAATGGAAAATTAAGCTAATAGGAAAGGATTAAATGAACATCAAAGCCAAGTCATTTTAACACGGCTGTTTCTCTCTGACACAACAGGAACAAGAAGGAAAAGTGACTCACCCATCCTGACACATGGAGCTTTCTCATCTACCTTTTACAATTATTTAGTGTTTCTGAGAGATACAATGATAGCGGGACGACACGCAGAGGGGTAGCTCAGGCCACTGGAGGAGTTATGTCACAGGTGCACAACTGTGTGCACAAGGTGTTGTCTCCAACCTGAGCAGCAGAGACACGAGAGGCACAAGCAAATGGCTACTGGGTTTCCTACATACTTTTTCTTTGAGCCTTTGTGACTTTTCTCCGTTTTCTCAGTTGATCTTTCCCTTGAGTGACTTGAATCTCTCGAGTCCACCGACTCCCGGGATTTATCGCGTTTAAGATCTCTTTCCTTATGTTTTTTACGGCGTTCAATATCAAGGCGCAGATCAACAGGGTCGTCCTTATATTTCCCTTCAGCCTACAAACGCAAGGGAGAGGGAGGGCAGAGTTGAACACAAGGTCTGCAGTGCCTCAGCTCAGCACCATTTACTTTGCTTTACTGACTGCACAGACTTCTGGAGAACTGGAGTTTAACTGAGCACTAACGAACACTCCACTTTAAGATGTCACACAATGCACTATTAAAGTAAGTCTGCCTTTGTCAGAATTCAATTCTCCTACACTTAAAATCACTGCTTTTTAAACTTTTAATCTCCTCTTTAAACAGCATTAAAATAAACAGTCTGGTAGAGGGGAGGGAGAAGCTGACACTTACTGTACACCACAGCCAGCAAGGATGTGAACAACTTGGGAATCCCATCCTGCTGAGTATGGATCACAAGTACAGAGTGGCTCAGAGCTCTCTGAGTGCCCATGGGTGCACCTGAGGAGCTGCTGACAGTCTCACCTGGGCAGGGGCCAGAGGGATTTTAATCCCCAGGTCTAGAAGTGACACTCTGGGAGAAGCAAAAGCTCTTTGCTGCTTGGAGTGACCCAAGGGGCAGGAAAGGCAGCATCCAAGGGGTCTGGGAGAAGGCCAACATCCCATGGATAGGGAGGCATTACTATGTCTGTCAGGAAGATTTACTTGGTGCAGATGCCACCTACAGCTCCTTCCCCTGGGCTGGAGGGCACGGTGTGACAGGTGCCACAAAGCCCCACAGACACACTGTGTGTGTCTCCCACAGTCCTGCCAAGTCTGCTAAAGCAAGCTGGTGTCTCACAGAGCAAAAACCCACCAGCTGCATGAAAAATTAAAACTAAATTTACATTGCTAATTAAAAACAAACATAAAAGACACCTGGCAATGCTTGCTTTGAGCTGTATTTAAATTGGTACTTCAAGAGGGGATTAGGAGTTTCTTTGGGAAAGGAGCAGTTGTTGCCCCTGCACCTCCTTTGAGCCCTGTGGCACCTGGGTGAGATTCTGCTGCCTGCCCTAAGTGGCAGTGGCTGTGGTCTGACAAACAGGTAACTGGGCAGCAGGAAGCCTTACACCATGTTGGTACTAACACCCAGCCTCAGCCATTGCTACTGCATTTACACAACACTCATCCTGGGAACTGTACAACTTGATATGCAACATACATCAAATTAATCGTCTTCAATTAAATACAAAAGGATTAGTAATTCTCTAGCTGTTAAATTTTTACTTACATGAGTTTCTAACCACTTTTTTGTTTAAATAAATATGTCAAATAACGCAGGAGTGAAAGCAGGCATTTTGTTTTGGTATTTTGCTCTTCTACTTTCCCCAGGCAAAGAGCTTTAATTTCTACTCTGAGAATAAAACTGCTCCCAACACGATGGATGACAGATAAGTGACAAAATCAGCAGCAGCTCCCTTATGTGGCACAGCAAACACCTATTTGGGTTTGGGAGGGCACGTCTGTTTCACGGAAGGCTGGCGAGCTGTTTGGAAACCACGTTTATAACACACTCTGCCAAGCTGATGCTCAGAGTTCAGGCCCATCAAATCCATCTCACCATCGTCCATGTCAAGCCACAAGTGTGTTTGGAAAAAATCGAAAACAAATATGAAACAAGTAAGGTTTCAGCAGGACTGGTTAAAATCTCTTCAATGTAAATATGTATGAAGGTGAATAAACAAAGGTTAAAATCTCAAACATTTTACGTTAAGCCTTTTTTATGATTGTTTACAGTGAGTGCAATGGCTTAACATTCATCTACTCAGCAAAGCTAAAACACTCAATCCCAAATGCTCTGGATCTAAGACAAGTGCTGAATGTTAAAGTAACAGCAATCAACAGAAATGGCACAGTCAGTTGTTAGAACAAAATTTATCAACTGCTTAACAGTGTATCTGCTTTAGCTCAGCATTTAGTTTTACTTTCCTCTTTTTGACATGCATGTCTTTGAAAACATGGTTGGCAAAATTGCACGTAACAATGGAGTTAATCATACTTACAAGCAGAAAAATATCACAAAAAGTCTCTTCTCTCATCATGGGCACTTGTTCCAAAAATCCTCTCTTTTTTCTCAAGCTCACCTCAATTGACTTTGGGGTCATTTACCATAGTCTAACCACTTCACAAAGGTTGTTGATACATTTTTAATAAAAATTAACCCTTTGTAGTTCATTTTTAGAATTATGCCCATCCTTAAAAGAAAAACACAAACTTAAGTAGAGAGTAATTTAAACAAAAACATCACTGTTAAGTTCATGCCCAATGCACTCATTTTGTTGAATTAAATTAATCAGAGTAACAGTTCACCTTGAAGCCAGGATCTCTGGAGCTTTTCGATTCCTCTTGAGAGAATCCATGTTTTCTAAAAGTACTGGGAGATATATCTATCCTCCTAAAGCACAGGAAAAACAGATACACAGATATAACCTTGCTCATAAGAAGAACCTGAAGATTTTAGATCAAATATCCTTTAAAGCAGACTAGTATTTCCAAAGGTATTTAAAACTCCCCATATTTTTCTTTTTTTTTTTTTTTTTTGGCTGAAGCTAGTTATATACTTAAATTACTCTGGACTTATTCCAGAGTTTAAGAAATGAAATCTAGAGTACTTCTGCAATGTTAAAACAGTGTCTAATGGCACCAACCTGTGGATTTCAGGGCTCTTTTTGTTTTTAGCTGCATCTTGTTCCATTCCTTTCTTTAGATATTTGGTAAAACGTTCATTCAGTGTCATAGCTGAAGACCCAAAGTGATGCTCTGTCAGGGGTTTGAACAAACAATACCAAAATGTTAGTGCCAGTTTTATAAAAAGACAAAGCCCACTCATCCCAGAGCTTGTTAAAACCCAGGTGCAGGTTGGTGAAGCACCGTGGGGATGAGCTCTAATGCTGCTGACAAACTGCAGTTTCAATTTTTGGTGTTTCAGTGAAATGAACAGTCTCTTTGAGTGAGTCACAAATTCATCAGTACACAAAATTCTAAGTCCCAGACTCTGAATGTTTCTCAGGTAAAAACAAGAACACCTTCTGCCCGTGCAGAAAAGTATTTATACAAATAAAGATGATCACGATCATGCTGCTGCTCTCATCTCTGGAACATCTGCTGGAAAACAACTCCAGGCATTTTGAGGGAACAAACCCCACTTATCTGGGCAAGGCAGGAGCGAACCTTCCCCGAGGACACACGGACTCTTGACCCACCTCTCACATGATGGACTATAGTCACTATGTGCTGAGCAAACAGCTCAGAAGGGCTTCGCTGCGACTGAGCCGACTGGATGTGATGGAAAATGGAGCGGAATTCCTGCTCTTTCTTGTTGCTGTGCACGAGATCCCGGCAGAGCTTGCGCTCCTGAGCCAATATGCCACTGGGACTGGAAAAAGAAGAGCCCATGAAACAGAAGAATGGTGTGAAGGGGAGCAATTTAAGGTGTTTAATTCTGCAGGAGATAGGAGCTCACTGATCGTTTATCTCTTTATTAGGGAGGCATTCACAAGTACTCAAAAGCATGAGCAAGGAGCTCCTTTAAACATCCCTAAAGGCACTGCTCCAGGTTACTGTGATAATTCTGGTCACTATTCTAATGCTGCACGGAGAATAAGAGTAGTAAAACACATGGCAGAGAATCAAATGGATTTAAGCAGCACAGTAGCTCCCCTGCATAACTCAGCTTTCCTCAGCCAGAAGCCACTGAGTACCTGACTCCATCTGGTTAGGAAAATGTTAATCTCTAGCTCCCAAAACCACAAATCGTGATGCAATATTGCTTAGCCTTCCTCACACTTGGCAAGCACATGGGGATCTCAGGAAGAGAAACAGGAAAAAACATCACTACTGAGACTGCTCAGAAGCTGGCAGATCCTTACCGTGCAAGATCCTCATCGAAGGAATCCATTCGAATATTGACCTGGGCCTCACGAGTAATGGAAAAGGAGGATTTGCCAGGAGTCAGCCCCTCTACTTTGGTGCCTGGCTTCTCCTTCACCTCGGAAGCCTTCCTTGGTGGAGGGGAAGAGCTTTTTTCCTGGCTGGACTTATAAGTGGTCACTCTAAAATTCTTTTCAGGTACAAAACCCCTGTGACCAGGTTCAGCTCTCTTGGATCCTGGTCTCTCTTCTTTTTTGGATCTTTCAGAATAGCTTTCCTCCTCCATTTCATCAGGTTTCCTTTGCTTCTCTTTTCCAGGTGGCAGGAACACCACACCTTCCCATTTTCCTGACCTATCCTCTTCTTGACTTTTACTTGAAGTCGCTACGACTTTAGACATAAATTTGGGCTCATCATCAAATTCTGAATCTTTCCGGCCCTTTGCCTTGTCTTTCTTGTCCTGCTCATCTGTTTCATCTTTCCCATAATGACCTTCCTTGTGGAACTCTGGGACCTTGACCTTGTCAAAGTCATCCCTGAACTTGTAGCGCTTGGGCGACTGGCTGCCGCGGTATCCCTTCTCCGAGTCAGCTTTCGATCCATACGAGTCGGATTTTGCCTTTCCATCTGTTGATCCCAACTCAGAGAAATTCCCTTTTTCTTTACTTTTTTCTTTCTCAGCATTTGTTACTTTCTGGTCTTTGTCTTTCCCGTTCTCAGTCTTCTGCTCTTCCATATACCTGATCATAAACAGACATTACAAGAGGTTTCTTATTAGAGCTCAATGAGGTCAATTCTTCAGTTCAAAGAGTCAACTTCAGAGAACACCAACCTATGCATGTATTGAAACCTTCCTCTAGGCCCTAAAATAATTAACATGTCAAGAAGATTACTCAGCCTGAATTCAGACTTTTGTTCTCACTAAACTCAGCAAATGTACAAGGAGATGGATATGCAGAACTGATGGAATGAGGCTCAAGGACAAATCAAACCCAGCTGACCCACAGATGCATTGGAAGGAAAAGAGGAACATCTTACCCACTCCGTTTATTTACTTACAAACCTGGTTCAGGAGAACAACACATCAAACCTTTCAAATTGGACTGTTCTGCTTTAAACAACACACTGGAAATAAAAGCCTCAAAAGCTACTTCAAATTTGGGATGCAAGTTTCATAGGTAAGCTAAATAGTTCATGACAGACTGCAAACACAAATAAAAGCAAACAGGTTAACAGAGGAGAATATGCTGCTGGGAGAGATAAAACACTTCTGTTGAGAACAATTCAGCTGGTTTATAGCATCTGAACAGTTTTAAAGCATTCACAAATCAAAACCCTGGCTCTGTGGGACAGCAGGAAAGCCCACAGACATCAGCTCTGTGCTTTGGAAAGCCCAAAAAAAGAGTCACAGGAGTTTTTTCCCTTTTTAAATTTCAGACATCCTTAATATAGAATCAGACCCAACCATCTTTAAGAACAATAAAGACTTGAAAGCACTTGTGAATGGTGCTGTGTCTTTTACAACAAAGTGTCACCTTTGGGCCCAATCTGCAGTGGACTAATCAAGAGAATGATGGAAGCAGATGCCTTCTGCATGGAAGGCTGTCTTAATTTTAGAGATGTATTTGGTGCTTTAGTTTCCCATCCTACCCACACGCACAGGCACAAGCACTGCAGCTGCACCTGCCTCGGGCTGCTTGCAGCAGGATATGCAGTAGGATTTAATTAATTTCTTCTAATTTACAGTACCAAACAATTCCAGAAGGCAACACTAAAAATGTCTATAACCAACACGTGCGTAACTGGGAAATGTGGGCTTCCAGCTGCCAAGAAACCTCCTTGGGCAATCTTCACTCCAAGTGTTCATGGGCTATGAACATTTTTGCAGGGAATATATACAATCTTTAGAACTACTGAAGCTGGAAAACCAATTCCAACTTCCTACAACTCTGGGCTATGTTTTTTCCATAATTCAGAAAGGAATTATGGAGCTGGCAGTATGCCGGCTCAGCTTCCTAGCTGGAGCCCGCCCCAGCCCCTCACTCTGCTCATGTGCAGCTGGCTCCTCAAAAGTAACCCAAAAAATAACCCAGCACCACAAAACGCATCACTTGCCTCTTGGAGAAGGCTCCTCCTCCGGGGGCTGTGCCCTCCTCCTTCGGAGCCGCACCATACAGCGAACTGACGGGTGTGGGGCTTTTGCACACCGGGCTCTTTCTGCTGGGGCTCATTCCTGCCGAGCCGTGCTCGAAGGGGCTCTGGTGGGAGCCCCCCTGGAAGGAGGTGGAGCCGCTCTGGGCGGCAGAGCCCATGGGGGACGGGCTGGAGCGCGGCGGGCTCGGCTTCTGCACGGGGCTGGGCCGGGGCGAGCGCCGCCGCACCACCACCGACTGCAGCGGGCTCTTGAGGGCGGGGCTGCGCTCCCGGGGGCTCAGCTCCGACACCGACCCTCTGGACGTGGAGCCCGTGCCATAGCCGCTCACATCTTGCCACGGTTTCGATCCCTCGGACGCCTTGGCATCTTGAGCCCCCGCTCCTGAAAACTGCTGCTCCTTAGACTCGTCTCCTTGGTTATCTCCCGCAGCCTGGGATGCCCGGGCATCCTTGGAGGATGATTTCTTCTCCTTTCCAGATTTACGCTTGGAAGACTCAACCCGACTATGATTTGAGGACGAGCGGGAAGAGGAAGACCTCCTTGAGCGGTCAGAAGATGACTTATCAGAATTCCTGGAATGACTTCTGGACCGTGGGGAAGGAGACCTTCTCTTGGGCGAGCGGGAGCGCGACCTCCCCCTGCGAGGGCTGTAGGCTTGGCGGTAGTTTTGCCAGTTGGACCTGTAATTGCCATACCCTCCTCGGTTGTACTGGCCCCAGGGATAAAACCCTCGGTTTCGGCCACGGAAATAATACGGTCTCCGGTATCCTCTGTTATGGCCTCTGAAATCACGGTTCTGATAGACTCTTGGATGGTTCCTTTCTCTGTTGTGAGATGGAGAATAGGATCTTGAACGAGACCTAGAACTGATTAAAAAAATAAATTACACAAATATTTTATGTTATAGTTTCTTTTCATAATTTATTTTTAAAGAGTTTATTCTTCTGCCACAACTTTTTATTTGAAGACATATTTTTAAAAGACTTTGAAAAACTCATTTCTAAGCTTTTAAAAGAAATTCCTTTGGTTTACCCTTATCTGATTGAGGTAGTACACTTTGCTGTGAATAAACTGCAGTGGGAATAACTTGTACTGTGATACTGTGAAATATTTGATTTCAGGATCATTGCAGAGACCATGATAAGCACACCTTGCTCTCTATTTTGCTGCAATGAAAATGGCTGCTATCCAGCTTCAGAAAAAGTGACAGATCTCAAGCATCCAGCCCTCAACAGCTCATGGTCATGGTCATACCTCACCCACAAAGAAGTACTTTTTTATGCAAATCACACTACTGTTATTGCAACAGACCCCAAATCTCCCTCTCTTGCCCCAACTTCAGATGCCCTTCAAAATTCTGATAACCCAGATGAAACCTCACTTCTTTGTCAGGCAAGTTCAATAAATGGCTACACTCCAAGGGCAGCAGTGGGGCGAAGGGCATGCTGCCCTATGGGTTTAAGCTGCCAAAGGTGCATCCCATGGCACCATCCCATGGCACCATCCCAGGGCACCATCCCACGGAGTTCCCGGGCAGAGACTGAGCTGGGACACCTCTGCCAGGCACCGCCAGGTGCCGCTGTGGAAGCCCCTGCCCGCATCCACAAAAACCGAACCCAGGAAGGCACAAACCCTGGAAAAACGCGGATTCCAGGCGCTAACTGTCCCAACAGCCTCTCCCACTAAACAGTTACACAACCGCAGCAATTTAAAGGTCCTGCTGTAGCTCAGATGCCAGAGCTACAGGAAGGAATGGCCAAACTAGGAAGCTGAAATAGAAAAGAGATTTTTCCGAATGGAATTTTAGTAAATAACAGTCATTGGAAGGGTTTCCACAGTCCTTTCTTGCATTGCGAGCTCTGGCTCTGACACACGCATTGGTCGTACTCCAATGGACACGAACTTCCTCACACAGATCTCAGTGCTGCTCCTCACCTCCCACATCCCAAACCCTCAGAACCAAGGGAGAATAACCTGCTGTCGGAATTCCTACACGGTTAGCTCACACGTGCAGTCAGAGATGAACTTTAGTTCTATTTTAATTTCTTCCTCCTACCAAACAGGTGACAGTTTAGCAGGAAACTCTTATTCACACTCCAATCATTGCTAACAAACAGCTTAATGACCATTTTAACAGATTTTTCAGTCCTTCGAACGACCAAAAAACTTATCTGAGACACTTCTTCATTCAAAAAACAGTGACCAGAAGGAAAAACAGATAAGCAGGAGGTAAGGATCAGTTATAACAAGTTCTAGTCCAAGGCATGAGGAACACAGACACTCAATTTTCAGACAACAGCTGCATCTGTGATCAATTATCACCAAGGACCTGTCGTACCACACTTCCAAAATCTGTTCTAGTGCTTCAGAGAGGCTGCAGAAGGAAGATTTCACTCCAAAAGTTGCAGACTATTTACCAAAAATCTTTTTTAGAAAAATACAGTAAAAGTTATGCAGTAAAAGAAACACCAGAAGTGGTAATTTCCCCAACTCTGCCAGCCCCCAGAACTGTTGGCACTGCGCTCCAGGGCTAAATCCTCAGCATTTACAAGAAGTGAGAAATAAAGTCATAAAGAAAGCAGAAGATATTAGGCAGACTCCAACACAGCACTGTAAGTCAGAATAAACAGCAAACCTACCAAAAGAAGAATAGAACAATTTGTGGTGCATCCTGAAGTAAACAGCAACAGCCTTTTATGCTGAGATCCCACCAGACCTACCTTGGAGCACACCCCAAGGCCAGGCAGGGGGGCTGGGCTGGGCTGACCCCCTCCATTCGGACTCCTTTTTTTTTTTTTTATGAATTATTTATAAAGCAAAAGTAGCTTCAGCAGCAGCACAGAGGAAACAAATCATATTTGCACAGGGTGCCTTTTTCTCAACTGCCAAAGTTCCTTCACAGCTAGGAGATATTCCCAAATGAGCACGGATCTTCCAGCATTCCAGCTTCCTTCTGCAAAGGGCTCGGTTGGACTCAAGTCTCCGCCTCTAATTTAGTTTTGTCATGTCCTTCTTTCTCCAACTGTACATTCATTAGAGCTTCTGTATTTTTAAAATCTCTAACTGGTAACACTTGCATGTGCTCACAGCCCAGTGGTTTTCAGAATACGTGTTATTCATATGAGTGAAAAGGCAGGAGAACACCATTACACCTCATCCAACTGGAATGGCTTTGCCAGATGCAGAATGCTTAGCCAAGAGAAAAAGAAAAAAACAACATACAGGGAAGACACATGCCTGTAACTGGCCTGCTCAGAAGCAATTCAGGGAGAAGGAATAACTATTACACACATTTATCATTTCTTAAAATTAACTGCAGCAAAATTATCTTTTATCCACTTTATCCCTCCAGGAGGATCTTCCCTGTTACCTGGCTCCTGCGTGCCAAGGGGAGGGGGAAGGGAATATCACGAATTGTCCCCACCTTTCACAGCAGTGTCTAAAATTGATATTAAAACTTGCTTGAATTCACTTCCCAAGAGGGGAAAAGCACACGACATCTACAAAGACCACTCGAGTCTGGGATCCATTACATTAAAGCCTCCTTAAAAAAGCCAAAGTGTCAAAAGAAAGATCTTGACTGTGCTGACAAACATCTTACTCTCCTAATTTATTTATTTATCCACAATTTATTCTCCTAAGTGACTGAAAACACCCAAACAGCACAGGCTGGCAGGAAACAGCCTGACACACAGGACGTTATCTGTCCTGGGATCTAATCAAAGTCTTTCCCTGGAAAGGAGCTAAGTGACAAACCACCTGCAAGAGAGGAAAGGCCCTGTTGCAGCCTTTGGCTGCTCACACTCACCTCAGTCTGCGTTTCCTGGACCGTGAGATAGAGCGGGAACGGGAGCGGGATTTGGAGAAGGAACGGGAGCGGGACCTCGACCCAGACCTCGAGCGGGAGGAACGGGATCCAGACTTGGATTTGTTAGTTTTAGACATCTTTGCAAGCACCTGTCAGTGCACCTGAGGGAAACAGGGAAACAGAAGTATTTGAGAAATGAAGCGTGTGGTTGATAGGAGAGGACAGGCAGCACCTGGCAGGCTGACAGACTCCAGGGACGTGGAGCTTGATAAGGCTGGAAATAGGAATGTTTGAAGTGCCTGCTAGCAACAGACGAATGGTGCTGGGCTCAGAATAGAAGGTTTATTTCAGCCTAAAGAGGAAAACTGCAAAAAGAATAAAAGGCTCTAAACCCAGAGTAATCACAAATGGGAGTGTGACAGTTGAAAGCACCAAGTTAATGCAAACCTGTGAAGAGGCAGGGCCACAGTGCTGGCTGAGGCAAGGACACCTCTAGAGGCAAACTAGCCTGTGGAAGTGAAAATTCCATGTAACTGCAGCCACATCTCTGTCTGTGCAGCCAGCTGCCACTGCTTTGAAGGACAGGGAAGAAATAGAAAAGCTTACCATCAAAAAACCCACTCAGTAAACTTTTATCTAAACTTTCAGAGGCAATCAAAAAAGAGTTGATACTCCAAGACACAGGAATGTGACCCTATTTGCACAGCCCAGATTCAATCCTGTCCTCTCTGCTTGTGCAGTTCCTGCAGTTGCTGTGATCAGTCACTAGCGTGGATCATCCAGCCAGGAGTTCTGTTGCAGCCAAAATAAACCAGATGTCCTTCCAAATATTCAGAGACAGAAGAGATTACACTGTAGCACTAAATGACTCAAAATAGCTGTAATTATGAATTACCTGGGCTATTTTCAGGCATGTATCCAGGTAAAGGTTAGAAAGTCCCTTAGAAGATGATTCAGGGAATAGTCTGACCACAAAAATCTTTCAGTTACACCCTTCCTGATCCGTTCTCCTTTACCAACGAGCAAAATTTGCATTAACTGCATATTTGATAAGTTATCAACAAACTTTCCACTTAAGATGACTAATGAAAAAGTTCTTTTTTATTTCTGGCTCTATGTTAGCACAAATTTAATCTTTTTTTTTTTACCCGCTGTTTAAAAATAGAGACATTCAGGTACATAAACACAAGTGATCAAGTGTGGCTGCTGCTGTTATACCCATTTTAAGGAAATTCCAGAGGACTGACTTGCAATGCCTTCACTTCCAGAGGCTGTCCAAAATTACATATATGGTTACTAAAGGCTTCAACTTCTGCCAGGGCACTTCTAGGAAAAACACAATGCCCGGCACAGGAGCAGCTGCTGGGAGAGTGGATGGTGGTTCATCACCAGAGCTGGGACTTTCTAGAAAGGGGAAGTTGGCTTTTATTTTAAAAAGTCACATTACATGCTCCTGTTCTTCCCTTTAACTATACAGGAAGATATTAGATCAATTCAACTGAAGTATTTGAATATATTCCACATCAGAAAGCATGCAGAAAAAATAAAATTGATGTTCCTTTTCTATTAGGAAACAATAGATCTTGTTTTATTCCCTGTTGCCCCAGGGATGAAAAATCAAAAGATAATGCCACTGAGAACCAAAGCTCATTCTTGTGCTTGGCCATTTTTCAAAGAAAAAATGTGTGAAAAGATAATTTTTAAGTGTTTCCTATTAATTCACTGAATATATCTGTTGAACCACTTCCTGCAACACTTCCTACTCTGTTGCCCACAACAATCCAACGCTGAGCACTGGAAACCAAAACATGGAAGAGAAGAAAGAAATGGCAACAGGAACTACTGCAACATACAGGAGATGTGGCACCAACTCTCAGGAAATCCCAAGAAGACTCCAAAATAGATTTTAAAATTACCACTTTGATCTGCTTAATAGTTTTTGCCTTTCACTTTGATTTTGCACTTCCCAGCAAAACCACCCTGGGTGTGTGCAACATGTGCCAAACGCTCACATCTTGGATCCTTTATCTCTGCCAACATTTTAAAGTTGATTCATTCCTAACATATGAAGTAACTCCTACTAGGATAGGAACAGAGTTGCTATGCTCCATCAGCACTCAAAAGGTTAAACAAACTGCACACTGGAGTCACGTCAGCTCCCCTGAGTTAACTGCAGTTGTAAACTTACTGTGATACACATTTGAGTTTTAAGAATGACTGACTCAGATAAAATATGTTCAGCAAAATACCCTGCTCAGTTCTTATAAAAAGGATTTTATGATTTTTAAATAAAGAGGTGTCTGTAAGTGAAGCAAAGGCAAACTCTGAGCACAGCAGTGGCTGCTGACCTCCCACTCCCATTTTTCTCCTGCCATTCCTATTTTTCCCCTGCCCATGGAGTTGTGCCCAGGGCACACAGCTCCTGGAGATGATGTGTCTGGCCCTGAGCAGGGACTGCAAGCAGAAGCATTTGCAGTGCTATGGGGATTCATCCTTAATCTGTCCAGCCAGAGTCCCACTTCCTTCCTACAGTTACAGCAGCCCCCACCACCAGCTCCTCCTGCACCTGGGAAGGGACAAGGCTGATGCTGCTGCCTGATCCAGATCTCCTCTCCCAGCAGGCAAGTGTGACTACACTCATCTGGAGGGCATGTCCTGCTGGAAGCACTGCCAGGGATTTTCAACTTTTGATTTTTGGTTTGTTTCTTCTGCAGGCCCAGTTCTAAGCTGCCCAGCAGATCTTCCCAAGGAGTGTAGTCTCCCATCCAAAAACACCCGCTGTTTTTGGATGTGATCTTTGTGCTGAGTTTAGAACTTGTGGTAAGGCATCATCCCCTGGGAAACAGACACCTGACAGCTTGTTCATCTGTCATAAAACCACAATGTATAGAGCAAACTTTGCTTTCTCCATTCCCAAATCCCCAGGGCAATCCAGCAGACCACTGGTGGAAACAATAGAGGAGCAAATGCTCCCACTAAAAGCACCACGATGGACTTTGCCCAGAAGGCAAACTATTGTCAGGAAACAGTGGCTGGAAAGTTAATGTTTTACCTCCTGACAGAACCCAAAAGAGAGGCACAACTCTGCTCCACTCTGCAGCAATGAAAAAAGGTCAGCATTGAGAGTGTCTCACAGCTATGCCCTTCCATGAGCTTCCACAGCTTTGGAATTTTAATATTCACAATAGTTAAGGAAAACTTTTAAGGCCACTGACTGAAATCACTACAATGCTCAAGCAAAGAACAAAAGCTGGAGGAGGACACACAGCACAATATGGGATTTAACACTTAAATTAGTGTGACATCTGGCCAGTTATGGTATATGGGGGAAGCAGTGCTCTTGTTCCAAAAATCACCAGGGCGTAAATCCAAAGATTAATCAAAACAGGACTAAAAAACCAAAAATACGTAGTACTTCTTCCAGGACATCCAGGATTTTTTCACTAAATTGCTCTACTTTACCCTTATAGTTTGCAGTTACTTGGGAAGACAAGCTCAAACATTCCAAGATACAAGGCTGATTTTTTTTTTCTTCTAAACCTGCTCCATATTTTTTGCACAGTATTTTCAATGAAAGTAGAATTTTACCATCAGTCTAACTGGTAGCATGCCCAGAAGAGAAGAGATATGAGAAGGTCTATTACAAATCCCAAGACAGGCAGTTTTACCTCTTGTGAATATTTGATTTGCTGTGCCTACCTGCTTGAGCAGGCTCACACCTTGCACCCTTCTGTCAGATTTCACCGTCTCAGCTTTGTCAATTATGAAATCAGGAAGAAAACCTGAAATGAGAAGAAAATACACCTTTGTACATGCACTGCTGTACTGCCACCAGAGGTGAACTGGCTGCCCTAAGCTCCTGCTGCACCCAAAAGGTTCACCAGATCCCCAGTGTTTCAGAGAACACACACATCACAGCTGACCAGGAATTCTGTCATGGACTTTTATGGAAAATGTAGGTTTCAAAACGATTGTTCATGCTTTCAAAAATTTAAGTCTTCTTCCTTCCTCGCTCCACCTCCCCTGCCCCATCCCACCTGCTGTGACACACATCTGCCAGTGCACCTGTACAGCCATGCTGGAGTCATTTCTCTCAGCCCGTTTGAATGGTCTTACTGGGCTCAGGACTAAGGATTTTCCCATATTGTTAAAGGAATCCACAAGCCAACAGAAACAATTCTTTTCCTGACAATTCATCCATCAGCATATCGCCGTCATCCAAGGGAGCCACCAGTCCACTGGGAGCTTTTCTGACAGGTCTACAGTTACATTTCAGAATCCTTCCATGCACTGCTGGAGGGGTAGAGGTTTTAGAAGAGAAAACAACAGTAAACACAACCTCAGAAATTACTCCATGTTATTAAACCTCTGATCTAACAGCAAGAATGTCACTCACTCTGTGTTCAGCCATAAAACAGATGTGTTTAAAGCTATGAATTTCTTGTCCTTACTTGACTGAAAAAGCACAGTTTTCAAGTAGCCTTGAAATCTTTCTCTGAACTGGTGATTAAGTCTTGTTCTCACCCAAGAGGAAAGGTGGTGTTGCAAAGTTTATTGATTTTTAAATCCTGCTTACCAATCTTGGGGAAAAGCCACAAAGAATAACACACCACGGATCTTTTATTTTATTATTTTTACTGTTGTCTTGTCCATCAGTCTAAATGTCCATAAAAAGAAATCTCAACATATCTTACAAAGACTTTCAGCCTTTCATAGTTGCAGAAAGAGTTTGACACACCCATTTATTTTTGTGACACTTGGTCTTTGGGTTTTTTTACCTATTTCCCAAACACCACTGTTACCACCAAGTTTTGCTGCAATCCCACACACACAAGTGTCATCCAGAGCAAAACCTGGATTCTCCTTTGGACAAAAATCCTATTCTTGTGTTTAGAGCACTACTACAGAAAAAGTAACCAAGTCAACCCACAACAGGCAGGAGGAGCAAACCTTTCTTCCAGATAGCAAAAGGAAATTGGGAAATGTGCTCAATGCTCTCTGCTGAAGTGGAAATCACAGTCCAGGAGGTTCTTATTCCAGAACACTGTAAAGAACATTTCTATGTGCCAAGTCATGGGTCAAATTAAAAACATTGCTGGTCGTCAAAAAGCCTTTTTCCAGGAATTTGTTTCCCGCTTCCAACTGGCCTGTGTTACTTTGTGACTCTTTCCATCTTCCACTCCTTTGTTCGAGGTCTTTCAGGCAGCACGGGTGGGGATTTCAGCCCTTCCCCAGCAGCTGCAGAACATCCCTGCCCAGAGCAGCCAGCTGGCACACGTTCCAGCTGAGCCCACTCCATCCCCAGGTGTCAGCGAGGATCCTGCACACCACAGCTGGCCAGCTTGGAGAGGGAAACACAGCACACACCTCCCTGCCAAGGCAGCTGTTTGTGTTCATATCTGAGCATAAACCCCAAAACACCTGGAAACAAGTGACAGGGTTTGTGTACACGCCTCAGACACAAGCATGGTGTGGTGAAATTCATTACAGTGGTTTCCGTTTATCACGCAGTGTTTGCAAACACTCAGCTCATAAATATTAAATGTTTTGTAAAAGCATTTGTAGAAAGCTCTCTAGAAGTGCGGTAGGAAAACAGAAATTTGCTTTTTACTGGCCAGCATTTGAGTGAAGCTGTTGTGGTTTATTTTGCTGTGAGGCCCAAAGCAAATGAGGTGGCACCTCATTAGAGAGCACATTTCTGCCCAAGCCTCTTGGCATCCATTTGGTGTCACCAGCACAGACATGCAGCTCGGGAGGAACAGCTGAACTGCTCCTTCACTTGCTCAACACCCCTCATTATCAGGAAAGAAAAAAAAAAATTCTCCTTCTGCCAGCTCTACAATGCCTAATCCCAAGTCCCAAAACCCAAACAAGATTAGTTCATTCTGAATAAAAGAATAATCCCACAAAACACCTTACAAAGTAGCTCTGTATAATGAGGCAACAACAATCACTGCAGAAATAAGCTTGTAAAGAGTTGCAGCTCTCTCCACGTCCCTGAAGTGCAGCAGCAAGTCCAGAGAGCAGACTCATCTTTGTTAGCTCAGAACCCAACTCTTAACACTTCACTTTCTACTGGATTCTTCCCTTTCAAGCTAATTTTTGGTGCAAGACCAAACCTTGAATATGTTCTTGAGGGGAAGGGAAGAGCCACCTGCACAGTTCCTACAGCCAGCCAGGGAGGAACAAATTAAAATGTTAATTATAATCAAATTTCATTGGGGGAACAAAAAGCACAATGATTTCTCTTCCCAGACCCAGTACCACTGTGTTTTCAGAAGATTTATGACACACATTAACTAATGCTACAACTACACCTACCAACCTCCTCAGCAAAAAATGTCCCAAACAACACTGCTAAAAGAAAAATTACCAAAAACCTAACTACAAAACAGAGTGTTCTACTCTAACATGTGCTAAACATGCTTGGGGGAAAACATCCAAAATTATTCTGCCACAGCAAGAGAAACACAAATTTGTCAGCAGCAGTTTCAATTTCTCTCTAGTCTATGTGCTTCAAAACTAAGATTTTCCTTCAAGCACATTTGGGTTTTCACACCATTAAACTAATCCCTAAAGAAGTTTAACCCCGAGCTCCAGCCCTGGGTTCAGATAATTAGAAGCAGGTTCTATGGAATGGCTGGAAGAGTATTTACAGGTTCTTCTGGAAAGGACTGATTCTGCAGATTGTAGTGCTGAACAATCCCTTTCCAATTAATTTGACCAGGTACAAACATCAATCAGTGACTTTTCTGGAACTGGCTACTTGAGAGACACTATTTTACAAATGTTTGAGCTTAAAAAGTCATATGTTGTTATTCAGACAGTTTAGTGACAGGGAGCTCAAGGAAACAATCCAAGAAAAAGCTGATTAGAAATCTGGGTGCTTTTGTTACAGAAGTTGGGCGGCTGGAATTTCTGTTAAACACAGAAGAAAACATCCATAATTAAAAAAAAAAAAGGGAAAAACCTATTTTGTCAGCTTTTTCCTTCCAAATTCACACAGCTTGGGAAAAGCAGAAATCAGATCAGGTCTTCCCCCAAATTGATGGCTTTCTCACAGCACAGCCCTACTGTTCTGAGCAGCTTTGGATGTGAGCTGACAACACTGCTGGGGGCTGGGAATCCATGCCTGGAGTCCTGTAACCCCCACAAGAAGCAAGAAATGGTCCAATTTACTCCCCTTAAGAAAACCATTCACAAATCAGTTAACTCAAAGAATTCCAACTTGGTATAAGTGAAGTTCTCAGGAAAGGGAGGATGAGCTGTGCCCTCGAGGACATTTCCATCCTCTCAGGTGTCTGCCAGCTGGAGCCCAGCAGGCTCCACACACACTTAAAAACGTGGAAGTTCTGCTTCCAAATAAACAGCAAGTAACAGAAAAACTGTTTGATTGGGAGCTCTTTGGAATTTCTTCTGCAACACACAGCATAGTTACAGCCAAAACAGAATCTCCTGAGGGATTACAACTCTCCACACATTTAACCTATGAAAATACGAACTCCAGCAAATTTCACTTATAAGCTGAAAAAAGCAAAACTACTCACATACTCTCAAGCCAGCACTTCATTTATCTCTACCTTAATGGGAATCCCACTACCTCAGGGGAAAACAAGGAAAAGGATTTCCATGACCTGGTATAACATTTAAAGTTCATTTAATTTTTTTTTTTAATTGTGACATTATTGTAAGGACAAGGCACCAGATCAGGCCATCCCTACACTCTGCCAGACTTCAAAACAGAGGGAAATGTCTGTCCACAGGAATCCTGTGCAGATGGAATAAGCTTATTTGAGCAATTTTCCATGCTGTGTTCACGTACCTTGTACAAGTGTCCCATCAAATCTGGTTCTAAACACTGCTTCTTTAGAAGCGATTGACCTAAGCAAAAAAACAGAAAATCAAATTTTAAACCAAACCAGACACTGGCAAATCCTCTTATTTTAGCAGCACAGGAAAGGATTCTGATTTCAGCCATTCATCTCAGCAACGTTTCCCAGTACAAAAAGGCCACCAAAATAACCTCATCTAATCAGACAGTGCATACAGAGGTCTTAACTCGGGAAACCAACCTCACCCAGAGCCCCACAGGAGCAATTGCTGTAATTATCTCAGGTGTAAATTACCATGTACACGATGCCACCTGGTATCACATGTCCAGCCCCGTGTTAAGGTACAGGTTAGTTAACATCATTAATGCTGAGCCTCAGCCCCTGGAGGACTGAATTCCAGCCTGACACCCCACAGCCCCATCACCTTTAGTGCTCCCAGAGCAGACACTCCTGGAGGGCTGCTTGCCCCGCTCTCCTCTGCTGCTTTCACTCAGCCAAAGGCAGGAGTGACCCCAGGCAGCAGCAGGAGCGGTGCCCAGCCGAGCCAGCTCCGCACTCTGCGGTGCCAGCAGGGGCTCTTTGGGCTTTGCACACCCACCTCACCCTGTAAATCACGGCAGGCTAAAAATGGCCGGGTGACGACTGTGGAGGTGAAATTGTGAGCAGGGCACTTGCTCTGGGATCACTGGAGCCGTGAGCAGGGCTGTGCACAGGCCTCACTCTCGGACACCAGAGAGGCACAAGCTGTGTTCACGTGGTACAGGAGCAAGGGCATGGACAGAAAACAGAAAACCCCTCCTTGGGTGGGAAACAATCCCCAGAGCAGCTGGGTGCCATCTCCGTGTGCCATTAGCTTCACTTTTTTTTTTAATGGCCCGGCAGCTTCCGGTTACCATGGAGTGAGGCAGCGCAAACACCATTCCCAGCTGGCATGAAATGTGATCCCGTGATTTCACTATTCATAGCTCTGACACGATAAAGCTAAATTAAGCAGGAACTCTTCACTTCTCCAAGCTCCCAGCAGTGACTCCCCCAACGCTCAGGCTCTCCTAACACAGTTTCTCTGTAAGGAGGGGAAGGATGTTTCCTTTACCAGAGGAGACTCCCAGACCCACACACGCAGCCTGTCACCCGGAAACAAAATGGCACCGGCTCGTTCCCAGGCACTGATTTGTCCTGGCACTAGCAGGAAAAAAGACCTCATGACTTGCTGGGGCCAAATTTAACAACTTCCTCATCTTGGGACCCACTACAGAGTCCCACAGAGCAGTTTAAGCCTTGTCCCCAGGTCTGTCCAGCATGAGCACCACCGCGTCCAGGAACAGGAGCAGCTCAAGGGGCACTGGCACAGCCCCGCTGCCACCAGTAGCTGTCACACAGCCTGGCACCATCATCTGGCACAAGCTCCCCAAGGAGCCAGAACAGCTTCTGAGACTGCCACCACCATTCCTCTCCCTTCCAATGTCCATGGCCTGAACTATGTGGCTAAATATCCTGAAATTCCTGCCTCACCGAAGAACTCCCTGTACCGCCATAATTCTGAGGAAACCACACGACCCAAACCCCACATTAAACACAGCTCAGGATACTGTAAACTTTTCCAGAAATGGAGAAAATTTCAAGGGCTCCGTGGCTGCTCAAACAATTAACGAGTTCCAACACGACAAACTGTCGTTACACAAAGACAAAGCCAAGTGAGCTGAAAAATACTCAAACTTCTGGCAAAACCACTCTATTCCTTCAGGGATACAACTAGGGAACACCATGGCCTCACAATGAAAAGCATCTTCAGGCTTATCCAGTCCAGCTCAGCACTCCCTAGGCCTCCCAAAGCAACAACAGAGAAAGTGGGAACAGGTAAACTAAATTTAGATCTGCTGATGTGCATGGATTGTCATTTACTCTATATGTTGGTGTTTTATAAGTATAACATTTTTGTTTTCTAATAGCAACACCCACGTCAGAAAGCGTTCACCAGCTTTCCTGCAGCCTCAAACACCTCACTGTGAGCCCACATGCCTGGCCTGACCCAAATGACCATTTTCTTTAACACTTTACACTCTTCCTGACTTAAATGAGTTGGTATTATCATAACCCCATAAGAAGAATACCCATTTTATTTACAACACACATGACAAAGCCTTACTTCCATGAAAAAGAACTGGAAGTGAAGGTCAGGGCACATGGCTGGTCCAAAACCTCTGGGTCCAGGGAAGCCTCTTCCCAGACAGCACTTGCTGAAGCACTGACAGCAGAACTGTCTTCCAGAGACACACAACTCACAGAGAGGCAGGGAATTAGGAAGGATGGATATTAACAGGGTATAACTCAGCAGAGACACAGGCAGGACTCCTGCAGACAAAGAACAGGGGCAGGGATCCATGGCTGCTCCACCTGCTGCTGCCAACACAGCCTGGGTGAACACATGGCTGCAGCCAGAGCACTGCTGCTCCTTACAGCACCTTGGGAAGGCACCTCCTTCCCAGGGCCAGGTCACCTCTTCACAGATTCATTTAAGTTGGAAAAGACCTCCAAGATCAACAAGCCCAGCCTGTGAACTATCCTCACCTTGTCACCCAGCTCAGAGCACTGAGGCCACATCCAGGTGTTCCTTGGACACTTTCAGGGATGGGGACTCCAAACCCCCTGGGCAGCCCCTCCTTTCCAAAGGCTGAGCTCCCTTTGGAACAACCTGACAGGTAAAAGGTTTCCTCTTTGGATCTCTGGACAAAAAGGAGGTGAAAATGAGATAAGGGGCAGCAAAGCCTCCATTGCCCTGCACCTCTCTCATCCCACAGACAGGACCCCCAGGGGTTCAGAGCCCACAGCTCTGCAACTCCCTGTGACCAGACTGTAGCATTTCCAAATCACACTCATGTGGAACAGACACCAAGGCCTGTCCACCAGAGCACTGCCTCAGGAGCAGCATTCCCAACCTTCAGCTGCCTAAGGACGTTGGAGGAAACTGTTCAAATCAAGTTCTTACTTGCCCTCCCTGCTCCTGCTGAAGTAGGGACAATAATTCCTAGAAGGAAGGATGCAATTCAAAAATATGTAGCAGCATCCAAAGAAATGTTGGACAAAAATCACAAGGCCCTAGACCCTCCAGAGGAACCTATGACACAAAAATGCACATTTACAAAAGCTCTCTGCAGTAACTGTCTTGTTTTGTCCTTTCATCTGCTGTGAGATTGTGCAACTCATTCGAGAGGTCACTAAGTCAGCCATTTCCTCACTCCATGCTGGGCACCGTGAAGTTCCAGAGCAGGACACAGAGCAACCACGGAAGACTCCAGGAGAAGCCACTTCTGTGTCCTAGCACTTGCTTCCTGTGCCTACAGCTGACTCCCTTCGAGGGAACCCGAGAGGCAAAGCTTTGAAACACCTTGGGAGTGAGTGGAGCCAAGGCTGTGACACCTAATCCCTGCGAGCAGCTCTCCCAGCCCGGCACCCACCAAGCCCACCCAAAATGTCACACACCAGCAGCACTGACACAGCACCTCCCCATGAGAGGGAATTCCCAGGAGTCCTTCCAGAGAGTAACTGGATGATTTAATTGTGCTCTCAGGCAAGCAGCCTGAAAATGTGCATTTGCTGATGTGACCCTGCTGCTGCAGCAATAAAGGCTCTTCTCTTCCACCACCAGCTACAACACAAACCAGACCAGGTTTTAAATTGTTCATTTCAAGCAACAAATCTGTTCTTGTGCCACAGTGCCTGGCATATCACTGTACACACCAAAATCAAGGAGTCCTCCACCTCTGACAGGTCCTGAGAGGATGCTGTTGCATGAAAATGGGTTTAGATTTAAGATGAGGGAGAAATCCCTCCCTGTGAGCGTGGTGAGGCCCTGGCACAGGTTACCCAGGATCCCTGGAAGGTTCCAAGCTGGGATAGTGGAGGGTGCTCCTGCACATAGCAGGGGGTAGGATGGGATGAGCTTTATGGTCCATTCCAACCCAACTCATGCCATGATTCTGTGATTCTATGGAGCACTGCTTACTCCAGACTTACCAGGTCACTTTCCACACAAACACCCAGACCCCCATCCAGGACCAAATACAGCGACAATTACCTTGGGCAGGCTTTGAAATGCATTTGTAGGAACCTCAAACGCGTCAATTTCCCCAAAACAACGCGAACTAGCAGAAACAGCCTTTATCAGTACAGGGAAATTGAAGAGTAAGGCTTCACACGTGCGCCTGAGCCACTGCAACGCCTCTCCTGCCACATCGCCTGAAGTTCCGCCAAACTTCGTTTAAGTCAGAGGCAAAGCAGGCAATGAGAGAGCACCGATCCCTCCTGCTGCACCGGGAAATGGGCGCTGCTGAGCGCCGCTGCGGGAGCCACACACCCGCGGGGTCACGGCTGCGGCTCCCTCCAGGTGCCGGCCCCGCCCGCCTCCTCGGCGGCCCCGGCAGCGCCGCGGCAGCATGCGGAGCCGCGGGCACCGGGATGGGACCTCCGGGACACACCGATGGTGGGGAACCCAAGAGGCGCGGCCCAGCGGCGCGGGCGGAGGACTGGGATCCCCGAGAATGGAGCAGCGGAACAGTCTGCGAGCACCACAGCGGACCACGAGCGGCTCCGGGAAAGGGCCGGGCAGGCCCAACCGGCCCCGGGGCCGCGAGGAGGCG
>VWZV01009203.1:108665-123525 GCA_013397155.1 Irena cyanogastra | reverse complement strand
GGGGGGGGGAGCAGCGCCGCGGCGAGGCCCAGGAGGGGCGGGAGGGGGGAGTGGGCAGAGCAGGAGCGAGATGACTGCAGAGGGCCCGGGGAGGAAGTGGGGGTAAGGGGAGCTGCCGGTGGCGGCGGGCGGGGCGGAGCAGGGACCCCGCGGACCCCCCGGTGCCCCTGCACTCACCGGCGCCGCTTCGCCGCGGCCCCTCCGCACCAGGCGCCCCCTCCGCCTCCGCCTCACGCACTTCCGGCCCGCGCGCGCGCTCTGCCCGCCCGCGGGGGCCGCCGGGAGCCGTAGTCCAGCCCGCGCAGCGCGCCACCAACCCGGCGGCTTCGCCGCACTACAGCTCCCGGCGGGGGTCGCGGGCGCCATTCCCTCACTTCCGCCTCCGCCCGTGGCGCGGCAATGCGCGCAGCCCTTCCGGCGGGGAGCGAGACCGCGGGCGGGAAATGGCGGCGGGGGCGGTGACAGGGTGCGTCCGCCCAGCCGGGCCCGGGCCGGCATTCTCCGCCGTGCGGGCGGCCAGGGCGCGATGCGGCCCTCGCCGAAGGGACCTCGCGGGGTCCCTCCCGGTTTGTCCCACGTGCGGTTCCTGAGGGCCCGGGAGGGAAGGGGCAGCCTTGGGACAGGGCCCTGCTGGCGAGTGGGGCCGCCGGGATGAGCTTTTCCCCCATGAGCTGATGGAGTGGGCAGCGCTGGGGGCTACGGGGGCGAACCTGTCCCGCTGCTGTGGGGGCCAGGAGAGCGCCCGGCCCTGCCCAACCCTGCCCGGCCCGGCCCGGCCCTGCGGAGCACCGAGGCGCGGGCACGGACTCGCCCAGTCCCCTGCCCGGACACAGAGAGGCACGCCGAGGGCATTGTCCACTTTTAATTGTTGTCAAAGGTTGTCTGGATGCATAACACTGTCACAAGGGCACAGAGCAGCGTGGTGCCGGCCGGGCCCGGGGACACACGGACATGCGGGGGAACATGGGGACCGGGAGCTGTGACACGGCCCCCCCCGAGCCCCCCAGAGCATCCCCACGCCCGGCCGGCTCTATTTACAGTATTCACAGACGTTGTACCCAGCGAGTTAAATAACTACATCATTACACCACACGTCTGGGGCGGCTCCGGCGGGCTGCGAGGGTGGGCTGTCAGTCTGATAAGGTGCATGTTTAAAATAAAAAAAAAAAAACCAACAAAACGAAATAAAAACAAGAACAAAGAGAGGAGCCAGGTGTCCTCGCCGGGGCCCTGCAGCCCCCAGGTGCCTGGGAGGAGCAGCGAGGGTCGTGTTCTGACGACAGCTACGGGTCCGCCGGGGTCAGGGCGCGGGCAGTGGCCCCGGGAACATCGGGCAGTGGCCCCGGGAACATCGGGCAGGCCCTCACAGCACCTCTGCGGGAGGGGAGAGCAGCGTGAGCCTGGGCTGCGCACGGCGCCGTGCCCGCACGCCACTCCCGCTGCTCACCTGTCACCTGCGGGGGCTTCACCACGGCCTGCTTGAGGAAGGGCTCCTTGTCGCCGAAGGGGATGATGCTGCCAGGGCTGCCGCCGTGGTGGGAGAGATCCCGCAGCTCCTTGGAACCCTCGGTGCCCGAGAAGCCGTTCTCGTGCTTGCCAGGCTGCACGCCGTTCACCAGGGCTGCCGCCTCCTTGGAGCTGTGGGGTGGGAGGGCTGGGCTCAGCCCCGGCCCCGCCACCCCCCAGCACCCCCGGTGTCCCTGTGCTCACCTTGGCTGCAGCCCCTCGCCCACCAAACCCTTCGTTCCCCCTGGCGTCCCTGCGCTCGGGGTCTCTGTCTCCGGGAGCTCCGCTGCCTTCGGGATTGGCCCCAGGTGCTTCTCGCGGCCTGAGGACATGGAAGAACCTGGCTCAGCCATGGCCCGGGCCCGACCGTGGCTGGGGGAAGCAGGCCGGGGTGCTCACACACCTGGGACATCTTCCTGCTCGGCTGCTTTCCCGTTCACCACCTTCTTGTCATCCTTCTTCTGCAGAGACAGGAGAGCTGTCAGGGTCTGCAGGCAGGGGCAGGAGGGCTCTGTCGAGTGCCCAAGTCCCCAGTGCCCCGGGACAGAGGACAGGCTCCCACCTTGGTGTCTGCTGCGTCTGACTTGCGCGTCCTCTTCATGATCTCCTCCAGGCGCTGCAGTCACACAGGGACTCACACACGGCCCTGCCCACCCAGACCTGCCCCCGGTGCCAGGCAGGATCCCTTCCAGGGAAAACCCTGCCGTGCCCCGTGCCTGTGAAGATGCCTCCCACCCTCACCTTCTTCCTCTCCAGCCGCTCCTGCTCCTCACGCTGGAAGTGCTTCTCCCGCTCCAGGCGCTGCCGCTCAGCCTCTTCGCGCGCCCTCGCCTCGGCCTCTTCCTTCTGTGCCACAGCAGGGCAGGAACGGATGAGATGCGACAGGGAGGAAAGGGATGGGGCAGGGACCGGGGCAGGGACTGCGGGAATATGCTGCCTGGACAGCTCAGCACAGCCCTGCCCCATGTTGCCTCCTGCCACACAGGGCCTTGAGGGGCTGGCCTGGTTCTCACCCCTTCGCCCTCATGGAGAATGAATCACAGGAGAACATCCCTGCCTTCCTCCTCCATCCCTGCCTTTGTCCCCCACCTCTTGCAGCCCCTTTCCCTCACACTCTGTCACCCCAACCTGTCTCTGCAGCCGCTCCAGCTCCTCTCGCTCAGCCCGGGCTCTCTCCTGGGCCTCTCGTTCCTCCTGCAGCCGCCGCTCCTCCTCTCGCTGCCGTGCCAGGGCCTCCCGCCGGCTCTGCTCCTCGGCTGCCCGCTGCGCCCGCTCCTCCTGCGCCCGCCTGCGGGGAGGGGGCTCTCAGCACGGCAGGAGGCCGGTGACAGGGGCCAAGGGGACAACACCCACCTCTCCTGCTCCTCCTGCTCCCGGCGCTCCCGCTCCTCCCGTTCCCGCTGCTCCCGGGCCTGGCGTCGCTTCTCTGCCAAGAGCCGGGCAGCCTCCTCCCGGTCCGTGGTGCCAGCAGGGGGTCTGGCTGGGGGGCTGGCCGGCACAGGGCCGGGGGCCACAGGGACTGAGGGGCCTGGGGGAGGCAGGCAGCGTCAGGGCTGCTCTGGCTTCTCCCAGCCCTGTGGCTTCCCCAGCCACAATGTACCCACCTGCTGTCGGCTCTGTGGGCACCTTGGGCGGCTCGGGAAGGGCTGGGGGTGCCGGACCCCGCTCCTCCTCCTTCCTCTCCCGTGCCTTCGCCTGGCCCTCCTGCTCCCCCCGCTCCTCCCGAGCCCTGGCCCGCACCTTGGGGGAGGAATGGGTGCTTCGAGGCAGGGGCGGCTTGTGGGGGGAGCTGAGCGCCGGGCTGGGGGACGCTGGGCGGGCCTTGGGGATGGCAGGGGACGAGGGACGGTTCTTTGGAGTGGCAGGGGATGAGGGACGGTTCTTGGGGGGGGCGGGGGATGAAGGACGGTTCTTGGGGGCAGCAGGGGATGAAGGACGGTTCTTGGGGCCGGGGCTGCAAACAGAGCAACAGACCATGTTAGTGGGGCTGGGGCAGCCCGGGGTGGGGTCAGGGGCTGGGAAGCCTCAGGGTGGGGGGTCCCGACCTGCTGTCAGCCGCAGGCAGGAGCCGGGGCTGTGCTGCTGGCAGCGACTGCCGCTTCCTGAGGCTGCGCTCACGCGACAGGGCACTGCGCTCCTTGGCGTTCTCCCGATCCTTCTCCTTCTTCTCCTTCTTCTTCTGCTCCGGCCAAGGACAGACAGACGTGGCGTCAGCACTGGGTGCTGGGCTTGCATGGAAGCCACACCGTGCCCCAGAGCTGCCCTGGTGCCCGGGGTCCCTGTGGGAGATGGCACTCACGGGCGAGGGCTCGGTCCTGCGGCGCGGCGTCACATCAGGGCTGGCGGCGGCCGCCTTCCGGCGCTCCCAGCAGCGGTGCGGCAGGCGGTGGTTGTGGCAGGGGCTGAGGGGGCTGGCGGAGGCTGAGCGGGGGCACACGGGCACTGGGGGAGGAGTGACCAGGGTCAGGATGGAGCCGGCACCAACGCCAGCTGCCCACCAACTCCAGGCTCCCTCATCCTGGTTCCCTGCGTGTGCCAGGACCCGTGTGTCCCTGACCCTCGGGGGCTCACCCTGCTCCTTGCCATTCCCAGCCAGCGTCACGGCGCTCCGGCTGCGCGCGAGGAAGGACAGGGTGGGCGTCATCAGCCGGTCCACGATGCTGCTCTCCCACGGGCTCAGCTGCAAGCTCCGGTCTGGGGAAGGAGAGGAGCCATTAGTGTGCCACAAACCTCCAGACTCCAGTCCTGCCCTCACAGCCGCCGCTGGGAGGGAGCAGCGTGTGTCTGCGGCAATACCACGGCGCATGCACAGTTCCAGGAGTGCCCAGAGCTTGGCCGTGCTGGGGAGGGGTCCCCACGGCCTCACACACCAGAGCAGGATGGAGGGCCATGTGGGCCCAGGCATGGGTGGGCGGCTGGGTGCCTGTGGACGGCGCTGTGGCACGACGACAATGGTGTCCTTGTGTCCTGTGGACACCGCAGTCACCGTGTACCAGTGGTGCTGGGTACCACCCTGGTGACAGAAGCCCCCCCCACTCTGCCCTCTCCTTGTGCCCAGCAATGGCACCCTTCAGTGCCCTTGCCCTGTGTGACCAAGGCCCTGGCATGTGCCAGCTGCCCAGGGGACACCACAGTGTGCCCTCATGCCACGGGAGCTGTGCTAAATCACCAAGCGTGCCCCAGGAGCCAGATCAGGATTACAGCACCCACAGAACGGTGATGCCCGGCCACACAGCTGGCTCAGCTGGGCACCGAGCTGCCACTGGCTGCCCTGCAGCACAGGTCACCAAACACCCCACGGCGCATGGGAAACACTCATGGAGACAGGGCCCCTCTGCCCCTTCCATGGGCATCAGGCCAGGGGCAGCACCAGCTGCCGGGAGGGGAGAGCACAGAGCCATGGGTGCTGCAGGGGGACAGGGTGGCAGGTCTGGCACGGGCCCAGGGAGATGCTGCTCCCAGCCTGGCAGTGCAGACAGCCCCCAGGTGCCTGTCCCTGGGCTGAGCCCCAGCACAGGGCAGTGGGAGCTGCCTGCGTCACCACAGCCACCGGCGTCAGCTGCTCTGGCTATTTATACCCGTCCGGGAAGGCGCCCATCGCCAGGCAACCCCGAAACACAACAGCAGCCCCGGCACTGGACACATCCCTCTGTTGGACACATCCCTCCGGCATGGCTGCAGCCCTGGGCAGCGCTCCCAGGGCCAGGATGACCTTGCAGCACCACGGCCACCACAGAGCTCTGCGGCACCCAGCCCCAGGAGCCTGTGGGGACACTGGCACCGTGGCCAGCCCCAGGAGGGCTGGCGACAGGCAGCCCCTCTGTGGCTGCACGAGCACCCACCAGATCTGTCCTGGGGAAGGGAGCCAGGCTCCCATTCCCATCCTGGCGCCCCATGGAGCTGCCAGCAAGCAGCCCTTCCTCCTCCTCCTCTGCCTTCTCCTCCCAGCCCACACAGCCTCAAGGAGCCATCGGCCGGTTCCAGCCTCCTCCCCCAAACAGCAAACGGCTTCTCCTCTCTCCGCGGGCACCTGGGGATGGGGGACCCTGGCATTGGGGGTCCCCAGCGCTGGGCGGGGGCCGGGCTGTGCCCCCTGCGCTGGGGCAAACGCAAAGGGCTCTTACTTCTACTGGGAGAGTTCCAGAGGGTGGCGGAGGATTTGGAGAGCCGCTTGTTGATTATAGAGTCGACGTGTTTGGGGAGGTTTACAGCGGACACCGAGCACCGGCTCGCACCTGGAGGAGGGAAAAGACACAAGGGCATTAAGGTCCCGGGGCCGGGGCCAGGCCCCCCGCATGCAGCATGCACAGCTGTGCCAGGGCACTGGGGCAGAAGTGGAAGGACCAGGGGAGACGCTGGAGTCCGGGGACACAGCACAGAATGGGGTAGGAGATGCTGGAATCCAGGGACATGGCACAGAGTGGGGCAGGAGATGCTGGAATCCAGGGACGCAATACAGAATGTGACAGGAGATGCTGGAGTCTGGGGACACGGCACAGAGTGGGGCAGGAGATGCTGGAATCCAGGGACGCAATACAGAATGTGACAGGAGATGCTGGAGTCTGGGGACACGGCACAGAGTGGGGCAGGAGATGCTGGAATCCAGGGACGCAATACAGAATGTGACAGGAGATGCTGGAGTCTGGGGACACGGCACAGAGTGGGACAGGAGATGCTGGAATCCAGTGACACGGAACAGAGTGGGGCCGGAGGAGATATTGGGGGACACGACACACAGCACTGGCATTCAGTATGGCAGTGTCTGAACCCTGCAGGGTCATGCTAGGATCATGCAGGGATCTCATCCTCAGAGAGCCAGGGCAGCTCCCAGGCCCTGCTACAACAGTTTTCCCAAACACAGTCCTGGGAATCAGGAGCGGGTGGCTGGGGACCTCGGCAGCACCAGGCGAGCATCCACCCTGGGGGAGCAGGGTGAGGGCAGCAGGTCCAGACAGACACGAGACAACATCACACAAGTGTGGGTCACTACGGCACTGCCAGGACAGCACTGGTGGCTGGCAGCACCTCCACAGGCAGCTGGGATCTCCCCACCCTGCCTGGGCTCCTCTGGACAAGACAGCCAGGGAAGCTCAGGGCTGGTGGAGGCAAGAGATTGGTGAGTGACAGCTGGCAGCAGCTCCAGCAGCACACCCCGATGGGAACGGGCAGGGGAAGGTGTCCCCTTGCCAGACCCTGCCAGGTGCTGCACCATGGACACCCCAAGTGTGCTGTGAGCCACAGTGGCATACATGGCACCGAGACAGGCGTACTCAGAACGTGGAGCCTGTATGCACAGCCCAGCCAGGTACGCAACCCCTGATCACACACGGCACTGGGCACACCGTGCCAGCACACACAACCTGGCACACAACACCTGTACACAGCCTGGTCAGGTACAGCCAGGAACACAACACCTGTACACAGGCTGGCCAGGTACAGCTGGGGCCACCACAGCTGCCCCATGGCACGTGAAGGCCAGACAGTTCCCAGGAACAGAGCACTCTCCTCTATGTCACCATCCATGCCAGACAGTGCTAGCCCCTGCCAGCATAGCACAGCAGTCAGGGGACAGTGGAGACCTCCACATGTCCAAGTGCTGAATCGTGCAGGGTGTCCCCAGGAAGCCCCCACGGAGCAGCACCTGCTTCTGCAGCCACACATACAGCCACAGTCAACTCCATACTGGACCCAGAGAGGCCAAGCACTGCCTCCACCCAGCTGAGGAACAAGGGGACACGCCGCAGCACAGACCCCAACCAGAACTCACAGAGAGGCTTCCTGCAGCTCCACAGCCCCTGGGGCCAGAGGCTCTTCACGGCTGCTGGAGACCTGGCAGTGTGGCCATGGCATGCTAAGGCAGCCAGGGCTGCCCCCAGGCATGTCTCTGAGTGGAACAGGGACTGTGACACACAGCCTCCGGCTTACACCCAGCCCGACAGGAGCAGGGAACAGCCACAGGACCCCATCAGTTCCCAGCACAGCCCAGAGTGATGGCAGCATGCCCCACCAAGTGGAGCTGAGCTGGATTTGAGGGCTGGCAGAGAGATGCTCAGCTGTCCCCACAGCTGCCAGAGCCACAGGGTCCCAAAGTGCCTGTGCCCAGCCCGGCACTCACCATCCTTGTGTGCAGGGGAGCCGTGGTGCAGGGCCCCAGCCCAGGACCACCGCTGCTGCCGGATCTCTGCCCACGTCTTCTTGACCGACCGCTGGATTGCTGCCTCATAGCGCTCCTGCCCGAGGGAGAGGGACAGGCTGAGCCCGGGAGTGGGGCTGGGGCCAGCCAGAGCCTCCCAGCACAAGGCCATCGCAGCGATGGCGGTGCTTGGAGGGAGACGGGACAGTGATGCCTGCCCCGGCCAGGGCACACATGCCAAGCAGCTGGGCACAGCGCAGGCTCTGCACCATGAAGGATGGACAGCAGAGGACAGGCACAGTGGGCAGCTCCCAAAGGGCTCAGGAACCATCTCCTGAAGGGCTGCTGGAGCCATGAGAACTCCTCAGGGATTGTATCCCATGTGCCACCCCAGCCCTCTGTCCACTGCACCCATCCCCATCCCCACCTTATTCTTCTCCAGCTTCTGCCTCTGCCGCTCCTCCAGGACCGCCCGGCGCTTCTCTGCCCGCAGCCGCTGCTCCTCCAGCCGCTTGCGCCGCTCCTCCAGCTGCTTCTCCCGCAGCAGCCGGGCCTTCTCCTCCTTCTCCAGCCACAGCACCCGCTTGGCAGCTGCAGGGGGCAGCGGGGTCGCACCAGAGGCACAGCCCCGGGCAGCCCCGTGGTGGGACCGCGTGCCCATGCCGGTGGCGCGGGGTCGCAGGCCGGCTGCGGCCGGGGCACGCGGCCGGGCTTGCGGGGCAGGCAGCATCACGGCCGGCCGGCCGGCGAGGGAGGGGTTTGGGCCAGGACAAAAGGAAGGCCGGGAGCCCGCCGGGAGCCCGCCGAGCCGCGCGGTGAACAATGGGGGAATGAGGGTGGAAAGAGCGCGGGGACAAGGAGGCCCCATGCTCAGCACAGGGGCCTCGCTCGCCCGCTGCCTTGAGCCACTGTGGGGCTGCCTGGGGCTGTCCACACATGGGCTGGTGGCACCTGCACAGACCCGGGGAGTATCCAAGGCAGGGAGCAACAGTGTGTGCTGAGGGATCAGCAGCATGCCTGGGGGTCAGTAGTGTGCCAGGGGGTCAGAGGTGTGCCCAGGGGTCAGCAGTGTGCTGGGGAATCAGTGGTGTGCCTAGTGGGCAGAGCTGCCAGCACCACAGTTCCCACCCAGGCTCAGCTCGCCACAGCTAATGGGATTGCCCATGACCCAGCAAAGCTGCTTAGCCCCTGCCTCCCCCCCATCCACTTTCCCTCCCAGCCCCATACCCAGGTACTTGGCCCGTTCCTCGCGCCGCTCCTTCGCCTGCTTGTGCCTTGCCTGGGCTTTCTGGGCATCTGCAGAGGGGAAACACCGTCAGGGCAGTGCCTGGCCCCACCAGGCATCGACTGGTGCCCACAGGGTGCAGCATCACTGGAGCACTCCTGGCACCCACCTTGCTTGGGCCGGGGGCTGGCGGCAGGAGACGGTGAGGGGCGGCTGCTCCGGGGGGTCACGTCCTTTGAGGGCCCTGCTGTGGCACCCAGGGAGCTCTTGGCATCAGGAGGGGCCCCTTCAGTGGCAGCAGGGGCAGGGGGCTGGCTCCCATGGGGCAGCGTCTCCGCAGAGCAAGGGCTGGCAGCGTGGACGGGGACAGGCTGGCCAGTGGCATGGGGCAATGCCTCTTCTTTGGGGTGCTCCATCCCAGGCGGCTTGGGGGGTCCAGGGGGGGACCGGTCACCCCAGGGGGGAACACTCTGTGCTGAGGGGACCACGGTCGCAGGGCTGGGGGACACGGGCTGTCCTGGCAGTGGCACGGCTGGAGGGCTGGGTCGGTCACGCTGCGGGGGGCTGCTCTCAGAGGGGGGCATCACGGCCGGGGGGCTGCCAGGCTGCCGGGAGGGGGGCACGGCTGCAGGGACGGGCGAGACGATCTTTCCAGAGGGAGTGATGGCTGCAGGGACGGCTGGGACGGTCTTTTCCGAGGGGATGACATCTGGAGGGCTGGGTCGGTCATGCTGGGGGAAGCTGCGCTCTCCCTGCAGGGCGCCCCCAGGCGAAGGGGGTGGCACGGAGGGCGGGGGGATGCTGTCTCCCATCGGGGATGGTGGCTTCCCTGCAAGAGGGGCAGAGCAGAACACAAGGTCACTCAGTTGGGGAAGCCTGTGGAAGACCCATCTTCCCCAAACATAGCCCTCAGAGAATACAGCCCTGTCCCCGCAAACACAGCCCTCAGGAGCAAGGCCAGGGAGGGCAGTGGGACCCCACCTCAGCCCTGCCCGATCCTGGGGACACCCTCCATGGGTGCCAGGCGCTGGGCGCACAATGCACACAGGGACAGCCGGGCTCCACCAGGCACTGCCACCACAAAGCTGCCCTTCATCCCCTGGCAGCTGCCGCCTGGCCTTGCCGTGGGGGGACACGGGGCCAGAGACCCCCCTAGGGCTCAGGGACCCACACACTCCCCTGCCACTCTCCCCAAGGGGATGAGGAGGACGTCGAGCGCTTCCGCGGCGCAGCCGGAGGCAGGATGGGCGCGGGCCGTGGCCTGACGTCACCGTGACAGCCCGTGGTGGCCCCCATCACGCCAGGGACCCGCAGCCATGAACTCATGGCCCAGGAATGCACACGAGGCTGCCAGACAGAGCCCCCTCCCCGCGTGGGGCCGGCCCTGCAGCAGCCCAGGGATCTCCCCTGTTCTAGATGGCCCCTGGGCAACCTGAGGGAGCCCTGAGCGCAGCCCAACAGGGTGCCGGTGCTGGCAATGCCATGGCACGTGCCCTCTGTAGAAGTGGTGTCGGAAGTGTCCACAGTGACAATAGCGGCGGTGACTCCCCCAGCCCCCATTATCAGCCCTGTGCAAACAAACCCTTCAGTACTTGCCAGGATCCCAACTCCGACCCCCACGCAGCAGCAGCACTGTCACTGCTGGCCAGAATGATGCCAGGCCCACCCCAGGACACACAGTTCCAGCTCCACGGACACCAGTGCAGAGTGAGCCCCTAGCTTCAGGGGGGATGGCAGAACCCCGGTGACCAGCACCCAGCACCAGCAGACGTCACGCGCCAGCTCAGCCGTGTTTGCAGAGCTCTCCACAGCCCTCGGCGAGGGGCAAAGTGTGGGCTCTGCAAACACAGCCGGCGCCGCTCCTCACCCGCCCCACGGCTCCTCACCTGCCCCACGCCGCCTCATCCACCCCGTGCTGGAGTGCTCCAAGCCAGGGTCAGCCCAGGCTACCCAAAGCGGCATTGCCAGCCCCCTGCACTGACAGCATGGGCACACCCCAGGTCCCCTGGTCCCCAGAGAGGGGCTGGGGGTGCTGCTGCAGCCCTCCAGGCCAGGGCTGTGCCAACAGGGTTCCCCCACCCTGGACTCTGTGGGGACACAGCCAGCCCTGGCCCCCCCCGCAGACTTTCCGGGTATTTTCTGCTGCAGGAAGCCAGCCCATCCCCTGGCCCCGATCCTGCACATCCCATGTCCCCAGCGCTGCGCCCTGCTCTGATGAGGGGCTGGGACTGGGGCGTCCCCTGCTCTGTCCCTCCAAGGCTGCCTCAGATGGGCAACCACAGACAGCAGGGCTTGGCAGCGCCCAGGTGCCAGATCCCGGGATGGCACTGCAGTGTCACTATGTGTGTGGGAGGGGTGACCCTGGGACCACTGTGGTGGCACAGCCAAGTGCTGCCCACAGGGCCAAGTGAAAGCATCAAGGCCAGGCTGATCCCCTGAGCAGACGGAAATAGCTCAGAGAGCCCTGGACATGTGGGGAGCACTGGCAGGGGACAGTGGGTGCCTCCTGCCACCCCAGACAGCCAGGCACAGAGCCCTGGGCAGGACCTGCCCTGCCCCGCTGGCCAGAGAGACAACAGCACCTGTGGCCAGGGCAGGGCTGTGGGCACGGCCAAGACCTCCAGGCCCAGCCAAGACCCCCAAGGTGGGGCAGGGCCGGCTCTGCCGCCATCTGTCCCTGTCGCTGCTCCAGCGCGGCAGCTGCCCTGAAACCCAACGCTGCCTGCGCCCAGGCGGCGCGGGCGTCCCCTCTCCCCCGGCCAGGGCATTCCACACGGATTAGCTCCCGTCCCCCCAGACACGCAGGCACGGCTGCCCTGCAGCACCCGGCCCGGGCGGGCCCGCATGGCACCGGCCCCACTGCTGCCACCAGGGCGAGTGCCGCCCTCGAGGCCGCAGCACCCAGCCCATCCCGCTCCTGCCATGGGTCCGCTTGGCGCTGCTGCCTGTGCCACCGAGCACCAGCGGCACCTCCAGCCCGGCAGTGCCCGGTGCAGCGCGGCTCCTTGGCCAGCACATGGCCAGGGACGCTCAGCCAGGCGCGGGCCGGTCCCTGGTGCCGTGAAGCGAGAGCACATCGAGCACATCGAGGCCCGCGGGCGCTGCTCGGACCAGCGGCCCTCCCCTCGTTAACTGTCCCTGCAGGGCACTGCCCAAAAGAACGGGGGGGGCACCCGCCTGATGTCACCTCAGCTCCCCTCAGCTCCGTATCCTCGTGTTCCCGCAGCAGCCAGAGCAGCCACAGGCGGGGCAGGGGGCATCAGCCGGGGCCTGCAGGACAGCAAGGCTGACGGTGCACTGGAGGTCATTGCTGAGCACTGGAAAGCCACACAAAGGTGCTGGTGGCCACCCTGGCCATTGTACAAGTCCCTGCTGTGCCAAGGACAAGACCCTGAGGCCAGCCCGAAGAGCCACTGCTGGCCCTGCAGGGCTGCTCCCCACAGCCTGTAGGGACATTCATGTGTGCAATACACCCTCAGGCCCTCCCTGGTGCAGCTGTTCCCAGCTGCCTCCCCTGCCTTGACAGCAGTCCCAAGGGGATGGGTCCCTGGGTCTCTCCTTGCCAGCAGGTCCTGGTGCAGAGCAGGAAGGCAGCCGTGGCCGCAGAGCAGGGATTGCTCTGTGGGTGCTGCTGTCCACTCCTGAGGCCACTGGAGCACTGTGGGGGGCACCGAGATGCTCCAAGCCCTGGGGGTGCTCCAAGCCCCAGTGCTGCCCCTGATCCCAGCTCAACACTCAGACGTGCCTTGGGGCTGAGCCCTGCCCTGTCCCACCCAGCTCCTGAGATCCCCTGTGCTGCAGCAAACCTCACACCTGGATGACAGGGACAGTGAGCAAGTGCTCCTGACACATTCCTGGAATGTCCACAGCACATTCCCAACATGTCCCCACTATGTCCTGCCTGCAGGCACAGCACTGACACGCACCCTCAGCGCTGGCTCACATGCTTGGGCAGGGAGACAAGGGCAATGCCAGCAGCCCCCGCCTCGGGGGTGGCCAGTGCCACCCTGGCAGCCTCCATCAGCAATGACACCCTGTCCCCAACAGGGACAGCCACCTGCAGCCTGTCCCCAGGCACACGGGCACTGTCACCCATGGCTGGCTCCTCTCCCCGCCACCTTGGAGCCAGTGAAACACAGCTGGCAGCTGGCTGGGCTTCAGCCACCGTGCCCCACCACTGCCCACAGCCCTGCTTGGGGGGACAGGCCTCCGGGGTCAGGCTGGAGCAGGGCAGGAGGGGACAGGCAGCAGGGCCCCTGCAAGGCACAACTAGGTGCCAGGCAGGAGAAAGAGCCATATCCAGCCTCTTTACCCAGGACTCGTGTCCTGCCAAGGCTCTGGGATAGGGGTGAGGGGAGCAGCCATGGGGGAACTGCACTAGCCCGCGGGCTAGGGCAGAAGTCATTGAGCTCCCGTGGCACTGCCAAGCCAGCAGTGACAAGGGGAACTTGGGATCTCGTGGCGAGAGCGAGGCTACAGCCAGGGGGTTTCCAGAGCTGAAAACACACACGAAGGAAAGAGCTGGAGCTGCTGCTGCTGCCCCAGCACCCCATAGCAAACTGTGGCTGTGGTCACAGTGCAAGCCCAAACAGCCTGAGGGCAGGGGCAGGAACACCTGCCCACCATCCATCTGGCACGCTGGCAGTGGCGACAGGAGGTGCCCTCGTCCTTGGGGCGACCCATGCGGCGCCACCGGTGCCCAGGGCAGCCAGCCCAGGCGCGCTCCTGAAAACCTGTCTGCTAGCATCGTGCTGGCAAACAGAAACCTGTCTGGAAGGCAGGGCATGGGGCTCTGCGCCTGCCAGCATCCAGCCCCTTGGGGAGCACGTCAGTACCCCCAAAAAACAGGTCCTGAGCCTCACAACGCAGATGCGGCACCTACCAGGGCCAGGGCCATGCAGGATCCAGCTCTGCTCCCAGCAGGCTGCCTGTGGAGCTGCCCGACCCTGCTCAGAGCCCTCCATGGAGCGAGAGCTGTGCTAACTATTTTGGACATGGCACCACGGGACTGTCACATCACCACTCTGCACGTCGCATCACGTTGCTCTGACGGTTTCGCAGCAGCGGCTCCCGCGCTGGGAGAACTCCCGAGCTGCTGCTCCCAAACACAGGCACTGGCGGGCAACCAGCTCGCCCTCCCTCTCCTCCATGCCAAGGGAGAAGGGCTGGAGAAGCAGGGGGAAACCTGGATAAAGACAAACCCCTGCCTGCTCCCTGCCTTGGTCCTCGTCCCTCTGTATGCTGCATCCCTCTGTATGCTGCATCCCTCTGCCCACCTGGGCAGCTCCACCCTGGCTGCCCTTCACGAGTTCCTGGCCTCCAGTGCCACTGGCTGCCCCACATATGGTGGATCCTGGCCCCTTGAGAGAAATCCCGTCCCTGCTGGTGGCTCCGACCCGCTCTAGACAGCAAGACAGGAAGCAGCCCGGGCTGCCCAGTCATGCAGGTCACCCACAAGGGACAGGTCAGGGATGGTCCTTGAAGGAGGACATGGTGCAAAACCGCCCGTGCTCCTTCAGCACCATTCTGCGCTCACAGTAGAGCAGTCAATGACCCACAGGGTGGCTGGGAGCAGCCAGCCCTGGTCCCCGGGCCCCGACAGCATCGAGCGGGCAGGCCACGACGGGCGGGAAGGCGGCGGAGGCAGAGAGCGGCACTCAGACAACATGTCTGGCGCAGGACGCATCGCTTGGGCAGCGATGCCAGGACCCGCGGCCGGTTGGTGCAGGAGCCGCCGGTTTTCAGCATCGCCGGGAGCCACAGCCATCCCTCCCTCTCTGCGGGCCCGGGCGATGGAGCACTGGGGCCGAGGGGGAGGGGAGCCGCCTCTCCTCTTCCTCCCGCGGTGGGAAGCGGCTCCGCGGAGCTCTGCTTAGTCACAGCGAGCGCCGCGCCGGAGCCCCGAGAGGCAGCGCCAACCCCGGCCCCGGCCCCGAGCGCGGCCCCGCCGCCGCCCTCCCCGGTTCATGCCGGGGCAGCGGGACCGGCGCTGCCGG
>VWZV01009203.1:83204-99059 GCA_013397155.1 Irena cyanogastra | reverse complement strand
GGCTGGCGCGGCGAGCGCATGGCGTGGGGTACCCGAGGAACCGGCCCGCGGCGGGGGTGATCAGGCCCGGGCAGCCAGCAGCGGCACCGGGCGCTCCCGTTTACGGGAAGTTCGCACCCCAAACGCTTCCCTGGCGTGTCTCGCTTCCCCTCTGCAGCTCATCCCGCGTTGTCAGCCCGGCTGAGTCAGGAACCGAGAGATGGAGCCCAAAGCTCCAGAGCTGAGCTCGAATTCTAGGTCAAACCGGGTCGAATTAATTAATTTTTAATGCCAAATAAGTAATAAAAAATAAAACCTGGGCTCTTCTGTCTCTTTGGCCGTGAGGAGGGGCTGGGTCGGGCTTAGCTGCCCCTCATGCCTCTCCACACCCAGGCGATTCTTTTCTAGGGATTCAGCTCCTTAAATACAGTGGGCTGAAAAGGAAAGATTTTTGTCTAAATCTGAATCTAGGACTTTGCCTTATTGTAACAGCTTAAGTTGTCTTTAATAACAACATCTCAGCAATGAGATCAGCTCTGGGTGTGCTGGGGCTGATGGTGGCAGGTGACACCGCCACGGCCTCACCTGGTGACAGCACCTCAGGCTGGGGACAGCTGGATTCCCCCCATCCATCCCCATCCCCTCTCCACCTCTGTCTTTACTGAAACCCTCAAAACCAACACTGCCTGTTCTGCATGTCTGTTAACTTCTCTGCCAAGTCTCCGACTCCAGCTGAGCCACAGGAACTTCCCCCTTGTCCTTCCAGTGATGTGAATTGCCCAACCTTTAGTTGGAAAGCAAATTTTTGAGTAAAACCCCCATAGAACGTGTCAGTTCTTTAGATCCAAAGTGGGACAACAGCTCCAAGCAGCCCTTCAGGTTGTTTTCATACCTGAAGCCTTTTGTCCTTGTGAATGGCAATCCCAGGCTGGTTTGAATTGGAAAGGGCCTTAAAGTTCATCCCATTCCCCCCCTGCCATGGCAGGGACAACTTCCACTGTCCCAGTGTGCTCCAAACCCCGTCCAGCCTGGCCTTGGGCACTCCCAGGGATCCAGGGGCAGCCACAGCTTCTCTGGGCACCCTGTGCCAGGGCCTGCCCACCCTCACAGGGAAGAATTTTTTCCTAATCCAGGAACAAGACAAGGTGGAACTCCCTGTGTCCTCTACAAACCCAATTTCTATTTGTTTGGGGATGTTTCCTCTGTGTGTTCGTTGTGGCTTTGTGTGGACTTATGGTGATCTGTGTTGTCACTTAACTCTGATCTTGTCTCTTTTCCCTCCCTGCCTGCTGCTGCTTTCATTCTCTAGTATTGGTATTTGCCATTCATTTCACCTTCTGCCTCTCTGCAGCTCATGGTAGGTGACAGATCCCAGGTCAGCCCCTGTGACCCCTCTGCATGCCAAAACTGACAGCAGAAACCAGTGCTGGGGGTTTGTTTGTTCCCCAAAACACTTCCTTTTGCAGAGTTTTGTTCTGCAGCCTGTAATGACCTCATTAATCACTGGTCTGGCTTAATGGCTCCCAAAAAATGCTCTTTGACATAATTTAAGGGTGAGGATTGAAGGTGGTGGCTGGGAGAGAAGAATTTTTCCCTTTTTTTCGCAAATTTTCTGCAGATCTGGCAATTGTGCAAAGAAAACATGAGTGACTTTGGTCCTGGCCAGTTCCAGACATGCACAGCACCTGAGTGCTGAGCTGGCCTGGGTTTGGCCTCCCTGAGCCTAGTCTGAGGAGCTGATTTCAATCTGTGAAGCAAATTCTGTGCCTGGACAACTTTCTAGGACCAGAGGAGTCCTTTTTCTTGGTACAGAGTTTCGTAAATCCCTGAGTGGAGGAGCATTTTGGGCCTGTTGGAAAGACCAGAGCTGAGCCTCATGGGCACAGGACAAGCTTGTAACGTGTTCATGAAACAGAAGGAAGAGTTTGAGTCAGATCTCAGCTCTAGGCCAGTGGTTGAGGTAAATTCAGGGCCCTGACATGACACCTCCAGCTATCCAGGAGGTGTTGGTCTCTTTCCCAAAATCCTAGAATGGGTTGAAAGGGATCTTAAAACTCATCCAGTTCCACCCCCTGCCAAGGGCAGGGTCACCTTTTAGTAGCCCAGCTTCCTCCAAGCCCCGTTCCGAGGAGAACGAAGTCGTTGGCAGAATTGGAGCTGGGATCTCTCCTTATTAAGCACCAGATTCCTTTGAGGCAGCAGGTGCCTGTCCCCCTCTCCGTGCCGAGACACGGCGGCAGCGGAGCCCGGGCGGGTTCTGCTGCCTGAATCCCTTCTCCTGTGTGCAGAACTCGGAGCTGTTCACGCTCACCTACGGCGCCCTGGTGACCCAGCTCTGCAAGGACTACGAGAACGACGACGACGTCAACAAGCAGCTGGACAAAATGTGAGTACGTGCACGAGTGGGAGTGGATCTGCCATGCCTGAGCTGTGTGGGAGCAGGGATCACAGCAGGGGTTGGTGCCTCAGGTTTTAGCTGTTATGTTTTTCACATTCTGTGCTGCTTTAGTGTGGAGTTCTGAGCTTCATATTAAGAGATGGTGAGCTCTTTTCACAGAGTAGGGGGACAAAACAATTCCTGCTCTAGCTGGGGACCAAGGACAAATGATCCAGATCTCAGAGCGTATCCAAATCTCAATCCAAGAGCCTAAACAATGGTGGACTGAAGAGAGAAAAACAAGAAGGATGGGTCTTCATAACCTAAAGCTGTAATGGGACAATATGCAAATACACCAGAACTTATAAAAGCGAGAGACTCTGTGACCAGTTTTCCATTTTTTTGTGATCATTTTGGGTTCATCTGGGGTGTAGCCCTGGCTGGGCTCTTGTGCTGCCCAAGGTGGATCAATTGAGGCCTTTTAATAAATCCCTGCTTTATTCTTTAACTCCATCTAGCCTCTGTTCTAGATCAGCCTTCACAAGGCATCAAGATCACAGCAGGAATCACAGTCACATCCCTGTGTGTTTCAGGAGCAAAATCCTGGCAGTCTGAAGTTATTTAACACTGACATTTCTCTGATTAGACTTCGCTTGTTTGCTGTCTTCTTTCATAAATATTTGTTGTCTTTCTGAAGCTGTTGCTCTGGTCCCTTCCCAGGGGTTACAACATCGGTGTCCGGCTCATCGAGGACTTCCTGGCCCGTTCCAATGTTGGGAGGTGCCACGATTTCCGTGAAACTGCCGACGTTATTGCAAAGGTGAATGTCCAAGCACGGCTTTGTCAAGTTTTTTTGGGGGGGTTTTGCATGCGAGGATGGAATATTTGCTACTCACAGGACTGTTCTGAGAGTTTGATGAAGATTTTGGGGAGGGTCAAAAATAAACTTCAACCCAAGTACTGCTGGCTGGTGGGAACTGGAAGAAAGGAGAGATGTTTGCAAACCCCTTGAGTAATTTTACAAAATCAAAGCTGTGCTGTTGCCTCACCTGTTCTTGTTCCTCCTGTTTGCCACAACAGATTGCATTTAAGATGTACCTGGGCATCACTCCAAGCATCACCAACTGGAGTCCTGGGGGCGATGAGTTCTCCCTGATCTTGGAAAACAACCCCTTGGTGGACTTTGTGGAGCTCCCTGACAACCACTCAACCCTCATCTACTCCAACCTGCTCTGTGGGGTGCTGCGAGGTGCCCTGGAAATGGTGAGCCACATCTCTCTTCCCCTGGGATGGGTGTGTGCATAGCCAGGTGTCAGCAGATACTTGAATTCTGGTCTGTGTTCGTGACTTCTGGCTTTGCTTTGGAACTTGAAACGCATTCCCAGGAGAAGAGCAGAGCTGCAGGAGCACTTGGCTGCTGTCATGTGTGGCAGCTGAGGCCCAGAAGTGATGCCTGAACCCCTTCAGCTCACAACCCAAGTTCTTGTATCTCCCTGAGTTTGTGTGAGGCTCCAAAATCCTCACTCTGCAACTGCTGTGAGCCCTAGCTGGGAATTGGTCAGGGCAAGAGAACAGCCGTGTCTCCAATTTAGGACTGGGTAGAGCCCTGTATGTCATGTCATGCCCTCAGAGCCCTTAAGCTGGTGCTCCAGGATCATTCAGTCCCTGGAAAAGCTGCTCTGAGGAGGGAGTTACCAGCTCCTCTCTGTTCTTCCCTCACTTAGGTGCAGATGGCTGTCGATGTGAAGTTTGTCCAGGACACCCTGAAGGGCGACAGTGTCACAGAAATACGGATGAAATTCATCAGGAGGATTGAAGACAACCTTCCAGCTGGGGAGGAGTGAACCACAGCCCCGTCTCCCTGGGGACTGGAGGGACCAGCTGGGTTTGCCCATTAGCTTTCCTCACAGATCCATAGGGATCTCCTGCCCCTGCACACTCAGACTGACTCACTGACTGTCTCAGATGTTATTTTCTTCTACTCTCACTTCCATCCTCTGTAGAAGATGATTGTCTGGTTGCTGTTTATTTCCTGGGTTCATTCTGAAGCTTTTTCATCAGGTGATGTCATTTTCCCTCCCCCTGGGGGCTTCCTAAGCTCAGTTTCCAATGGTGGCCTGGGTTGTGTGAGAACAACAGCTCAGACTCCAGGAGAGCTCCGATCTCTTCGCATCTGCATCGGTGTCGGAGGGCCAGAATTGGAGACCAAGCTACAAGAGCCCACTGATTCCCTGCTAAACCCTGTCCTTCCTTAAATGAGGTGTTTAAAATCCATTTGGAGATGTGTGTAGTGTTTCTGTAGATAAAACTGGCTTCCTGCACTTGATTCTGAAGTCACTGGCCAATGCAGGCTTGATCCAGAGGGGTGACTGGGGAGAGCTGTAGAGTGCTGGCACCAGGGCAGGGGCTGCTCTGCTCAGGGAGCCCTGGCACCACAGAAATCTGGGAGTCCCATGGCCTTTCCAGTGTCCCTCCCCCAGAAGCCTCACCCTCTGAGGAGGGGAGGAGGTCAAACTCCAGTGGAGCAGTAGAAGCTGTTTTACATGGAGAAAGAATAGCTAAAATGGCATCAGTGCTCCACAGTGGGCACAGCCCAGGGCTGCATGGGGAGTCAGCATGAGGACCAAACTCAGGCTGAGGCCTGGGAGATGCTAAAGGCATTTCAGGCTCTGTTCTGCAGCTGGGGGATGTAAAGGCTGGATGGTGTGAAGGCAGTGCTGGGGTTTGTTCTCACTGGTGTTCAGGCTACAGTAGAATTTGCAGTTACCTGACCTGTGGCACTTGCTGCTCTCAAAAATAAATACATAAAGAAGTATTAGATAACAAAAAGCAAGAGATTGGAACATCAGCTTCCTCTGCCACCCACAGCTAGAGAGCACAGTCAGGCATTGGGTTCCCAAATCACTTTACATAGCATGAAGGCACAGCCCCTCGAGGTCTTGTGAGCTCCAGAATTTGTGTTGGTTGATGCCTGAAGGTGAGGTGAGAGGGAGCAACCCACTGCTTGTGCTGCTCTTTTTTGGCTTTTCTGGAGGAAAGTTGGGTCATCTGGCACTGGATGGCTTGCCCTGTCCCTTTTTTGGCCCCAAAGAGTCCCTTTGGGTGGCCCATGTGACATGTGCCCTGTGAAGGGACAGTGAGTGGCTGTAAGAGCAGTCAGAGGCATGGCAGGGGCCCAGCGGTGGCAGGTGGGTGTTGGTGGCAGAGGTGCCACATGGTCACGTTGCAGAGCTCAAACCCATCCCTTGTTTCTCATTGTTGACCATTCCAAGTCACTTTAAAGCTGCATTTTAGAAGCAATTGCATTAAAAGAATGGCGGTGTCAATTCCTTGGTCTCCTCTTGGCTGTGTTCTGGTGAGGGCTGCTGGTGGGGAGTGGCAGCAGGGGCTCACCCCCTGCCTGAGGCTGTGTGTGACACGGTGCCCAGGGCTGGCAGGGTGATGGCAGCACTGCACCAAGAATTCCTGGCTGCTGGCAGGCCTGGAAGCTGCTGCCTGCAGGAACCTGTCCAGCATGCCACACACAGAGGGGCTGGGGGCAGACACTCAGTGTGGCTGGCTTGGGGTCTGTGCATCCACTGTGTGCTCAGTGGCTGGGACTCTGCCACCAGCCCGAGGCAGCTGCTGCAGAGCCAAGACTCTCTGTGGGCATTTACAGTGGCAAAAAAATCACCTGAGCCTCCTCTGCTGCCAGCTCAGTGCTGCTCCATGGCTGGCATTGACCAGGAGTGTGGAGATAAGGAGCAGCAAGGGCTGCTCTCCAGGAGCAGTTTGTGCTTCCCTTTCTTGTGGAAGTGCTCTCCAGGAGCCCTGCTCTGGTGGGATCTCTGCTCCAGGGTCATCCTGCAGTCACTCTCCATCCCGGGCACTGCGTGCCCAGGGCTGTGCCCCAACCCCTGCCAGCCCCGAGGATGAGGAAGTGGCAGCTTTTGCAATAAAGTGGGTTTTTTTTCTCTGGAGCTGGCAAGCACCACGTGCTGCCAGCCTGGCCAGGAGCAGGAGCCAGCCAAGGCAGCCCCAAACAGCCCCAACGTGCACCCAGCTCCTGAGGCTGTGTCCCAGAGGGTCGGGGGGGAGTGAGATCCCTTTTCCTCACCCCTGCAGAGAGTGGATCCTGGACTCCTGTTCCCAGCCCCTTGGGAATTCAAGCAATTTGCTGGGGCGACAGGGTCAAAACCAGCCCAGACCTTCTGGAAGAACAAAAAGCAGAAATTGCATTAAGTAAATTAAAACTGTCTACTACTGAGCAGCTCGCTGCAGACAAGGGAGAATATGCAAAAAGCTCTGTTTGAAACCTACTAAATATTACCATGTGCTGTTTATAGGAAACAAATGGGGAAAGGCATCTGCATCAATAAACCCCAACGTGGCTGGGCTTGGACTGAAGCCTTTCCACAGCTCTGGGTTATTGAATACCCGTGGCTTTCATGTGGTGCCAGCCCTGACCCCTGACACATACCGCGGAGGGGAAAGTTGACTTGTGGGAATAATAGACATTCCTGGGGAGCGATTTAACCTGGCAGGAAAAGAGGCGACTTCCAGCCTCTCACATCCCTGCGTGATATTGGAGATGACAATAGCAACAAGTCAAGGGAGGGGACAGGGGACAGGGGGTGGGAGCAGTGCTGGAGAGCGACGCTGCAGGACCTGGGGTGAGCCCCCATCCAGCCCCATGTGCCCTCACCAGCCTGAGCACCCCGTGGTGGCATTAGTCACAGCACCGTGTCCCAGCCACCTCCCAGGCTCCCACAGCAGCAGGCTGGGAGAGCTTTGGTTGCTGCAGTGCCTGCAGAGGTGGAAGGAGCTTTCCTGCAGGAAAGTGGGACATTGGCTGGTGTCCTGATGGTGCTCACTGGCAGGAGCTGAAGGTCAGTGTGTGACTCAACAGGGTCCAGGGTGAGGGTTTAAACCAGTTCATGTCCCCAGCGTGGGGACAACCTGGCCAGTGTTGGAAAACCTGGACAACTTGGCTGCTGCTCCTGGCTGGTGGCGAGCCCCAGCACCACTCCCCACTCTGGCACCAGCCACGAGCAGGTGGTCCCTTCTCTACTCTCCAAAGGGAAGCAGAGCTCCCAGCCCTGCTCCTGTCACCTGAAACAGGGTGGGTGACATCCCTGAGCACTGTCCCGACCCCACAATCCAGGACTTGCCGAGGGGGCAGGGATGGTGCCAGGAGAGAATCCTGGATGGGACAAGAGAATCTCTCTGGGAAAGAAATGTTTCCGGGCTGGTGTCCTCACTGCCGGGGCAGCTCCCACAGCTTTCAGCCAGATGTGCTTGGCCAGGCTGCCGGGCACTCGCTGAGGCCGTGCACAGGATGTTTCACCCACAAGGGCTCGTGCACAGGGGACGGGGCTCGTTGGCAGGGCTGGCACGGTGCCACGGTGCCGGTGGCCCCAAGCAGCCAAGGCGCGGGTGGGGCCAGCAGGGACAGGCGGGTACCAGCCCCTCAGGGGGCTCTGGCCCCGTGTCCTGAGCACCTGCCACATGCAGCTGTGGGATACCCGGGGTGTGGGCACCGCTCAGGTGCGGATCCAACTCCCCCCAGATGCCCAGCTGTGGCCGACCTAGCTGAGCATCCCCCCGTGCTTGGCACCACACAGGCACCAAATCCATGAGAACACTTTCTCTGGCTGATAGTGTCCTGGCGAGTTTGGGTACCTGGATGTTTTTACAACCCTTCCTGGGCCCCTGGGCTGGCTGCAACACGTGTTTGGCTACCCTGGAAGCACAGGCAGCTGACAAAATCCTCTCTCAAGGCACGGCCACGCTGCACCCCCCTGCCCTGGCAGTTTCCAAAGCTGGGAATGCCTCTGGCAGCAGCGCCGGGTCAGGGCAGCCCTTTGGCGATGCTCCTTGGCACCCGCCCTCCCGCAGCATCCCTTGCCAGGGCGAGGAAGAGGAAGAGATGTCTGCAGTTCCTCCCTCGGGTCAGAGGACACAGGAGCAGCGCCGCTCGGAGCCGAGCCACATTCTGGTGGCGTTTGGTATTTGGGGTGACGGGAAGGAAGCTCCATTGTTCCTCTTTCATTGTTTTGTGTTTCCTAAGCGGGATCGGCACCCTCCTCCCACGCTCTGCCCGGCTGCGGAGCGGATCCAGCCCTGTGAAAGCCAACGCTGCGCCGGAGGCGGCGGCTGAGCCCTGGGCGAGGGGAAACGCGGGGAGAATCGTCCTCGCTCCAGCACAGACAGGCCACCAGCAGCACGTGCAGGGCTGGCCAGTGGCTGCGGCGGGGACAGGACCCATCCCAGAGTCCGGCTGCCCCTGTCAGGTCCGCGCTCCCGGCTCTCCGCGGTGCTTCGCTCCTCTGTGTGGCCGTTCGGGCAGCGGCAGCTCCCGCTGCAGTGGGAAGGGCTGATCCAGCCGCGGGGAAGGAGGGTGACATCGGCCACGCCACCGTGCCCAGCCCCATGGCGTGACCCAGTGAGGACACCAGTGCTCTCGCCGCGTGGGACAGTCCAGTTCCCCGTACTCATTCCACCCCACACCCCAATAATTCCAACCACAGCACCTCCACTCCCCTCTGGAAGGTGCCCCCAGCTGCTGGCGGTGCAGGATGTGGCACAGTGGGGACACAGTGTCCTGTGGGGCTGGGATCCACCCAAAGCTGCTGGAGTGCCCGTGGGATGGGAACAGCTCAGGCACCAGCTTTGCACCATAAACACCAAAGCCACGAGCTCACTAGGAACCCCAGGGCAGCAGGGCACTGCTGCTCCAGCCTTCCTGAATTTCCACAGGAAAATTTCCACTTTCCCAGCGGCAGGCAGGACTCAGAGTCCAGCATGGTGGGTTTGCTGGGAAGCTGCTGGTGCTGAGCAGCCTTGGCCCACAATGAGAGCCAGAAACAGGCAGGAATTTCGATGAGAAATGTTTGTTTTCTTTTAAAATAGTTTTAATTGTGGCTTCCTAGTAAGGGAGCCTCTGGAATGGTCGCTCTTTCCCTAAGCCTGTGGTGAATGAGGGGTTTGGGGCTGAATTGCTGGCAAAAGCAGGTTTAATATAATTTTGTCACTCTTTTTCTTACGGTGCAGATAAATCACAGCAAGAAAAATAGGATTAAAAACAGCCTACAATGATTTAGGTGGAAATGGGGAGAGGAAAAGGAAGGGAGGAAAAAGTCAGGAATGCAAGGGGGTAAAGGACACTCCCAAGCTGAGTCACTAGGCACAGAGAGGATCCCCTTACTAAATTTAGCCTCAGATTGGATCAGCAGATTAAATCTAAAGGATTTACCAACACTTAATCATAACAATACTTCATTAACACGGCAATAAGCAGCACTTGATCAATCGAACAATTTAACTCATACAAAATGACTCAAATGGGATTTTCTATAACCATCACTCTGACTGAATTATGAATCTAAAGCAGCGACATCCACGACGTGCACAGACACGGGCATTAAAGAGCCTGCACAAAGGAACAGACATGTGAGAAATTCCCCTCCAGTTCAGCAAAATACTCACACTGATGCATCTCCTCCGTGGGGTGGGGAGTATCAGCCCAGGCTCCATCATCCTCGTTGGTCATCGGGGTGCCACAGGCAGGATGAGCTCCAGGAGGAATTCTGCTCTGAGGGAGATCCTGGCACAGCAGAGCTCAGAGGGTGTCACTCAGGACCACTGGCTGCAGGGTTGTGAGATGGCTGCTTTCAGGCACCAGTGAATTCCCATCCTAGGCACAATCCCAACTGGCAGCTATGGGAATTTTCCTCAAAGTGTCCAATAACTAAAATATGATTCCACTCAGGCTGTTTTTCAGCAGGAAAATAAAGTCTCGAGGCTATTTGTGAGAGAAAACAGGAGCTCCTGAGAGACCAGGAATTCTGGGAGCAGAGCAGGTTCCTGATAAGCTCAAGGGGAGCCACCTGCCCAGAAAACATTTAATTAAAGTGGAGACCTAATGAGCCAGGCTGTCCCTGACCCTATCCCACCCCCCAACCCTGATCCCATCCCTGATCCCATCCTGTCCCTGCCATGGCAAGTGGCTCACCACAAGCAGGGCTGAACCAGATGCCTGGATGACCAGGATGGCTGCAGTCAAGACTTCCAAAGAGTTCAGTTAATAGAGAAATGAGAAAACAATTTGAAAATTTAAAACCAGTCCCCTCCCCGAGCGAAGCGAAGCCCCAGACGTTCCCTGCAGCCCCAGGATCCCGTTGGCTTCTCCCTGCCCGTCACACAGACACAGGAGCTGACTCGGGGAAAGTGCTCGCCAGAACAATGTCTCTTTTTACAGCAAAAAAATATTGATTCTATTTTAATTAGTGCTAGCGCTGACATCCAAGAGCTCAGGGAGAAGTTGCCAGGCACTGGGCTGGCTCTGCCCCGGGCTGTGGCTCCTTGTCCCTGTCCCATGGCAGGCACAGAGCCCCCCACGGCTGCCCGCGTGCCCCGGCTGGAGCCAGCGCCTGCCCGGGGCCAGGACCGGCACTGTGGCCTCTTGCCCAAGCTCTGGCCGGGGCTGTCACTGCTCCCCAGGCCCTGCAGCGCCCAGCCGTTGCTGGGAAGGCTCTTGAGCAAGATGCCACCGAGGAGCTGGAGGGTGTTCCCTGCCAAGGGGAGAAACCCAGCGGCTTCCTCGAGCATGGAACTCTGAGATGACCCCGTGGGACCTCTGCTTGCCTCATGCTGCAGAGCCTGGAGGGCACAGAAAGACAACGGGGCTGTCCTGGCCTCCCACATCCCTCCCCTGCTCCCACATCTCTTGAGCTCCCGCATCCCTTCACTCCAGGGTTCAGCATCCCTCTGTCCCACACTCCTGCATCCCCCAGGGGCTGCATCCCCGCCGGGCAGGGCACAGAGCCCCGTGCTGAGGGTGCTGGCTGGGAACCGAGCGTTAACCGGGACATTCCAGGGAGCCGAGCGTTAACCGGGACATTCCGGGGAGCCTAGCATTAACCGGGACATTCCGGGGAGCCCAGCATTAACCGGGACATTCTGGGGAGCCCAGCGTTAACTGGGACATGCTGGGGAACCAGCGCTAACCGGGACATTCCGGGGAGCCCAACGTTAACCGGGACATTCCGGGGAGCCTAGCATTAACCAGGACATTCTGGGGAGCCCAGTGCTAACCGGGACATTCTGGGGAGCCCAGCGTTAACCGGGACATTCCAGGGAGCCCAGCGTTAACCGGGACATTCCGGGGAGCCCAGCGTTAACCGGGACATTCCAGGGAGCCCAGCGTTAACCGGGACATTCCGGGGAGCCCAGCGCTAACCGGGACATTCCAGGGAGCCCAGCGTTAACCGGGACATTCCGGGGAGCCCAGCGTTAACCGGGACATTCCAGGGAGCCCAGCGTTAACCGGGACATTCCGGGGAGCCCAGCGCTAACCGGGACATTCCAGGGAGCCCAGCGTTAACCGGGACATTCCGGGGAGCCCAGCGTTAACCGGGACATTCCAGGGAGCCCAGCGTTAACCGGGACATTCCGGGGAGCCCAGCGCTAACCGGGACATTCCAGGGAGCCCAGCGTTAACCGGGACATTCCGGGGAGCCCAGCGTTAACCGGGACATTCCAGGGAGCCCAGCGTTAACCGGGACATTCCGGGGAGCCCAGCGCTAACCGGGACATTCCAGGGAGCCCAGCGTTAACCGGGACATTCCGGGGAGCCCAGCGTTAACCGGGACATTCCGGGGAGCCCAGCGCTAACCGGGACATTCTGGGGAACCAGTGCTAACCGGGACATTCTGGGGAGCCCAGCGTTAACCGGGACATTCCGGGGAGCCCAGCGTTAACCAGGACATTCCGGGGAGCCGAGCCCCAGGAATGAGGAAGCCGGAGCGGGTGCCGTGGTGGAGAGGGCTTGGCACGGGCTGTGGAAAATGGAGGCCTAGAGAAATGTGACAGCAGGCTGGCCTGGCCGGCAGTACCACACAGGCGTAGTTAAGCCTTCAAGCCTGCCATTGTTCTCCCCTAATTATTCCCACTCCCTGAGTATTACACCCCATAATTCAGGAAAGCTGAGTAATGGAAGAAACAACAGCAATTTTAATCTCTCAGTACCGGTGGTCTCCACCAAAAAAATGCTTTCAAGAGCTCTGCGGTTGCGACTTCCTCGGCTTGGTGGGCAGTGCAGGGGAGGGGAAGCACGGCCGAGACCGGGGCCGAGGAGGCCAGCAGGGATGGCACCAGGATCTGCTCCAGGTGATGGCAGAGGAACATGCTGGATGCTGGGAGCATCCTCACCAGGTACCACATGAGCCCCATGCGGCAGCTGGGCTGGCACTGGTGTGATTCCAGCTGGGGGACAGCCCCTTGTCCCCTGCATGGGAGCACCTGGTGTCCTCAGTGGGGAGGACCAGAGCTGGGCAAGGCACTCTCACTGCTAACACTGTATCTTCTGTTCTCAGTAAACCAGGCATCAGTCTTTTGTCAAAACATGTTTTCCTTCCTGGGAACTGGCTTTCAGGAAAGGAAATTCCGAGCTCCCTAGAAATGCTCTTGCATTTTGACAAAAGCCACCAAGGGTTTGTTCCCTAAGGAGCAAGCTCTGGGTAAACACATGCCCACTCCTGCAAGGAATGAGGCCAGGAGTCAGCACTGGCAGCACCAGGGTGCTCTGCAGGCCCCCACATGGGCACAGGGACCCCCAGTCCTGTCTGTGCCCCTCTGCCCACTCCAGCACCCCTGGCCGAGTCCAAGCACCTGCACTGTCTCCCCAGGCCTGTTCCCACTGTGGCTCTGAGCATGAGTAATGTGATTGGAGGGTCAAAATGAGCCTTTGTCTGATTTAGCATCACCTGCTCATCAGATCCTGGGGAGCAGAAAGAGGAGGATGGGCAGCAGAGCCCTCAATGGGGCCAGAACAGATGCACTGGGCTGAGACCAGGCATCTCTGGGGAGCAGCTCGAGGCCAGGGTGTCTGCCAGCCTTCATCTCTCCTTCCATCCTTCCATCCTTCCATCCCTCCATCCCTCCATCCCTCCATCCCTCCATCCCTCCATCCTCATCTCTGAGATGCAGTAAAAGCACCAAAACAAGTGCAGGTCTGCCCTGCCCCAGCTTCCTGTAGGCGCAGCACTCACCTGCTGTAAACTACCAAGCCCATCTTCCCTCCTCTTGGAAGTTTTGGCAATAGCAATGCTCACAGAAATGGTGAAGTGACAGAGCCAGGCAGGGACCTGGAAGACTGAGGAGCCCATCAGGGCCATGCAGGGACAAAGGGGACAAAGCCAGTGTTGTGAGACACAGTTCAGCATCACCTCCCAGCCCTCCTCTGGAGTTTGGCTGCACAGTGCTCAGCTCTCCATTACATTTAGCAAAACAATGGGAGGTCACATCCCTCACCCCAGATACAAGCTGGGGCGATGGCCCTGCCACCCTGGGAGCCACACGACAAGCCACCAGCCCTGAGGGACAGATCACCCCACTGCCTCCCCTTAGGGCTGACCCTAATGACACACAGCTCAACCTGCTGTGTCCCTGAGCGCTGCCCCTGGCACATCCCATGACCCTGAGGTGACCCAGCGGGGCAGAAGGGGTGGGACAGGGTGGCCAAAGGTGACAGTGGCGGTGGGCTCTGTGTCTGTGTGGTCTGAGCCATCTGGATGCACTTACAGCAGCACTGCAGCAACTGCGGAAAGATCAAAACTCTTCAGGCCAACCTTGATTCCCGGTGCATTTTTTGCATTTTTGAGGACTCGAGTCTATAACCTGACAGGGGAGGGGTGTTGCCTGCACAGCCCTGGAGCTCTCCACATGGTGCTGCCAGATCCTGGTAGTGATGCCTGGGGTCAGATCCTGGGAGTGATGCCTGGGGTCAGATCCTGGGAGTGACACATGGGCCAGATCCTGGAGTGATGTGCATGGGCCAGATCCTGGGAATGATGTACATGGATCAGATCCTGGGGATGATGCATGGGCCAGATCCTGGAGTGATGTGCATGGGCCAGATCCTGGGAGTGATGCATGGGTCAGATCCTGGGAGTGATGCCTGGGTCAGATCCTGGAGTGATGTGCATGGGTCAGATCCTGGGAGTGATGCATGGGTCAGATCCTGGAGTGATGTACATGGGTCAGATCCTGGGAGTGATGTGCATGGGTCAGATCCTGGGGGTGATGCCTGGGTCAGATCCTGGAGTGATGTACATGGGTCAGATCCTGGGGGTGATGCCTGGGTCAGATCCTGGGAGTGATGTACATGGGTCAGATCCTGGGAGTGATGTGCATGGGTCAGATCCTGGAGTGATGTACATGGGTCAGATCCTGGGAGTGATGTCTGGGTCAGATCCTGGAGTGAAGTACATGGGTCAGATCCTGGGGATGATGCATGGGTCAGATCCTGGGGGTGATGCCTGGGTCAGATCCTGGGAGTGATGCCTGGGTCAGATCCTGGGAGTGATGCCTGGGTCAGATCCTGGGAGTGATGCCTGGGTCAGATCCTGGGAGTGATGCCTGGGTCAGATCCTGGGAGTGATGCCTGGGTCAGATCCTGGGAGTGATGCCTGGGTCAGATCCTGGGAGTGATGCCTGGGTCAGATCCTGGGAGTGATGCCTGGGTCAGATCCTGGGAGTGATGCCTGGGTCAGATCCTGGGGGTGATGTCTGGGCTGCCCCAGCACCACTTGCAAGAGCCCTGGGATCCTGAGAACGACCAGACCAATTGATGTTGGGTTATTTGTCTGTGGCCAGCACTCAGAGCAGGCACTGCTTCTGCTGGGGTCAAATCCCTGAGCAGGGCCCTGCTGAGCCCCTGCTGCACCCCAGGGCTCCTGCTCACAGTGCCAGGAGGGCCATTCCAGCTGTCCCCATCTCTGGGGAGATGCCAAGAAGCAAATGACACCCACACCTGGCTTAGGAACGACACGGTCCCATCCATCCCCAGCTCTCTCCTGGGGCTGCTCTTTGAAGCTCAGATGGGAAAACTTGTCCCAGCATCCAACATGAGGCATACAGGGTTTGAGATTGTGACAGCTTTGGTTGGCTTAAGCTGTGCTGCTGTCACTCACTGCTGTGCCTGGGAACGTCCTGGTGACAGCTGAGGAGTGGCTTGGGCACTGGTGCTGTGCTGGACACGCTGGAGCTCCACTGCCACCTCTGAAACAGAGAGACCCCTGCAGCCCGTGCTGGAAACCGTGGGGAGGCAGGCTGTGTCCCTGCAGCCACTGCAGCACTGTGGCAGCGTGGCCCCGAGCAGCAGCTCCTCTGAGGGGTGGCAGCCCTGCTAATCAATCATTAGTGATTAATGGTAATTTATCATTAGCTCAGCAATGATTAGCTCAGGGCAATGGAGAGGGCACAGGGAAGGGAGAGAGGGCTCAGGGGTGTCAAAGGGGACACAGGGGTGTCACAGGGGGCACAGGAGTGTCAGAGAGGGCACAGGGATGTCAAAGGGGACACAGGGGTGTCACAGGGGGCACAGGGGTGTCAGAGGGGACACAGGGGTGTCAGAGGGGGCACAGGGGTGTCAGAGAGGGCACAGGGGTGTCAGAGGGGCACAGGGGTGTCAGAGGGGGCACAGGGGTGTCAGAGAGGGCACAGGGGTGTCAGAGGGG
>VWZV01009203.1:34095-83163 GCA_013397155.1 Irena cyanogastra | reverse complement strand
AGGGGGCACAGGGGTGTCAGAGGGGCACAGGGGTGTCAGAGGGGGCACAGGGGTGTCAGAGGGGACACAGGGGTGTCAGAGGGGCACAGGGGAGGCAGGTCCTGCTCCCATGCCAGTCCTGCCCGTGCTGACTGACTGGTTCAGTCATTAGCAGTAGTGGGGCCATTTGGCTTTTCCCTTCCCCTCCTGGAAAGGGGCCACTTACTGTTTTACAACTAAAATAACAAATTATTTCATAGAGGCTGGAGCTGCTGGGAGCTCTTGGGCCACGGTGCTGCACTGGGGCAGGCACAGACCCCCAGGCCCCCTCCCTGCTGCTGTCACAAGCCATGCCCCAAAATGGGCCCGTGTGGAACTCACAGCTCCCACCAGCACGGGCAAAGGGCACAAGGGATGGAGACGGAGAAAAGGGAACAGCAGTGCAACATCTGGCATGTCCCCATGATCGTCTGTCCCTGGTGGTGCTCATCCCTCCATCCCTGGGGGTGCCCAGGGACCCTCAGCCCTGCACTCAGCTCTCCAGGGGGAACAGGCTGGGCAGCAGCCCCAGCCTCCCAGGATGGCATCTGCATCCTGTGCCAACGCCACATCCCAAGGCTTGGCTTCCTCTGGGAAAGGGAGGCTGAACTGTGCCCCAGCTTCCTCTCCCGGGGAAGGCGATGGGAACCAGCCCTGGTGGCCGCTCCCTGCCCTCCCCTGGCGCTGCTCAAGCACTGCCTGGCCCTGCAGGTGGAGCTCAGGCCCCCCACGCCCCCTCCCCAGGGCAATCTGCTGACAGCCCCTACCATAGTGCAGCTGATAAATCCCCACAGCCACACGTGCCCTTCCCTGTCCGTGCCCAGCCTGGTGCTGGGGATGGATGGGGCTGGAGGAGCTGAGCTGGAGGTGCCAGGAGCCTGGAGCCCACCAAGACCTGGGCTGATGTCTCTGCTCTGCCAGCCTGACCTCCTCAGAGAATGACCCCCATAAAATGAAGCAGCAGCTGTTTGGTGGACAATAAAATGTTTGGTTTTTTTTTTTTTTTTCTGTTTTACAGCTAGTTTACTGCCTAGACGTTTCAGCAGCTCAGCAGAGCACCGGGGCTGCAAACTTCCTCTGTGTGCTCTGGGCAGCTCCCAGAGAGGCTGCAGGACCCTGCCCTCATCCCTGGGATGGGTTCCCAGTACCCATGGGAGCACCCACCGCAGCCACCAGTGCAGGGATGGCACAGGGAGGGGGGATACGGGCTGGGAGGGTGACAGCAGCTGGGCCAGCCTGCTCCTGGCAGCCCCTTTCTTGAACCACCTCCTTTCAGAGACAGCTGGGTGCTGTGGGCTCAGCCCAGCTCCGGATTGGAGCAGCCCCCAGGACCCAGGGTCTCCATTCATCCAGCTCTGGAGGCAGATTTACTAGCTCACAGCCAGGGGTGTTTATGGTGGGCTGGAATGCGCGTCCCCAGCACGTGATGAATTTACAACGTGCCAACGAGTGGATTTATTCCAACCCCAGTGTCAGTGAATTAATCACGGCAGCCACGGGAAGGCTGGAGGTGCAGGTGGGGAGAGATGCCCGGACAGGGGGGCGGTGGGGGCACACGGGGGCATCCCAGGGACGGCCCTGCCTCCGCCTGTGCTGAGCTGCCGTGAGCTCCGGGGCTGCCGCATCCCCTCCAGCGCTCCCGGGAAGGGCCAACAGCCTCCGGGGCTGCCCTGGGGAGAGATTTAAGCTTCAGCTTCCAATTCCACGTGCCATTTCCAAACAGAGGTCCGGGGGCCGCCAGCTACCACCTGGGCTGGTGCTCTGCAGACAAGGGAGCCCTGGAAGCCGTAGGTGAGTGCAGTTTTTCCATGCATGTGTATATAGGAGCAGAGTCAGCTGCCAAAGTAAACACAACCCTTCCCTTTCCAAAAATGTCCTCCAGGAATTGTAAAGGATCCTGGAGCAAGAATTCTGCCTCAGATCCTTTTTGCTTTCTATTGGGGGAAGTGAATAAACTCGCTCCGATTCAGCCCGAGCACAGAAAACGCGAGAGAGTTTTTTCATGGCGTGCACCAAAGGTGCCGGGAGCCCGAGCCACCGCGTGTACCCCGGGCAGGGCTCACGCAGGAAAACAATCCCAGTAAAGAGCTTTACAGCCACCGAGGAATGTGGAACCTCCACCAGCCCGGCCGAGCCTTGCAAAGCTAATTGCTTTGGGATTTGCTCTTTGGGGGGGTTGAGTCTCCATGGTTGCTGCCTCAAAGGGTCCCAGCTGCCCTTGCGGTTCATTAGGATGCTGAGCGGGGAACTGGAGATGCTTTTAGGAGGCTGCAGCGGTTGTGGGCTAAGGGAAGGAGCTCTGCGGTTCCCAGCTGCAGCCCTGCCTTCTCCCGTTACACCCGGGGACCCTTCGTGCCCCGGCGGGATCGGCGATGGCAGCCGGAGGTGGCAGCGCTGCCCCACAGCTGCTGTCCCTGACCCCAGCGGGACCGTTCCCCTCAGCCTGACCCGGTGGGACCCATCCCGGGCTGATTCCTCGGGAAGAAACACGGGGATGTTTTTTGAGGCCGATGCATCCTCGTGCGTCCCGGGGCAAAGGCTGCAGTGGCTGCTGGTGGCGTGGTGCTGCACCCGCGGCCACCGCAGCCCGGCCCTCCAGGCCCCGTCTGCTCGCGTGTTTTCTTAGCTGATCTTTTCTTGCTCATTTAAGTGACTTTGGAAAATGGGATTTTGGCTCTTAAATCGTTCAGGGGCTTTTGAAAATTTGACTCTAAATACTTTCCGAAGTGCATTTGTATGAAGTAATTCTCTCCAACCTCCCACAGTGGTAGTCAGATTGCATTTAATCCATCACTGAATGTTCCCGAAGGCTGGGATCTGGCACCATGCTCCACACGGAGCCGTGGCTCGCCCCTCACTGTGCTGCTCCCTGCCCGGTGTCCTCCTGCCCGGGCCACCTCTCACCTGCACTTCACTGCTGGCACAGCCAGGGCCATGCCCCCAGCCCCTCGTCTGTCCTTGTCACACCGTGCCAGCACCCTGAGCAGGCACAGCAGCACAGCCCAGCTCTGCTCGGCACTGCCAGCCCAGCTCCTGGCCCCCTCCCATCCCCATGGCACATTCTCCCACTGAGCACCAAGGGCTGCTTTTCTGAGCACAATTATCCATCTTTGTGGAAACATGGAAACGATATTCCAGTGCACGGGGCTGATTCGATTATGTCCGTGACCCACCGAAATTAAGTTAAGGCATTTTTCAGCCCCAGATTGAATTAGGTCTCCTCCCTCTCTCTCCTTCCTCCTGTGTGGAGCAGCTGGATGGCTGGGACGGGGATTTTGGGAGGCAGCAGGAGGAACCCTGAGGTGCAGCAGTGCCCAGGGCTGCTGTGGCACTGGAGCTCTCCCTGGTTCACGTGTGGCCCTGGCAGGGCCAGTGCAGTGCTGGGGACACTGTGAAGCCCTGGCGCAGCAGTGGGTGCAGAGCTGCCAGGAGATACAGGCAGCAGAGCCACTAAATCCCACTCTAAGCCCAGCTTCCCTCTCCCACTGGGAAGGAGAGCCATCAGCAGTGGCTCAGCAGAGTGCTGAGAGGCATCCGTTGTTTAGCTCAAATAAATAAACGTTAAGTAGGATGAGTTACTCAGAGTTATGGCACTGGGTGGGTTGGGATGTTGTTCTCTTTCCTCGCTCAGCACGAGGAGCTGGGAGTCCCAGAGCTGGGATTGCTGCAGCCTCCAGCTGCAAGGTGTGAGCTCACACCTGGATATCTTTTGAGCTGAAATAGAGTTCATTTCATAGCAGTTTTCCCAGCAGCTGGTACAGAGCTGAAGTTTGCCTTTTGTATAAGAATATTGATGGGTCAGGTGTTGTTTGGTAATACCTTTTCAAGTCCTACATATTTTTCAGTTCCTTGTTCTCTGCCAGTAAGCAGGTGCACCAGCACCCAAACCAGAGATCAGGGGGCTGCAGTCAGAAGCAGCTGTAACTCCACAAGATATAAAAGAGAAGAAAGAACCCAGTGAGGGGTCAGAACACCCCACAGCCAAAATGACCATTGCTGGTCAGCAGGAAGGAGCCTGTGCATGGCCAGGAGCAGCCAGAGTGGCACAGCAGAGCCAAGGTGGCATGGCCAGGGTGCCATGGCTGCACCCCAGGCTCCGTCCTGGGGAAGGGACAGGCCTGGGGAGGAAGGAGCAGCACGGGAGCGACGACAGGCACGGAGCGAGGCTGCAGCCCATGGTTTGCTCTGTGGGTCTGTGCTGGCAAACGAGCCTCTGAGCAGAGGAAATGCTTTGCCAGTGAGAGCTCTGGTTAAACAAGGCCGGTTCATTTCTGCGGGAGCTGCTGTGCCAGAGGAGGTCCCTCCATGCCCTGCCCTGTGCCCGGCTGCTGCAGGTGGGACAAGGGCGTGGGCAGGAGAGCCGATACTGCCAGAGCCCTGTGCTCATGGTGCTGAGGTGGTGGCAGAGCAGCTGCTGCCAGCAGCCATCCCGCCGTGGCTGTGGTCCCCGAGCAGTCACCAGGAGCCGGGGTTCAGCCGGGCTCAGCCCTGGCCGGGCTCCGCCTTGGGGCTGCTCTGCGCTGCTCACCGTGGCCTGCGGTGGGGGCTGTGGCAAAGGACCAGCTGCGGGTGGACCCCCAGCCCTGCCTGCTCAGGGCACGGAGGGGTCCCCGGCCCCATCCGCCCGCGCAGGGCACAGCACATCAGCATTCCTGGGAGCAGGGTCCGGCCCCACGGCGGCTGCTCTCCGGGGGAAGGCATTGAGGGGGGATTAGCTGTCTGATGCCCCCCTTGCTCAGGCGCTTAATACAGAAAACAAACACCCTTGTGCACCCAGCGGCCTCCATCCCGACGGGCTTTCTCCGTGCCCGTTGCCTGAGCAACCCTAATCTGCCTCCCGGGGCACACCGGGGCCCTGCACCCCCGGCCCACGCACCCCGGCAGCTGCGGCGGTGCCGGCGCTGTCCTGGCGCTGTCCCGGCTGTGCCTGGCACGCGGCTGCCAGCGGGACGCCACGGCTCCTCCGCCTCGGGCACGGGCAGCGCACGGTGCCCGGGAAAGGCGGGAGGTGGGGGCTGCCGGCACTCCGCTCTCGGGGCACCGGGGCTCCTCTGTGCCGGTGTGTGATTTAAAACTGCGCCAAGACACGAGGCAGCAGGACCCGGCTGCACTGGCGCACCCCATTTCCGAACTGTTCTGCCCAGGGCGACAGGATTTTCAGGGTGGCGAAGTTCTCCCACCACAGACGTGGGGGTCACGTCCTGCTGCGGCCGTATGTCCGCAAAGGAAGTGGGCGATGGTTTTGGGTGAGCGTGGGGACAACGCTGCTCCAGCCCTGGGCTGCCACACGGGCCAAGAAGGCGAAAGAAGGCTGGACCCCACTGCACTCCATCCCGGGGCGGGTAGCACCCAGTCCTGGGGGCTCTGCGGACGGAGGGGGCTCTTTTCCCACCCTCGGCTGCTTTTGCTGCCATCAGCACTCCGGGGCACAGGGCATCCCTGCTCGGGGAAAGGCAGACGGGTCTAGGGGGCCGTGCCCACGGGCTCCCTGTCCCGCGTGGGGTGGCGAGGAGGGGCCAGGGGGGCGGGGGCAGGGGCCGCGCTCTCTGGGGTGCGGTGCGCGCAGTCTCCCTCTCTCCTGCGCCGGAGGAACGAGCAGCGCGGCCGGGCTGGACCGCCGAGGGGAGAGGGGAAAAAAGAGGGAAAAGAGAGAAATCGCAGCAGCCGCCCCGGCGCGGGCCCGCTCCGCACCCCCCGCACCTTTGGTCCCGCTCTGCNGCCGCTCCGCTCCGCTCCGCCGCGCCGACGGGAGGTGAGGTAAGGTCCGCGCCGCTCCGCCGGGATGGGCTCAGGGCTCCGCCGCTCCCTGTCCCGCTCCTGGTCCCGCTCGCCTGCGCATCCCGCGGGTTGCCCCGGGCTCGGGCGGGAGTTGATCCCGTGGATTTCCCAGTCACGAGTCCCGCTCTTCTGGTGCCTTTCCCCCCAGGAGCGCTGCGGGACGCTCCAGCCATCCCTCTTCGGGCAGGTCTGAGCCCGTTTTCCTCTACTTTACCTTTCCTCATCCTTTCTCCCTCCTCTGACCCACCTCGGTCACGTCCCGTTCCCAGCGAATCCTCCCCAGAGCCTCTGCCGTCTCCCAGCGCCCAGCCCCTTCTTTCTGCTGTTTGGAAATGTTTGTGAGAACAAAAGTGTTTTGGGGAAAGTGCCATGACCTTTGGGACAGCCACTGCTGGCATTCACTGCTCCAGCCCTGCCTGGAATCTCGTCCCCTCCCGCAGCTCCCAACATCTGCACCCGGGTCCCGGCACCATTCCCGGGTCCAGGCACTGTGGTGCCTTCCACAAAAACCCTGAGAAACACAAGGTGCTTGTTTTTTTTAAGAGAGTTGCTGTTAATTGGCTCCTGAGCTACCAGGTTCTCCAGCTTTGAACCTTCCCAATAAGCCAGGAAAGATCCCCCCTGTACGGTAGCCCCAGGCCAGGCAATAACCTACCGGAGATATTTCTCATCTATGGGCAGCTTTGCTATAAGGAACATGTTTAATAAATCATAAGGCCGGTGAATTCCTGGGATTTTTATTGCTTCTGTAAAAATGCAGTTTTGATCCGTCTGCGAGGGATATTGGGAAACAAAGCAGCTCCTTTCAGAGCCGGATCCTATGAATTTAGGACACAGACCTGGCAGCAGGGCTGGTGGTTGTGAGCCCCCTGGGCAAGGGCAGTGGGGCACAGGGGCTGTCCTGTCCCTTCTCTTTTAGGGACCAGTGTAACCCAGGTGTCTGAAGTCCCGTCTTGGCTTTCCTCACTCCTCTGGGGCTCTGGACACAGCCGCATGTGTGGAGCCGAGGCAGCGATGCCAGGGGAAACATCACAGCTGGAAACGCAGCGGGGCTGCACCAGGCTTCCAGTTACATTTTTCCTCCTTGCCCTGTTGCCCAAAGGGAAAAGAAGCAGCAAAACCCAAAGTGCTAAAAAATGGGAGAGGCTCTCGCAGGAAGACTCGCCTGGTTTCCGTCAGCCCAGCTGACCCCATCTCCCAGCAGTGGGGCAGTGGATTGTCCCAGCTCCCAGATTGGGCAGAGGAATGCCAATAAAGCAATTTTCTTTGCCTGTTCCAGTCTGAAAACTGGGGTTTAGAAGCAGGAGCAGAGCCGAAAAGCAAACAGCACACAGAGATGTGAATCCAGCAGCTGTCAGGGGCTCATTGGGATTTCGGAAACCACGAGTGCTGTGGCCAGGGCAGTCGGTTGTGGGTTGAAATAGGTGGTGGAGGCTCTGCCCCATTGCACTGGGCCAAACTGGGAGGCCAGGCTGCCCTTGTCCAAGGAGGCAGCAGTTTGGGGATCAGGATTTGTCCCGTCTCCTGCCATGCCTTTGTTTTAGGCTGTGCAGAGCCCGGCCACAGAGGCGGGGAGGGAGTTTCTTTGTACAGGGAAGCATTTAAATTCTTTGCAGTGATTCATATATTCCATTCATATGAAACACAGTCCTGCCGAGTGTGAATGGGGACTGCGGGGGGATTTTTTTAAGGCAATAAGCCCTAGAAGTGTCAAAAGTTATTCACACCTTGGTGAAATCAAGGATATTTCTGTCCGTGGCTCTTGGCAGGGGCTCAGCACGGCTCGCCTTGCGTTGGGTTTTCGGTTTCCCGCTTGGATACGGGGCAGGGGGAGCACAGGGGCAGCGCTCCCATTCCCCGTGCCCAGTGCTGGAAGATTTCCTGGTGCCAGAGGGGCCTGGCATGGGCTGTGCCCGGGGGTCGTGGGGGGTCACACCCCTAGAAAGCCTCAGGGCTGGTAAGCAGCCAACTCTTGGTGAGCCCATGGCTGGGCGAGGTGCTGTCCTTCCAGTGATGGTCACCAAGGCTGTGACCACAGCTACAGAGCAGCTGTCCCCATCGGGGCAGAGCCTGCCCTGTGTGCCCTCAGCACAGGGCACAGGAGCAGCCCAGAGCGGGGCCTTTTTGGGGGGTGCTGGGACCTTGGTGAGGGCTCCTGGGGTCAGGCATGACCCTGGGGTCACTGAGCTGCTCTGGAGGGCTGCCAAGTCCCTGCTGAGGAGCATTAGTTTGAGGGGACTCAAGTGAAGTGGCTGGGGGCCAAGACATGGGGGCGTCACCCCAATGCCACAAGGTGCCCCAGGGGTGGGGGCAGCACCCACGGGGAGCTCTCGCCTCCAGGATGCTTTGAACCGCTGTAAATCCTCTCTGAAGGAACTGGGAAGACAGTTTTATGGCTGCTGGGGAGGCAGATTGGCAGGGTGCTGTTTTCAGTGCTGGTCCATCATGGGACGCCGGCGCTGCATGGTGCACCCGAGTGCTGGGCTGCTGGCAGGAGGTGCAGCCTCTCCCGGGAAGGTGCAGATGAAACCTCCTGGTTTTAGTGCTCTGTCTGCTCTCTAGGTCTGTGATGTGAGGGACAAAACCTCCTCCACGGGCCCTGGGTGCTGTGGCTGGCAGTAGCCGGGCTCCTTACACTCTGCTACAACTGCAGATCGAGGGGGTTTGGGCAGTGGCACCTGCAAAAGGCATTAACCCGGTGGGGAGGGCGTGGGGCCGGTCCCGTCTGTCCCCACACACCCCTCTGTCATTGTCTCCTATTTCATCCAGTCCACAGCCCAGGAAGGAGCAGAGTTTCCATTCCTCTGCACTAAAGAAAATATCTGTGACAATAAAACCTCATAGTTCGGAAGAGGGAGGGATGAAAAGACACCAAATTGCGTTTGTCTTCCCTCAGTTTCTCAATCCCACGTTTTTCCCTCTGGGAGCGGGTGCAGGCCCATCGACTCTGTTGGGCACGTGCTAGACCCTGAGCATCCCCAGTCCTCTATGCACTTTGTCACAGCTAATTAGAAGGGGTAATTAACTGACTTAACAAATATGGGGTGGGAGGGCACATTGACACATGCCCATTCCCTCTTTTGCACTCAGGGGCTCCCTGTGCTGGACATTTGGGGAGCAGGGCAGGCTGCTGCTGGAGCCTGGCTGTGTCCTGCAGTAATCCAGTGGGACTGGGACCCTCAGGGTGGCTGGCGAGGCAGGGGTGACACCCCACACCAGCAGCCCCCCAGCTCTCCCCTCCTGCTCAGGGCTCAGCTGCACGTTGCTTCCCCGCGTTGGCGACTTGGACGCCGGCACAGACACAATAAACCGCTTTTCCTTTTCCCCTGTCACCGGAGCCGTTCCTGAGTCACATCCCTGGCTGCCTGGCTCTTCCCCAGGGCTGTCTGCTCTGCCTGCATAACCCTGCACATCGGCTGCAGACTTCAAAGCAATGGGATCCATCCCGGCCGGGAAGGGCTGGAGGGATGGCAGCGCTCCGGGAAACATCTGCACGGGGCCGGGGGGGCAGCGGCTGGTGGGATGTGATGCTGTGCTCCCCGAAAGCCTGGCTCACCCCTAGGCATTGCTTGTCTGCCCCAAAGAGCTGCAGGGGCTGGACTCTTCACCAAAGGCACTTCCTGCCCTGCTGTCCCATGTTCTGGCAGGAGCATCCCAGGAGCAGTGACCCCACGGCTCCTGATGCGCTCCCGAGCTTGGCTGGGGGCTGCAGGTGGGAGATGGGTCCTACCAAAAATGGGCTGAGATTAAAAAGGAGACAAAGGTGGCAGTGGGAGGGTGTCTGATGTCCCCTCAGCCCAGTGGCCGTAGAGTGCTCCTGTGGCCTCTGGCCCCAGTGTCAGCCGGGTTCACAGAGAGAAGCTCCAGATTACAGGCAGCAACTGCAGCCAAAACCTGCAGAGCAGCCAGCTCAGGTCTCTGTGACCTTCCCTGGGGCCGAGCCCATCCTGCTGGCCCATCTGGAGATGTTTGTCCTCAGAGGCTCTTCCAGGCGCCTCCATCCAGGACAGGGCTTGGCAGGGAGCAGTCAGGGAGGAGGACAACGACTTCAACGTCCACCTGCTGTGGATGCAGTGGCCGACGCAATGCCTTGCCCAGCTTGGCTGTTTCACATCAAAAACCTGAGTCCTTATTTCTTGCAGCACTCCCAGCCCAAGTTCTGCACTCCTCAGGCAGGATGTGGCCCCAGAAATTGCCCCAAACCAGCAGATTTCTGCAAACCTGCTTCATGCCGGAGCAGCCTGGCAGTGCTGGACCCCTGGGACCTCGCAGTGCTCCTGTGCCTGCCCCACAGAGCTCTGGCTGTCGCTGAGAGCCTCTTTATTGTTCTGGTAGAGGGTTTTGTTTCACTGCTGCCTTCCAAGTTCCCAGGGATCTAAATTCTAAAGCAGGGTCTTGTAAAGAGCCCTGTCCAGATGGGCGAGATGATATTGCCATATCAGATGAGAACTGTCCCTGTCTTTATCCACAGACAATGCAGCAGTGGGAGCAAACAAGGATAGAGCCTTTCTTTGGAGGCACATTAGCCAAATAAGAGCCTTCACTTTGTTTTGTGCCGAAACCTAAGGCCTTGAGGCCAGACCACCTCAGGGAGCTGCCCCGTCCCTGCAGCCACGTGAGGATTTGCCCCTTTCCCCACGCCCATTTTCCTGGCAGGGCAGGGCAGCAGGTCCTGCCCATCTCATTGCTGGGGTGTTCCCTCAGTGGTGTCCATGCCCCCAGGGCTGGGAAGGTCTCAGCAGTGCTGCAGGGATGGGGCAGCACTCAGGCCTCTTCTGTCCTTGGAGACTGACAGAAGGTGGAAGATGCTTTGGTTGTGCCCCATCACTGTGGGATGGTTGAACCCACTCAGACAAGAGTCGGGGCAGCCAAGGCTGCTCTGTGCACTCACTTGTGGTGATGCACAAACCCTGCGGCCAATTCACCTGCTTTCAGATTTCATTACAAGACCCAGAATTCAGCCCAGGTTTGTTTTAAGAAGTTACCAGAGGCTGAGAGAGCCTGGGACTGATTTATGGCTTCCCATCAAAATCATGTGGTTTCACCACGAAGCTTGGAAGCTCTGGCTGCATTTTTCCTTTGGAGATTTTGGCTTCGCTCCAGGGCCGAGAGTGTGAATCCAGGGTGTGCATCAGGGCTGGGTGCTGCGACTGGAATGGAGGAGATATGGATCACCACCAGAGAATATTTAATGTCAGGACAACACAGCCGTGGTTCTCAGGGAAGCACCGATAAGGCAGCGGGAGGCTTGGCACGGCACGGAGCCGCAGCAGGTCCTTTGCTCTCACTGCAGCTTCCATTTCAACACTCAGCACTTATCGCCCTCACATCCTGCTCTGTGTCAGTGGCCAGAACAGCATCTCCCAAGCTGCTGTGCCCAGGCAGGCTGGGAAATTCCACTGCCCTCCCTGGAGCCCTGCTCTGGACTCACAGGGTGAGCTGCTGGTGCCCACCGGGGTTAAATATGTGGGCTTTTGCCAGAGGAGCATATTTCCAGCCTCAAACATGCATTGTCAACAACTGCAGAAAGGTATTTCTCACTGCTCCATGTGCTGTGAGCCAGAGGACAAGAACAAGACGACTTTTATTGCTATTTCTTCATATTTCCTGATATTGCCAGTCTGGCACTCACAACCCACAGGCAGATCCTGACCTGGGCCTGGGTTTGGATTACAGCGGTGATAACTTTGTCTTTGCTTTGCCTTTAATTTCAGATGCTTTGGGCCCTGTAGGGCTGAGTTGATAACCCTGGAGGGCAGAGCCCACAGCCCCAGGGTGGGCAGCCTGGTTCAAGGGCAGACCCTAAACCAGGCCCATGCCCAGGCACTGCAGACACACAGAATCATTGAGGTGGGAAAAGCCCTTCAAGATCATCAAGTCCAACCTTCAAACAAATACCCCATGCCCACTAAGCCGTGCTGTGAAGTGCCACGTCTGTTTTTTGAGCACTTCCAGAGATTCTGACTCCATCACATCCCTGGGGAGCCTGTTCCACAGTTGAAGCTGGGCCAACCCCTCGCCACTTACGGCAGCTCAAAGGCCCCAAAGCCCAGTGACTGTCACGGGCCCACAGACCCCTGAGGGTCACATTGTGGGGGTCTCAGCCTCTGGCTCATGGCAGTGCACGAACAGAGGAAAAGAGCTTTGTGTTACATAAATAACAAGGTCAGGGCCCTGCGAGCTGCTCCTGCTGCGCGAGCGCCTCGTCCTGCCGAGCGTCCCCGGCGCGGGGGCCAGCGGGGCGGCAGAGTCGCTTCAGGGCTTGGGTGCCTTTATGGTTTCAATTTAATGGCTTTTTAAAGTCGAGATGAAAGGGAGAGCCGGGCAGGGCCGCAGCAGTTCCCCTGTCTGCATCCGAAGGAAGCCGGTGGGGCCGGGCCCAGCACCGGTGGCTCCGTGCCCGCTTCCCGATGCTCCTCTTGCTCCTTCCCACGGCCGGCACAGACACGTCCGCAGCACCAACGGGCGCTGTCCGTGCCAGCGCTGCGCCCTGCTAGGAAGTGCCAGCTCACGTGGTGCTGTGAGATGACTCCTCAAGGCCTGGTGTGGGACACTCAGGTGTCCAGCACTGCTCCGACAGCCTGGCACAGTTGGTGCTGATGGTCTTTTCCATGACACCTCCCATAGCCATCCATTAAAGACCACACGTGATGTCGTTGCCAACCATCAGCTACGGGCCAGGACAAGACCCCAGCGCTCCTCGAGCAGCCATAAATTGAGCTGTGCAAGGAGTCTGTAATTATTTTATGCCAAGCCTGGTATTTTCCTCCCCCCAGGGATGCACTAGAGCGAACAAGAGCAGGCCTGTGCCAAACCATGCCCGGGCAGTGCTTTTATGAAATCTTGGGTTCGTCAGAATTAATTTCATTTAAAACATTCTTCTCGTTTTTCATAAAGCACAGCAAATCCGCGGTACTTAGGGCAGGAATGCAGCCAGAGCGCTGCCGGGCAGATGGGCCCTGACTGCGGGGTCGCCCACGGTCCGGAGCCGCGCCGGCCTCGCTTCCTGGGGCATGGAAGTGCTGGAGTGACCCTCTGGGAAACAGCCAGGCATGGAGCTCCAGCAGCCCCATCCCATCCTGTGTGCCCCATCCCACAGGGGATGTGGGAGTCCAGGTGTGTTTGTCCCCAAAGCTCTGTGAAGGCTGTGGCTGTGGCCATGACTGTTCTCACCCCGGTGCTATCCCTGCAGGTGTGGGATGGGGCATCACAGATCGTCTTCTTGAGTTCCCTGGATGGTAGCAGCTGGCCCAGGGGTGGAACCTGATCCAAAACCAGAGCAAAACTGCTCAGATTGCCAATAATTCAAGTGATTTTTGGGGCTGGGGATACCTGACTGGGGCTGGAGTTTGGAGAAATGTGGGGACAAGGACTGGGAGCTGGTGCTCCTGGCCTGCACGAGAAGGTGTGAAGACCAGAGCTGTGGGATAAACAAACCTCTGTCCACTGCTGCTGGGACATGGCAGGGGCACCTTCCCAAAGGCTCTTGGCTTGGGAGGGAGTTTAGTCCCTGGGATCTAATCCCAACAGGAGAAATAGCTCAAAAATCCCATAATTCTGGAGACCTGACCCACTGGGAAGGGGTGTAACTCCCCTCCCTTCAACCTTCCCCCTCTTGCAGCCTCCCAGGACAGGACCCAGATGAGCATCTCAGTCACTGTGTCCTCTTAGGATGCAAACAGGGCTCGTGACCTTGGGTGACCCTGGGGCAATGAGAGGAGACACGGGACATCCCTGTGGGAGTTGGAAACCAGAGGGAGCCAATGGCTCAATCCAGCTGGTCCTGCTGCAGGCTGGGATCATCCCTGCCATGCTGGGAACCTTGTTTGCTCCAAACTTCCACCTCCCACCAGGTCAGTGGGCTCCAGCCTGCCAGCAAGCTGGCAGGGGTGAGTAGAGGGATTAGAGGGTTTAGCAGGTGTCAACCCTCATCCTCCATCCTGCTGCAGGGAAATCCATGGCTTCATCCTCCCTGCTCCTGCACGAGCCCTGCCCTTTCCCTCCACACGTGCGCTGCTAACTGGGATGGACTGGGAGATGGAACAGCACTGGGGTCTGCACCACGGCCAGAGCCCTCCGAGCAGCAGCCAGCTCAGTTTTGGCTGGATGGCACTCCAGAGGAGTGGCCAGCAGCTCCAGCACTGTGTGGCACAGCCAGGTGCCCGGCTGGTGGCGTTTGCCAGCCGCGGGGCCGGGCTGATCCGCAGCTTGCCGTGGAGCGTGAGAGCGCGGGGCTGGGCGTGCTGTTTGTTTTGGTTAAATTGAGTTTTCTCTGGGAGATTGGGGGGCGCGGGGGGCCTCCAGACAAGGGGCTTTTGTGAGCTGAGCTGCAAGCCGATCCCCTTTTGTGGTTTTGCTTTTTTGGATGATACAATTTGTTATTCCAAGAACTACCCAGAAAATGGACCCCATTAGCCGAGTCCCCAGAGCAGCTGGAGCTGGAGCTGGCGCTTGCGTTGCCTTTGTCTGCATCCACCTTGGGCCCACTGGGAGCACTGGGGCCGTGGCACTGCTTTGCCCCTGGATGGTGCTTGGGGGAGCTGGCGGGGGCAGGAGCTGCTGTCCCTCCTTGCTGGCTGTGCTGACAGGGCATCTTAAGGGATTAGCCTGGGCTGGGACCAGCAGAAAGCACTGGGTTTGTTGAATTGCCTGTCACACTTGTGTCCCTGGCACGCACTGACAATAACCCGGTTGTTGCCACGCTGCTGGGGGCTGGAGCCAGTGCTGGGGCAATCCATCCAGGGGCAGCCCTGGCCCCTCACACAGGGCTGGACCTCCTTCCCATCACGCTTGATGGGAGCTGTGGGAATTCACATCCCTCTCTGCCTTTGGCCACGGGCAGCGTTCCCTGCACTGGGGGCAGCATTTGGGATCCCACTGGCATCCCCCCACCTGCTCCAAAGGGCCGCTGCACAGCCAGCACACAAAGAGCAGCTGCGTGGCAGCCTGTGCTGCTGGAGCTCGGGCCCACGGTGCCGGGGCACGGCCACCTCTGGCCACCAGGGCCGGAGCATCCTCGGCCCGCTCGGCGCTGCCTCCCGCTGTGCCGGGATGCTGCTGGCTCTGTTTGGCTTGGCTCCGATGGGCTTTGTGCTGCATGCGACAGGCTGGAGCTGCGCAGGAGCCAGTGGGTTTATAAATAAAAGCGTCGGACACCTCTCTGGGTGCTGCTGAGAGCTCCTGAATTAGCCCCAGCACCCTGACACAGGGATGTGGCTGCTGCGTTCGGGACACACCCGGGCTCTCCCCGCTTCCCGAGCCCGTCCTGGCCTCGCCTGCACAGCAACTCCCGTGCCCCCCTCTTGTGTCCCCCTCCTGTGTCCCCCTCCCGTGTCTCCCTCCCAGCCCCACTTGCCCCCACCACTCCTGAAGTGCCGGGACACACCGCCCTGCCCAGCTGGGATGTATCCCTGCTCCCACCAGCCTCCTAACGGGGCGCGTTCCCCAGGCCTGGCTGCCCCACAGCGAGCAGGGGTGTTGGGGAGTGGCAGCAGACACCAGCCATGCCCGGAGATGAGTTTGCCACAAGGGCTGGGTGCGGGAGCATCCCTAGGGCACCGTGTGTGCTGGCACCGCACAGAGGGGACATTGGCTGCCTCCAAGTGGCCCCTTGGCCATCTCCGGGTGCTGAAGAACCGGGAGGAGAGTGAGCCTTACCCGCCCTGCCGGCCGCACACCGAGCTGGCGCCGTGGCGCTGGGGTGCGGGCAGGAGTGGCCGGAGGCCGTGGGACACTGGCCTTGCTCGGAATTTGCTTTCCGTTGGCTCATCGGGGCCATGCTCCGGCCCTGGCAGAGCCCGGCGGGGGCCGTGGGAAGGGGCAGCCGTAACTTCCCAACAAAAGGAGCCGGGCAGTGGGCAGAGACAGCGCCGGGAGCCAAGCGCAGGGGCAGGACCCGGCCGGGCTCCTCGAACCGGCCGCTCCCGCTGCCCGCAGCGCGCCGGGGCACGGAGGCGGCGCGGCCGCCGGTGCCTCCCGTGGGGCGAAGGCCAGCACAGATGGGGGGTTCCTGGCGCCCAGCCCCGACCACAGCCCTCCTCCCACCGCGCCCCCGCCATTCCAGCCAGGGCCTGACATTTCAGCGTGCCGAGCCTTCGGAAAACAGCATTTTAATGCTCTTGCTGTAAGAGCGGTGGAAAATGTCCGTGGGCTTGTGCGGGAAGGCTCCCGGGAGCCGTGGGCGTGCCTGGCGCTGGCTGACCCTGCCAGGGCAGCTGGGGCGGGGGGGGATCCTGGGGAGCCCCTGTGTCTCTGAGACACGCCTGCAAACACAGCTCGGTGATTTCTGTTGTAGGGAAAGGCTGGTGCTGCCTGTCCCAGCTGGGTTCTGCAGCCACTTGGGGCACAGAGGGGGCTGTCACCTCACCGTCCCCAGGCACTGCCTCCTGCCATCCCTGCCTCCAGAGCTTTTCCCTGTGCTCTTCCCACAGCAAATCCAGGCTGGAGTGTTCCTTGGGCATCTTTTCTCTTCTCTTTTTTTTTTTTTTTAATGATTGTCCTCTAGAAAAATGGGCTGAATAGGTCAATTTAATTTTCTCCCCATATTTCATTGCTCAGAAATGAAATCACAGGCCAGCGTGGCAGTGTGGCACCTGCAGCAGATGCCCAGTGCCTGCCCAGCTGGTGCTGCTATGTGCCCTCCACTTCCTAGAAGGCAACAACATGCCCCAGGCTGGGTCTGATCCCTGGATCAGGTCTGATCCCCAGGTTTGGATCTATTCCCAGGTCTGAGTCTGTTCCCAGGATCTGGGTCTGCAACTAACATGGGGAAATGATTGGCATAACACTTGGGGTCCCAAACAAGGGGGTGCCCCCTTGCCAAGGCAGGGGGTTCTGGCCGGGCTCAGCAGTGTGGCACTGGCAGGAGGGGACCCTCTGGGCAGTGGGTCCCGAGTGGAGGCTGAGGGAGGTTCCCACATGACACAGCCCAGAGGAGAACTCAGAGTGAGCTGAGTGCTTTTCCAGCTCCGAGCCTAAACAAAAGGTTTTGTAATAAATGTCTCCCTGTCCCCGGGTTCAGTGCCCGGTTTTGTGCCCCGGTGCTTCCGAATGGGAGCGTTTGAATGTACCAGGATGGGAGCACAGGGGTGCAAAACCAGGGACTGACCCTGAGGGACCGGACTCCGTCCCATTCTCAGTCCCCTGGGACATTGCAGGGACAGGGACACAGCCCTGAGTGCCACTGGCTGTGTGTCCATCCAGGGCCAGCGTCTCTAAGAGAAACAAATGAGTCCTACTAAGAAAATATTCCATGTATCCTGCACTGCTTTCCACTGGCGCTGGAGCTCCAAGTCCCCAGTTTTGCTTGGCAGAGGGTCAATGGTAACAGCGACGCCCAAGGCAGATGCTCTGGAGCCGTGAAGGTCACCAGCTCCTCTGGGCCTCTCTGAGCCAGTTCCCAGCACTGTCCCAGCTTCTCCTTTCTCCATCCCGGGTGCAGAAGTGGTTTTTCCACTGGGATGATCTGGGACACATGAAATCCATACCATTTCCCTCTGGGCTGTCCTGTCCAGGTCTGGTTGCTCTGCAGGTGCTCTGTGCCCTGGGCAGGGCACAGCTGCCCCATGGTGTCACACTGGGAGGAGAGCAGTGGGAGATGAACACAATTTTGGGTGCAGGGGTCCAGGTAAGGGGTGTGGTCTGGAAACCTTTGAAGCAAATTCAATGAAAATTGGAAATCTGGAGCCTGGAAATGAGAGTGTGGCTTTGGGTTGTGGCACGTTGGCACTAAGTGATGTTGAAAGGTGGTTAATGACAGATGGTGCACGTGGGGACACTGAGTGGCACCTCACGTTCCCAGGACATGTCACCCAGCTGTCTGGGACTGGCGCTGTCCTGTGGGACTCTGCTGCCTCTGCACGGGCTCCTGGGGCATGGGGGTTTGGCACAATCCTCAGGAAAGAGGAAAGCAGGGCCACTGGAATTCTCTGTGAGGCTGTTGACTCCGAGACAAAGGAAATGTGGAAACCTAAAAAAAATAGAAAAAAAAATAGAAATTTCAAATTGAAAAATCAAAGCAGCTGATTCAGCAATGGTGAAACATCTTGTGACAGCGTCAGGCAAGTTATTTCCAAACAACATTCTGGGAAAAAATCAGCTTGATTTTGCACAACCCATGACCCCACGGTGCAGTGGGGCCCCAGGAGCACAGCCTGGCAGAGAGGATGCCCCCCTAAAATGGGGATTACAGGGGATAGGGGAAATCTGAAATCCAGCCAGGAGCACGAGGCTGTGCCAGACGGGAGCGTGAGACACGGGAGTGTCTTGTCAGAGTTTCCACTGAACACCTCGGGCTGGCCGGGGTCTCGCATCAGCTCACAGAAATTAAATTAAATTAAATTAAATAACATAAATACTGCCTGAAACGTGCACTCCATCCCCTTCCCTGGGTGTGGAAGTGGGGAAGCAGCTGCACAAGGCTGCTGTGCCAGGAGTGCTCCTTTATGGTGCCTTGGGGGCAGCAGGGGATGGGGATGGGGATAGGGAAATGGGGATGGGGATGGGGAGATGGGGATGGGGGTGAGGATGGTGAGGGGATGGGGATAAGGGTGAGGGTGGGGAGGGGATGGATATAGAAATGGTGAAGGGATGGGTACGGCGATGGGATGTTGAGGGGATGGGGAAGCCGATGCTGGCCGCGAGTCACAGAGGCGCAGGCAGGAGCGAGGCACCGCCCCGGCAGGTAACCCCATCCCCCAGCGCCGCCCGCCAGGGAGGGACACAGCCGAGGCTCCCGCTCCTGAAATTTATTTTAATGTAAACCTAGCTGTAAGGCAGCTTTTTCTCATTTTTAAACTATTTCATATCAATCCTTGGCCTGACATTTGTTTTCTTTGAGTGCGGTGGGGAGCGCGGTCGGCATTGCTGAGGATATCTCCTCTGGAATCTTGGCAGAGGCGGCTCCCTATCTTTGAAGAAACGGCAAATGCAAAACAGAAGGCCGATATTAGAGAAGCATAAACAATATTTTTTTCCCCGTTAACCCCAGGAGCGGCGCAGGGGCCGGCTCGGCGACACGGCGGCGGGGGGACAGTGACCCTGCCCGGCCACACGGCCCCTGCCCGGGCTGACCCCCAGGCAGGGCCACCCCAGCACCGCTCCGGGCACGTCCTGTCACCTGCCCCGCCGATGTCCCCAAGGGCTGTGACCGACCCGGCGGGACAGGGAGCGGTGGCGGGTGGGGAGTGACCACAGCAGGAGGGTTTGCAGTGGCTGGGCAGGGGCTGGTGGAGCCGAGGGGGCCCCCCTCTTCTGTTGGGGGTCAGGAGCTAAACTCTGGAGTCTCCCCCGAGGAGATGCAGCTCCGAGGGTGAAGTCTCACCGGGTGATTTGTCAGAGAGGTTTTGTGGAGGATGAACGCGGGGAGGATGTGCGGGAGCTGCCTGGGCGGGCAGGCACAGGCAGCAGTGCTGGCACCAGCCGGGCTCACCTGGGGGGTTGCTAAAAAGCTGGAAAGAGGAGAGGAAATGGAGATCAAAGGACCGAACAAAACCAAGGAGACAGAATTTCCAACTCTGAAAATAAAACTCTTAAAATTAAAATGACTGCTAGGATAAACACTGCGAGGCAGGTTCCTGTCTGAGCAGCTGGGGCTCAGGGATGCTGCTGGTGGTTTAGACAGGAGGAGATGTTTTCACAGCAATTCACACATTGCTGCCGTACCTGGGCAGGTGCCGAGGGAGGAGTGGAGAGCTCAGGTGGGAAAACCACAAGGTGGGGACGCCGTGGTGGGGATGCTGAGCTGCTGACCAGTAGCACCAGCTGTCCTGGGGCACTGGGAGCTGGCTTGGGAGCTGCTGGCTCGGGAACTGCTGGCTCCATGCTGTCCCACTGCTCTGGAGCTTGTACTTTCCATGGTGTGAGGCCAGCACGTCTCTCCCTTGGGAGAACAGGTGCTGCTGCTGCTGAGGCTCCTTGTTGCACCCAGAGCCATGGTGGGCTCCCCAAGTGTTCCCACTGCATTCCCCTTAGCAGGGGTCCCCTTCCCGTGGGATGGGAGGGCAGCTGGAACAGCCACAGCGTTGCTGCCCCCATGTCCCAGCCTGCAGCCCCCAAGGGAGCTGCCCTGAGCACCCTGCCCCACAAGGCTCATGATAATGAAGCCAGTGACCCCAGCACGAGGCTGGAAGTTTAAATGTCTGCGGTTCGTGGCCACTTGCCTGCAAATTCCCTGAGACGGGAATCGCTCTCTGCAGGCCCCTCCAGGCTTAGCAGATTTCTCTGCAAAACACCCGTTGCATTAGAAAATGTTATTTCAGCAAGGTGGGTCTGACCTGAAGACTTTGGGGACACTCCAACTGCTTCCCACTGCTCCCACCTGTGCCTGGAGCAGGGCTGGCCCAGCCAACACTGGGTCCTTGGGGAGTGATGCCCAATGCTCCAGCAGCTCACTGGGGCTCCCAGCCCGTCCTTCCCTGTGGGGTCTGGGCAAGTGCTCCACATCCCACAGCAGGATTTGGGCACAAGTGTCTGTGCTTGGTCATGGCATGAGCCTGGGCTCACAGAGCAGTTTGGACCCTGCAAAGCCCCTGTGCAGTCCCCTGGAAAGGGGCTCCAGCCGAGGGGATGGAACCCTCCAACACCCTCAGCACCCTCATCCCTGCTGCAGCCCAGCTCTGGCACTTGGCTACTGCTCTGCTCCTCCAGCCCTCAGAGACAGAGTCACAGCTGCCCCCTGGGCAGGCCACCATCCCACTGGGAAGAGGAGGAGGAGGAGAGGGGAAGAAGAAGGGGAGAAAAAACCGAATCCCCACAAAAATGTCTTCATAACAGGAAACGTCTCATAAAATACCTGTGGTTTGGCACGTGTGATTCGACTGGTCAAACTATGCACCTGGCAGGGAACCCTGCTATTAATGCTGCAGCTCTGGTATTTCGGTGGAGTGGAGGCTGGCGGGGGAGTGGGACCGGGGATTTGGGGTGCAGAAACCCTCTGCTGGGGCCAGAGCAAGGGGGGACACATCCCTTGGGTCTCACTCACCTCGTGGGCGACTTCCCAGCTCGGTGAGGGAGCTGCCGCACGCCAGGGCTGCCCGGCTGAACCTCGCCCCGACAGGAGCCTGGTGTTCCCGCAGCTCCGAGCCAGGGTTTCCCACCCGGACCCGGGCCGGTACCGACCCGGGGGTCTCCGCCTGGCTCTCGCGGTGCCCACCCTCCGCAGGGATGGCCTCAGCCCCGCGCACATCCCCGGCCGGGGCTCTGCCGAGGAGTTTTGACAGCTGGAGGTGAGGGATTAAGCCCTGAGCCGTGACCTGCGGCTGCGCTCCCGGCACACACGCCCGGGGTCACTAATCCGCTTGAGCTGAGCCCTGACCCGGCGGCCGCGGGATCAAGTGGTGGCACCGCCCTTGGTGCTGGCATCGCTGCAGGACCCCCGGGTCCCCGGCTGCAGGCAGAGTGAGCCATGGGCAGCTTGCACCACGGCCAGGCCATGCCATGCCGTGATCTGCTAGGCTGTGCCATGCCGTGCCATGCCGTGCCTATCCCGCTCCGTTCAGGGCCAGGCGCGGGCACTGCGGGGGGGAGCAGGTCCCTGCAGATGGGGTGGGGTGTTTTTTCTTCGTCAAGGAAAATGTTTTCTTGTTCCCTGGGCTGCTGGCGGGCGAGGCTCCGGCCCCGGCCCCGGCTCCGGCAGCGCGTACAGCAGCCTTGGATGGGATCAGGTGTCATGCAGTTAGGGACAGGCTGGTGCCAAGTCTCCCCCGCGCTCCGGCGCTGCTCAGCCGAGCTGCTCCCTGATGCCTTTGGCTTTCGCAGCCCGGCCTGCGGAAACAACGTGCTGTTCTCCCTCTTCATAGCTCACTTTTCGTTTTTGACTCGGTTTATTATTATTTTTAAAGCATGTGTAGCGCAAAGCAAATCATCGACCTCCCGTTGGACCCGCGCCAGCCCCGTGTTGGGCTTGGAAATCCTCCCTGCTTTATTTTTTATTGTAAATGACCAGAGGATGGAGCGGCTCGATGGGACACGGCGGCGGCCAAGCCCGCCTGCTCCAGCCCACCCACACGCGCCGGCTGCTCCCGGTGCTTCCCTTCCCCTGCGTCCCTCCCCGTCCCGGGCGAGTGCGAGGAGCTTCCCACGGCTCCCCCCCAGCCCGGGGCCACCTTCTGCCGCGGCTTCCAGAGGTGGTGGCTGTGCCTTGTGATCCCAGAGCACAGAATGGCGACAGCAATGGGCATGGGGAAGAGGATGGGGACAGCAATGGGCATGGGGACAGGGACCAGGATGGGATGAGGCCTCACCAGTGAGCCTGGGCATGCAGTTGAAGTGCATCAAACTCCCCATCCTGCCTCATCCTCGAGCCCCTCCGTGGGGCTGGCGTGGCCCTGGGATGGATGTGGGGCCGGAGCTGGGGAGAGTGCCAGAAAGCACATGCTGTGCCCCAAACTGACCACGCTTTGACTGCCGGGTTTAAACGAGTTCCCCGTTGTGCCGACCTTCAGTCACAATGGCAGATCCCCCGTGGATCACATATATTGACTTAAAAAATAATTAGCCTCAAAGGGAGCAGGCGCGGGGCCGGCCGGGCCCTTCATTAATATTTAAGTAACAGGGGCCATAAATCAGCTGCAGCTCAGCCAACAGCCCTGGCCGTGTCCATGGGGAAGCAGGGCCATGGTGTTCACAGGAACATTGCCCAGTCCACAGGCACCGGAGTGCTGACACGGGCTCTGTGGGGAGAGTGGGACAGTGTGGGGGGCAGCAGCCCTCTTCCACTGGGAATGGCCAGGAGCACTCCAGGAACACGCTGGGAGCTCACCAGGCTGCCCAGCACAAGCCACGAGTGGTTCCGGAGCGACGGAGGCAGCACGGGCTGGTTGTTTCCCTGCAAGAACAAGGTGACATTTCTTGTCTCTTTTCTCATGGTTTAAGTGTGAGATTTTTTCCCCGTTCCCAGCGCTTTCATGGCGTGCCAAGGGTTTTTAACACGTCTGCTCGCCGCCTGCCAGGGGAGCCGACACTCGCACCGTCAGCGTGGCGGCGGCGGCTCTGAAGCCGTGCCAGGGGTCTCGGTGCTGGGTCGGGGCCCTGCTCCCCCAGAGCTGAGCAGTGTGGGGCTGCCGGGCCCCGTCCTGCTCCAGCATCCCCAGAGAACAGCATGGCCCCCTCAAGTGCTGCCCCTGTATGAACCCTCCTGGCTCAGCACCTCCTGCTGGGCTTGGATTTGCATCAAGGGATGGTTTTGGTCGTACTGGAGTGTGCCGGGGGGGCTGGAGCTGCCTCTGAAGGACAGTGCCCAGCCTGGTGGCTGCAGTGCCCAGGCAGAGTGGAGTGAGCCAGGAGGGGCTACAGTTGGGACCCCCAAAGCATCTCCCCTGCTCCAACTGGGGAAAAAAAATAATCTTGTGGGATTTCTGTTGGCCATACAAAAGCAGGTTCTTGACCCCAGACCCCAAAAGGACAGGCAGGTGACCCCCAGGAGGATGGGCAGGTGACCTCTGTCTGGCTGTAGCCACCCTGCACACATGATGGATCTGCCACCATTCACGACCTGCCAGGCGAGATGGGAGCGTCGTGTGGCTGCTCCGTGTGATTAATTATCAGTTCATAACACAGGAGATTTCAAGCATGAAAGAGCCTCTCCACAAGCACGTTGTGCACACTTTATCCATCATATGAGACTCCAGATGTTTCCATTTTATTGTTATTAAATCACTGCCTGGAGAGCGCGGGTAGCGGGAGGCCTCCTGCCCCGGTGCCGGGCACGGCCATGGGGACAGCACAGCACAGGGGACACCAGAGACCCCTTTTGTTGAGGCTCATGGACCTGGGGAGGCTCAGGCCAGGCTCCCCCTGTTGCTCTGCAAAGACTGGGGCAGTTGGAATGACCCGGCTGGATCAAGGGGGTGACAGAAGACACAGAGCAGGGAACTCAGTTTTCCATCCAATACACAACAAAACCGTGGTCAGGTTCCCTTGTGCTCCCTCTCGCTTCCCTCTGGCTCAGTTTTCCCTGCATCCCACATCTCTCCGAGGGCTGAGGTCTCACAGAAGGAGGATGCAGTGCCCAGCAGCGAGGGGCTGAACCACCCTAGGGTGCTGCTCCTATGGCAGCATCCTCAGAAAGCAGCCCAGGGGAGGGGAGGAGCAGGGATGAATCCAGCCCAGGTGGGAGAGGAGAGAGCTAGGGAAGGAGGATGGAGGCACAGGGGTCATACCAGGTAAGGAAAACAAGTAAATAGCTGATTCAGGGGTTTGTTCTCCTCTTTTATTTAACAGAAACTGTATTTTTACAGCTGCAATCCCTTAAAATGGGATTCTTTTCCCCTTAAACAAATCCTTGTAAAATAATGCTTCATAAAAAGAAGCGTTCCTCTCCTCGACCCTGAAGACAGAAAAACAATAATGCCGGCGAGGCCCGGGCTGTGCTGCCAAGGAGGCCGGGGGTGGCTGTCACCCGTGTCCCTGGCAGTGCCACCCGACCCACAGCCATGGCTCTGGGTGTCTCAGTGGGACTGGCACCGCTCCGGGCCCGTGGCTGTGGAGGGCTGGGCAGAGCAGAGCTCCTCTCCCAGCATCTGCCACAGCCACCTGCGTCCTCACAGCTCCATCGTGCTGCTAATGGCAGGGCCATCCCTGTCCCCTCCAGCCCTCAGCTGACTCCCAGACCATTTTCCAGGCACAAGAGCAGCTGTCAAGGCTGCCTCATCCCTGGAGGCTCCAAAAACCTGCCAAGCCCTTGTGGCATCAGGAAAAATCCCATGCCAGGGCTCCCTGCTCCCTTGACTTAATTTGCTTTAATTTTGTTTTAATTTGGGTTGTTTTTCTCTAGGCTGCAGCTTTTTTTTTCCACTGCTGCTTCAGCAAAAGCGATTCAGGAAATTCCGATGAAATCCCGGCATGCAGCAGCCCTGCCCCTGCTCCCCAGCAGGACAGGCCAGGAGCTTAATTCTCATTAATAACCACCACAGGTCAATTATTGCAAGAAGGAAGAAAAGCAGCAAAAAGCTCTTTGGTGTCACATGTTGTTTAAGCTTCCGAAAATAAATGTTCTTTGCAAATCAATCTGTTTGCAGCTCCACACGTGGAGCTGACAGGGAGAGTTGCTGGAGGAAGAGAGTATTTATAAAGGGGGTTTATTTAAAATAAACAGGCACTTAAGGCTGAGGCTGCTGCTCCCATGTCCCATCTCTCGTCCTCGGCGCGAGTTCCTGGCGCTGCCCGCGAAGCGCCGCAGTTGAGCCACAAACGGGGCAAGTCTCTGGCTCCCACTCCGTGGGTTTGGCCAGCACCCACTTGGGATGCTCAGCACCCACTTGAGAGCCTCAGCACCCACTCAGGATGCTCAGCATCCACTCAGGAGGCTCAGCACCCACTCAGGAAGCTCAGTACCCACTTGGGAGGCTCAGCACCCACTCGGGATGCTCAGCACTCTCTCGGGATGCACAGCACCCACTTGGGAGCCTCAGCACCCACTCAGGAGGATCAGCACCCACTCAGGAAGCTCAGCACCCACTCAGGATGCTCAGCACCCACTCGGGAGGCTCAGCACCCACTCAGGAAGCTCAGCACCCACTCAGGAAGCTCAGCATCCACTCGGGAGGCTCAGCACCCACTCGGAATGCTCAGCACCCACTCGGAATGCTCAGCACCCACTCGGGAGGCTCAGCACCCACTCAGGAAGCTCAACACCCACTCGAGATGCTCAGCACCCACTCAGGATGCTCAGCACCCACTCAGGAGGCTCAGCACCCACTCAGGATGCTCAGCACCCACTCGAGAGGCTCAGCACCCACCACTGCCCCCAGGCAGTGGCAGTCTGTGCCTCCCACAGGGGCCATGGCTCTTGGGAGAGGAGCCCTCCTCACTTGAGGGATGTGACAGCAATGCTGGGCTCAGTGGACTGCAGGTCTCATCTGCTTTTTTTCTCCCCCTCTTATATTTGTTAAAAATACACAAGGGATGTGAGAGTTACCACAGACACTCAGGGCAGCTTCTGTAAGACTCCACTGGGCACCCCCGTGGTTGGTTGCAGTGCAAGATGAGGGAAGAGCCTCAAGCTGTGCCAGGGGAGGTTCAGGTTGGACATCACAAAGAATTTCTCTTTGGAAAGGGCTGTCAGGCATTGGAAGATGCTGCCCAGGGAAGTGATGGAGTCCCAGTCCCTGGAGGTGTCTGAGGAACAACTGGATGTGGCACTCAGTGCTCTGGGCTAGTGACAAGGTGGGGATCAGCCACAGGTTGGGCTCAGTGGTCTTGGAGGTCTGTTCCAACCTCAGTGATTCCAGGATTCTATTCTCTAAACTGTATTTACCGTGCATCTCCCAGCTGTGCTGTGTTGGGAAGGGCAACACATTCAGGATATCTCTAATCCATAAAAAGGCAAATTCAAATTCAAGGGAGTCCCGCTGCCACGGGGGGGGGATCATTCTCAGGCTCCCAGCTGGTCCCCGTGAGCTGGGTGTGTGTACCCAATGTCACTGTTGCTTTGTCTGCAGGAGCTGTGGGAGCAGGATGCTGCCGGACGCCGCAGTTAGGGTTAGGGGTTAGGGTTTGGGTTAGGGTTAGGGTACAGGAACTTTTTCATTTGCATAGAAAAGCAGTGAGCTCTGGGCTTTCTCTCTAATTCAAACCAAGGCTTCCTCCCAGGGCAAACAGGTTTTATGTGTACCATTACCATTTCCTACAGTGGTGATCAGCCACAGGCTGGGCTCAGTGGTCTTGGAGGTCTATTCCAACCTCAGTGATTCCAGGATTCTATTCTCTAAACTGTATTTACTGTGCATCTCCCAGCTGTGCTATGTTGGGAAGGGCAACACATTCAGGATATCTCTAATCCATAAAAAGGCAAATTCAAATTCAAGGGAGTCCCGCTGCCACGGGGGGGATCATTCTCAGGCTCCCAGCTGGTCCCCGTGAGCTGGGTGTGTGTACCCAATGTCACTGTTGCTTTGTCTGCAGGAGCCGTGGGAGCAGGATGCTGCCGGACGTCGCGGTGCTGCTGGTGATGGTGATGGTGATGGTGCTGGGCCCCGGCTCGGCCGCGGGAGGCGGCGTGGGGGGCTACGCTCAAGTCAAGTACATGCAGCCCATGGTGAAGGGACCCCTGGGACCCCCGTTCCGTGAAGGCAAAGGGCAGTACCTGGGTAAGGGATGCGCTCTGTGCGAGGACACGGGGCAGTGGGAAGGGGACGTGGCACCTCACAGCCACTGGGCACTTGTCACACTCTACCCTTCAGGGTCACAGCTTCTGGAAGCCACCTAGCACAGCTGAGGGTGCTGCTGTCCAAAACACTTTTGGCCAAGCATGACCAGATCATTTGGGTATTTAACCCAGAACAAAAGGACAGGGTGGACACAGGTACAGGCTCAGCAGAGAAGTGAAGGCCTTTGCTGGGGCTGGGAGGGCACCTTGCTTTGAGAGCCAGGGGACACAGGAGATCCTCCATCCTCTGGCTCCCACCATCCTGCCCATCCCCAGCAGCGGGAGGCACAGAAGCCCCAGCACTCGCCGTCTCTGCCTCTCCCTGCTGTTAAACCTGAGCTGTCCTGGCAAGGCTTTTTCCACTCCTCCACCTATTTCCCTGTCTGCATTTTACACCAGCTGGGAAAGGAAAGAGTGCCAAGGCTGGAGCTGAGACCCAGCCTGGCGAGGGAAGAGCAGGAGAGAGACATTTCCTCTCTCAGAGAGCAGCGACCAGAAACTCCACACGTGTTAAATCTCTGCTCACTGAGTGACGTGCACCCAGAGGGGCAGAGGCACCAGGGTCATTGCCCCGCACAGCCGGGGCTCCAGCACCCCCAGCCTTCTGTAACCCCCTGCGCCCAGCTGCCCTGCCTGCACCCACCCCAGTGCTGGCACCACCACGGGATGGGGCGCTGCTGGGCTCGGGCATCCAGACCTGCCAGGTGGTGCCTGGCCCTTGGGAAGAGCCACCGGAGCCTCTCCACGGGTTGTCACAGACCTGGACCCTCCCAGGAGCTGAAGTCTTGGCTCTGGGAGGAGGAACTGGAGAAGGCTGGGCCACCGGTGGCTGATTTACTGGAGGGCTGAATGGCTTATCAGGAGTTCAGCTCAGCACATGTGTCAGAAAACACACAGCAAAACCTGGAGCCGAAGTGTGCTACAAGCCCCCCCTCCCTGCCCCCTTCCCAGCTGTTGTAAAGCTGCTCCCTGAATCCCAGCCAGAGCCAAAACCTTCCAGCGTAGCACAGGAACACTTCAGCTGCTGGTGGGACTGGATTCAAATCTCTCCCTGCTGTTCTCCCTTCTTTTTTCCCCTTCTTCCTATGCATGGGAGCGGCTTGCATTGCCTCTGAGCAATGATGCCTATGGTGGGGAGAGCAACGGGTGTGCCAGGCTGGGGCAAGGAGCAGTTTGGACAAGGTTAGACCAGGCAGAGGGGACACTGAGGAAGGCAGAGCACAGAAGTCCCTTGGACATTATTCCTCGAAAACTCTTGGGAAGGAGAGGACAGGTGGGGGACAGGAGAGAGGGATACAGGGACAGCTGCAGCCCGAGCCACCGGCTGTGGGGCCGCACAGAGGCAGCTGGGGAAGCCGGTGCCTCCTGGATCCCACCGAGCTCCCATCTCTGCTTAACCTCTAATTTGGCAAGGAAAATCCCTGCTGGCCTTCTGCCCTGCTCGGGGAGCTCAGCTGACTCGCCGCGACGGCGCAGGGCTGTGCCGTGCCCCTGCGGGTTACCCCGACCCGGCGGGAGCTGTGCGGGCCCCCCGGGCTGCCCAGCCTGCTTCCCTCCTGCCTCCAGGTGCCATCTGGTGAGTGACAGGTTTCCTCAGGGTGCCAGACATCTTTTCTCACCCAAAAATAGCTGCCCCAGAGCACAGAGGGAGCTCAGGGGAGGAGATGCTGCTAAATGCTGAAATGCTCAGAACATTGAAGCAGAGATTTGCACATTGGGGGTTTATTTTGGGTTAATTTAAACCATGTCGATGGCCCTGCAGCCAGGTAAACCCACGAGTGAGTGCTGTGCTGGGGCACTCACTGCTGGGAGACAGTGAGAGGTGCCAAAACACTGCTCCACGCAACATCCCTGTGAGCCTGTGAAACTCTCTCACGAGACAGGGCTTGGCAGCAGCTCTGGAACAAGCTCGGCCGGGCTCCGCCGCAGAGCAGCCAGCCTCTCCTTCCTGCAGTGTCATCTGGCCGCGCTGGCCAGACCCGCTGCTGGCTGCTCATGGCTGGGAACCACTTCCCATCCTGCCGGATTGTTCCTCTGCTGGCCGCTCTGCGCTGCTGGGTCCCTTCCCCAGGCAGAGGGGGGTCCTTACCGGGATGAACACAGCTCCAGAGGGGCTGCAGCCCCCACCTGGCCGTGTCCGTGCTCCTCGGTGCCCAGGTGGGAGCTCCCAGGGGTCATTCCTGCCCCTGTCCCTTCCCGCTGCCCCGGCTGGCTCCGCGTTAACATTCAGGGCAGCTCAGTTCACGCGTCGAGGGGAACGCAGAACCCCACGCTGGTGCTGCGAAGCGCAGAGCTCCGAGACATGTGTCTGTGGTGAGACACGGGCTTTTGAAATCGGACACCAGTGGGGCTGCAGTGTCCCAGTTTCTCTCCGCTGACGGCCCCGGTTTGGTTTTCCCGTCTGCTTTTTTGGCCGCCTGCAAGCTGGCAGCTCCTGCCTGGCGTTTCTCTCCACTGCCTTGTGTGAGAGAGTGTGTGTGTGCTTTTTCCTTCCTTCGTGGGCTCAGCTGTAGATCCTTGTTCTGATGCCATGCAAAATGACCTAGAAAACTAATTCATTTCAAACCATTGCAAGAAAATAGAAAATTAAAAAGAAAAAGTGGGGGGAGAAACACATTGAAATCATTTTCTGGAGAATTTTTTTCCAGAATCCAAACCCCAGAAATAGTGCAGCACTACACAGCTCCTTTGCCCTCTTTTCCACACTGTTTTCCCGGGTGAGGAGCAGAAGTTTGCAGAAATCCAGCGGCAGTGTCATGACAGACAAGTATTTCCTTCATCAAGAGAGCCAAGTGACCGCAGCTACAGCTGAAGACGTGGGCCAGGCTTTGATTTATAGATAAGCTCTAAAAATGTTTCCATTACCCAAGGAAAACACAGCGGCACCGGGCTGGGAAGGGCCAGAGCTAATTGCTGTGTTCAGGGCAGGCAAAGCCACCTCTGATGCTCCGGGAGCTGTGCCTGCTGCTGCCACAGTTATTCTTTTCACGTGTCTCAAATCTCCCATAAGCTTTTCCCGTTGACTGAGGAAATCTCCGTGCTGGCGGATCCCAGCACCACGTGTGTCCGTGCTCCCAAAGCTCAGCTTGGCTCACTGAGGGGGCCAGACTGGCAGATCTTGGATCCTGCTCCCACCCCAGGAACTTGTCCATATAGATCTCTTCCCAACTGGAATGATCTCCCTCGGGCAGATTTGATTTAAATTCACCCAAGATGTCATAGTCCTTTCCTCTGCCTTTCGCATTTCCCATCATCGTCGCGTGTACGTGTGACTGTCGAGTATTTCCTTCATTTCAAACTGCCCAAAAAAGAGTTTGTCAGATTTATTCTTTCTCACCCTTTCCTGGTGTCACGTGGGAGGTGACACCCTGCCTGGGCCAGCCTCGAGGAGTTATTTATGCTCACGTCTGTGCTTTCCATGCTGAGCTGTGGTGGGCATGTCATCTGCCTCCCCCTGCCTTTGGAGTCTCTCAGCCCATTAGTTTCTTTCTTATATCCGTTTGCAAAAGACCTCAATAAATTCTTGAAATGTCAAGTGGTTGCGGCCTATTCCCAGCTGGGCTGACTCATTTGGACAGAGCTGAGGCTGCATTTCCCTCCCAGCTCTTGGCTTCTCCTCCATCCCCAGAGCTTTTTTGCTTTTTGGTTTTTCTCTGCCTCGCTGGACTCGGAAGCTGTGCCAGCAAGCACTGTGGGCATGGCCTAACCCATACATCCATCGCCTCCTCAGGCTCTCGAGTACATGTCCAAGAGTTTTCTTTTTAATCCAAAAGGATTAAAGGTCTCCCAAGGCCCTGGACTCGCAGGACGGGGTGAGAGATTATCCTCAGCCTTGGCTTGCTCTGTCGCCATCCTCTCAGCTGAGCCCAGGCAGGAGTGACTGAATCCCACGGTGCTTTTGAGGCCACTGGGAAGTGAGGCAGCAGGAGGTTTGAATCCAGCTCCAAAAACACCCTGCAGTAACTCATCACAAAATAGCCCTGCCAGAGCTGACAGCAAGCACTGGCACCTTCCATGGTGTCACCTGACATCATGGAGGGATGTGAAGCTGGAATGAGAACTCTGTGTTTCAGGATAGCCCTGCTGATGTGGGGGCCCAGGAAGCTGCTGGGGCCATGTTTCAGTGGAAGGGTCCCCCTTCAAGCCCACCCCAGGCCACTCAGAGACCCCCAGCTCCAACATCCCAAGGACACTCCTTGCCCACAGCCAGCTCTAGTGACACTCTGTGTCTCCTCTCTCCACAGACATGCCACCACTGCTGCCCATGGACCTCAAAGGGGAGCCAGGACCGCCAGGGAAGCCTGGCCCGCGTGGACCTCCCGGGCCCCCCGGCTACCCAGGAAAACCGGGCACGGGGAAGCCGGGAATGCACGGCCAGCCTGGGCCCGCTGGGCCCCCTGGCTTCTCGGGCATTGGGAAACCCGGCATCCCAGGACTCCCCGGGAAGGCGGGTATGAAAGGGATGCCCGGAGCCAAGGGCGAGCCTGGCATGCGTGGGGAGCAAGGGCCGAGGGGACTTCCCGGCCCGCCGGGGCTGCCCGGGCCAGCCGGCCTCTCTGTCAATGGGAAGCCGGGTCCCCAGGGCGGCCCCGGCCTGCCCGGGTTTCGGGGAGAGCCTGGCCCGAAAGGAGAGCCGGGTCCCCGCGGAGAACGAGGGATGAAGGGTGAAAACGGCGTGGGGAAGCCAGGCTTACCGGGGCCCCGGGGGAACGGGGGCCCTCCCGGCCCCGCGGGGCCCCCGGGGCCCGCCGGCGTTGGGAAGCCGGGCCTCGATGGGCTGCCGGGCGCGCCCGGGGACAAGGGCGACATGGGTCCCCCGGGCGGGCCGGGTGTCACCGGGGAGCCCGGCCCTGTGGGGCCGCGGGGACCGCCCGGCATCGATGGGATCGGTGTCCCGGGCGCCGCGGGGGTGCCGGGGATACAGGGCCCCATGGGACCGAAGGGAGAGCCCGGGATCCGCGGCCTCCCTGGGCTGCCAGGCCCCACGGGCTATGGGAAGCCAGGCATGCCCGGCCTGAAAGGAGACCGCGGGCAGCCCGGGGCACAGGGAGCCATCGGCGATAAGGGGGAGCCCGGCGTTGATGGGGAGCCGGGCGAGCCAGGCCCTGCCGGCATCATCGGCCCGCCGGGCCCGCCGGGGTCCATGGGGCTGCCGGGCAAGCACGGGCTGCCCGGCCCCAAGGGGGACGTGGGGCCAAGCGGGCCCCCCGGAATGCCGGGGATACGCGGCGACCAGGGCCCGAACGGCTTCGCGGGGAAGCCAGGGGTGCCGGGAGAAAGGGGCCTGCCTGGGTCACTGGGACCTCCTGGCCCAACGGGCCCCAAAGGTGAACCAGGGTTCATCGGCCTTCCGGGGGTGCCTGGATTAACGGGTGGCCCCGGGCCCAAAGGGGACGGTGGGATCCCGGGGCAGCCAGGGCTGAGGGGCCCCTCCGGCATCCCGGGATTGCAAGGACCTGCTGGTCCCATGGGGCCTCAGGGGTTACCAGGCCTGAAAGGGGAGCCCGGGCTCCCCGGCATTCCCGGCGAGGGGAAGACCGGTGAGCCTGGCATGGCCGGACCCATCGGCCCACCCGGAATGCCAGGAACGCCGGGGCTGAACGGGCCACCAGGCCCACCGGGGCCGCCTGGGCCACCAGGAGCGCCAGGAGTGCTGGACGAGACGGGCATCGCGGGGCTGCACCTGCCGGACGGCGGCGTGGAGGGGGCTGTGCTGGGCAACGGGAAGCCGGGCAAGCCACAGTACGGCCGAGGAGAGCTCGCTGCCCGCATCGCGCCGGCCTTCACTGCCATCCTCACCTCGCCCTTCCCCGCATCTGGCATGCCCGTCAAGTTTGACCGGACCTTGTATAACGGGCACAACGGCTACAACCCGGTCACCGGGATCTTCACCTGCCCCGTATCCGGAATCTACTACTTCGCCTACCACGTGCACGTCAAAGGGACCAACGTTTGGGTGGCCCTGTATAAGAACAACGTGCCGGCCACCTACACCTACGATGAGTACAAAAAGGGGTACCTGGACCAGGCCTCGGGCAGTGCCGTGCTTGAACTCAAGGAGAACGACCAGGTCTGGGTACAAATGCCCTCGGACCAGGCCAATGGGCTGTACTCCACGGAATACATCCACTCCTCCTTCTCTGGGTTCCTGCTCTGCCCCACATAACAGCCGTTGGGCACGTTTCCTTTTCACCCACTTTAGCCATAAACTTTTTTTTTTTTTTGATAAAAAAAGTGTTTTAAAATTAATACAAAAAAGAAAAATCACTGGGAAGAACACACAAGACATTGTCATGGGACCTTGCTTCACGCTGTTTGATCCATGAGTCAAGAGGGTAATTGGGAAGGAGACATCTATCCATCTATCTTTCTCTTTTTGGTGGAGGGAGAAGGGAGGGAGGGGAGCGACTTCCTCAACAAAGCATATTTGGAATAAGTACCCCAGTGACTGGACATCAAACACAGGAACACGCTTGGGATGGCAAGGATCTGGCTCTGTGATCCAGAGAGGAAGACCAGACCCCCGTGGTCTGTATCAAGTGCCCTCATTTCCCATTTGGAATGCTAGATAAATAAATCCAGCTGTGTTGTACATGGTGTGTTTGGTAACCAATGCAGGGTCCCAGGCACTTACACAAACCCATACAGCAGCAGGGATCCATGCTGGATTGAGAAATTTCCTTCCAAACCATCAGATGCCCAAGTTCCAGGCTCACTGACGCCTGTTTTTCCAGACTGTGCTTTGGGGCAGTCTCTCCGATTCACTCCAGATTCAGTCTGGTTGGATTTATAATCCTAAAGAGTGGAACACTTTGCATAAGCACCTTCTTCTAAGAAGTAAATATTATTTTTAACCCTCCCCTCCAGCACCTTTAGGAATAAAATCATCCAGGCACTGGCACCTGGGAGGATGCCACGACTGGTTCCAAAGGCAGTGAGAGAAGCTGGGACCCCTGTGATGAACAACAATCTGCTCTCTCCATTCACCTGCTGGGAAGTCCAAGGGCTGGTCCTGTCCTGTCTGTCTCTGCAGCCCAAAGACTTGCTTGGCCTCAGGAGCATCTCTGCCCACACAAGGATGGCAGTGCAAGCCCAGCTCACTGGTGTGACATAAGGAAGTGCCACTGATGGACAACTTGCTTTTCCTGTCTCACTATTTCGGGATGTGTGAACTGTTGCATTGGTGTCCCCCCTTTCTCTGGGGATCTTGGAATTAAGAAAAAATAGTGCTGGTTCTAACTTTCCACGCAGTGATTTCACCACGGTGCTATGACCCATTTAAGAACATCACTTACAAGTGTAGTGCAATACCTGTGACAGGGCACCAGCCCCGGGGCCACTCTGTGACTTAGGTTAAAGAAATCAACATTTGCCTGTTGTTACCACTTTGTCTCTCTAGTGCTTGGAGTGTTACTGACCTGTGCATGAGCTGCAGGGCTCTGGGCCAGGCATGATGGCTCTGCCCCACGTAGATCCTGTGGTTCTGCAGGTCTTCTCACAGTAGAACAGTCACTGCCACTTCCAGGACAGGGATGCTGCTCATCCCAGGCCAGGAGCATGCTGCTGAAGTCAATCCATGTGCATATCCCACTGCATGTCCTTCTGCAAAGGCACAACCCTGAGAAACAGCAACAATTTGGTCACCAGCTCTGACCTTTGCCTTTTTCCAAAACCTGTTTGATGGCCAAAGACTGGGACTGGGCTTGTTTTCCAGATGGACTCTATGAGATATTTAAACAACTTTACTTTTCCTACTTCTAATTTGCTTGTTTGTTTTCTCCTCAAGCTTGTCCTGTGTTTCTGCCTCTTGCCATTCAGGCCTTCCTTTTAAAAAATCACCTATCCCTGAAATTAAGAAACACAAGAAGGAAATTTGCAGTTGGAAGGCCAGTGCTCTGGGCACTGCCTGTTGGGGCTGTGTGTCCCCTCCCTGGGATGTTTTCCCTGTGAATTTCTCTCCTTAAAGCTGCAAGTTTCATGCAGAGATGAAACTCCTCAAGCTGGAAGGTGTCTGATCCCACTGGACGTTTTTAACTCCTGAGGGCATGGTCAGGACCATTTGGGCTGTGATCCAACAGGTTGTTTCCCAGCAGGAACAGTCCCTTAAATTAAAAGTGGAAGCTCAGACGATTTTTCCAAGCCCAGGTTTGGTAGGGGAGGATGCTGGAGGGGACTTGTCTCCTTTCCTGTGGAGCACAGAGGGATTTGACCTGGTCCAGCCTTGTGCAAGGCCAGGAGCTGCCACAGCAACTTATTTATACTGTGCCTAATCTACAGCCCATCTCTTCTTGTTCTGTTCTGCTTCATTCCAAACTTCTTGTTCGAGCTGGCAAAAAGCAACGACCAAACTCCTCACTGTAGCCACCCCCAGATTAAGTTCGTGCTGTAGATACTGTTCTGTAATTCCACTTTCCTATCACATGCAGAGCAAACCCATAATCACCCCTTGCAGCTATTTAACCTCTTACATTTACACACTAATGGAAAGCAAAGATATTACACGCACATAGTTAGGCTAAAAAAAAAATAACGATGCACAGGATGAGGGAGGCTGTTAACTCTCCAGAAGGATTTTGTTTTTTCTGGAATACTGAGTACATATTAGCCAGCAGAAAGGATTATTTTCTGTCGTGTGTGTGAGCGCGTGGGATTTTGGTTTCAATCACAAGAATAAAAAAGGTTGGGTTGGATGAGGTATGTCTATTTTTAATGCTGAAAACTGCATTACAATGTGCATTTTTATATACAAATTCTTACTATTTTTTTTAAATTTGCCTCTAGTATCTTCATTTCTAACCTAGTATATAGAAGTTTTTAGTTTTGTAAATACTTATTACATGCACTGTCTTAGTAAAAGTTGGTTTAAAATGCACTCTTTGTGACCCCAAACTGACCTGCTCTTCACGACTAAAACTGCAGTACTTGATTGTATTGACAAACATCAATAAAACTTATTGTATAGAGGTGGGCTCAGCTGTGCTTTGTCCTGGGTCTTACTCTGTCTCATACAGTTCTCTTACACTCTATTCCCACCTCAAATCATCTTGCTCATTCCCAGCAGATTCCCTAACTAACATCTTTATGCAAAAAGTATTGCATGTTTCTTGTGATTAAGGAAAAGACTCTTGTCTCCAGAAATTCAGTTTTAGAAAAGGCTGAAACACAGATCCTTCCAGCCTGGTGATTATTAATTTCAGAGACTCAAATTGAAGTCTTAGGGACTCCCTTTCCCTTCGGTGTGGTTTTTTTTCCATGATTTTTTTATCCTACATCACACACCTTGTGCACAGCCAGCCTCCCATCCTGAGTGAGTCTGGAGCACTCAGGACTGGTGAATCACCTTCACAGGCTCACAGTCCAAAGAGAAGAAAATGTGTTTTCCCACCTGATCTCACCTGGCAGAGGTGAAACATTTCCAGGGAAGCTTGGCTGACACACAGGCACCTTCAAAAGCTCAATCCAAGGAGCAAGCCATCCTCCTGCTGCCATTCATGAGGCTCCCAGTGAACTCCCTGGTCTCTGCACCATCATCACATGCTGGATTCCAGCACTTGAACTCCTTCCACAGGATGAGAAGGAAAAGGGGCCTTTCCAAAGGCCCTCTCTGCAATGCCCAGTGTCACCAAGAACCACTCCTGGTCCCCTTGACACTGAGGATGCACAACTTCATGACTTGAGTGAAAACACAGGAGCAGTGGCTACTTAACAAAGATAACTGAGGGATTTTACTTCTTTCCAAGGAAATTAAAGGGTTTAGTACACATCTAAATTCAGGCCCAAAGAGCTCTAGTCTTTAAACAGGAGCTCTTTGCTTGCCAGGAGTTCCAAACATTTAAAATTATAAAGCTGCTTTAAAAGAAAAATATCTTCTTTTAAATAATTACATGAATCTGGTTGCTCCTCTGGCAGAATAATGTGGAAAACCTGGTATTTTACAGCTCAGATCTGCAGCACAATACAAAAATATCCAACAGACCAAAATTCCGCATGTTCCCAGGACAAGAATCCATTTATACAAGGAAAACTCATTACAGCATCACACAAAAGACTGGCACTTGAAGGAAGCAGACTACAGGGAAAACTGGAAGGACCTGTGGCAGCCAGATTCCCACATGTGCACGCAGCCTGACACAGCCACCACGTGCTGACACCACTGGGGAGCACCACAGCCACTTCCCAGTGTCACAAGACATGCTGGAGAAATAACAAGAGTTACACTGTCACATTTAAGTCTATAAACATTTCCATATGATGACTTTTTGTTTTCAATTACTAAAAAGCTTCCAACCCTTTCTAGATGTGCCATTCCCAAGCGGTTTCTCCCTTTTTGACCAGCTCCACTAGGAAAAGGTTTTACATGTAAAGTTCTGGAACACAGCTGCGCTAAAATGTTCTTGGCCACCAGCACCACCTTCTTTTAAATATTGATGTCCCCAATTAACCCACCTTTCCCTTTAATTCTGGGGCAATTTTTACCAAGTACAGAGGCTGAGACTGTGAAAAATTAACTCCTGCATCCTGCTCAAGTCACTTTTATGACTGACTGCAGCAGAATCAGGCATTCTATCCCTGTACTGCTTCCACTCCCACATCTGCACTCCACAGGAGCTGGGCTCTCATGATCCTTATGGGTACCTTTCAATTTGGGGAATTCTGTGATTTAAACAGGAATCTCACTTGGTGCTCTGCACATATACAGGACTTTAAAAATACAGGATGCATGGATTAGGAACAAGGAGCAGCCAGAGTGGCTGCAGCAGTGTGACAGCAGCTGTGCAAGGGGGCACAAAGTGCAGCAGGTGCCTGCTGGATCACAGGGCCAAGGACACAGGAGGAGCAGCAATTAGTGACACCCTCTCCCAGCAGGGACAATGAGCCAGCTGGGATTGTCTGCAGGCATCAAAGGTCTCTCACAGAACCATCAGCAATGCAAAGAAATCCCTGCTCCCTTCTCTAGCCCTTCTCATTCTGCCTTTAAGGCAGCAAACCTCCCTGGAAATCTGCACTCCATTATCCTAACTCAGCACAGGTGACAACCTGGGCCACTAGACCTCTCTGGTGACTCCTATGACAGCCCTTATCTGTCCAGCTGAGAAAGACCTGCTGCTGTACCAGGGGTGTGGAGACTCCCAAAGCCACTGGACAAGCAACTGGCCACCAAAACACAGCCCATGGACACAGGAGCAGAGGAAAACAGGCAGAAAGTCCACGGATTCAGACACCCACCAGTAACTGCAATGACAAATGGCACAATGGTGGACAAAGCAAGCAGCAGAAATCCTATGGAAAATGAGACACTCGTGTACACTCGGGGAGCTGCACCCACTGTCCAAGTGCAGCCACTTCCCAGCTGATCCATGACTGAAGGGGATGTCCCCTCCTTTCCCAGCTGGCTCCAGCTCCCAGCTCCCAGCTGACAGCAGCAGGCACCTTCCCAGGTGAGCCTCGCTGGTGTCGGCCGATGGCGCGGATCCACCGCTGGGTCTGACCAGAGAAGCAGAGCTGACCATCCCTTCGCCTTCAGAAAGCCCTGGAGCTGCTCCAGAGCTCAGAGCCGCTGGCAGTAGAGTTCATAGAGGCTCTTGGCCATCCTCTGGGTCTCCTGGAAAGCCTCACAGCTCTGCTCCCAGCTCGGGGGCACCTGCTCCTCCCCGTAATAGGCGCCGGCGATGGCCCCCGCCATGGTGGCGATGGTGTCCGTGTCCCCCCCCAGGGAGATGCAGTAGATGATGGTTCTCTGCAGGGCGTTGTAGTGGTCAGGAATGTCAGGATCAGCGTCCATGCAGCGCAGGAAGGAGTAAATGGCAGTGGGGACGGAGCGCAGCGCAGCGATGCCATTGCCTGGAACACACCCCGTCAGCACCCTCTGGGCTTCCTTCCTTCTACTGCAACTTGCTGTTGCCAGTGACTTTTCATAACGATTATCATAGATTTTACCAGGAAAAGGTGCAGAAGTTTGTCCCTCAGAAACCCCCCAGTTCCCCACATCCTGCAGAGCAATTCCCAGTTACCCCAGTATAGCTTGGCCATACACATCTACTCATTCCCATTCAACATGATGACCCAATAGCCCTTAAGAAATCTTGGAATGCTAAGAAACATTATGCAAGGTAAATTTCCCTTAGCAAGACATTTCTTTCCTATCAATACATAGAAGAAATCTCTGGGTTGAGACTCAGAATTTCTGACTGGTGAGCACAGGTCGCTTTTCCAGCATAGTCTGTGCCTGACAGGCAGCACAGGCTGAAGAGGAATCTAGGGGAACACACACCTACCAGGCTTGCTGAGTTATCCCTGCTTCCAGCTTTCCTAATGCTTATACTGAGAAAGGTACTCACCCAACTCAAATAATACATCTTCTTTGGGAACACTGCTGAGCTCCAAAAATTCCTTGATTTTCTTTAGACGCCTGGAAAATGGTAAATCCTCAAATCCCAGCCTGCAAACAGAGAGTGCAGTGAAGAGGAGAGAACGTAAAGAGCCAGAACAAATCACCACAGCAGGGTTGGGGCTTCCCCCAAGCTACTCACGCTCGGGCATCACTGAGAGATTTGTCATCCGCCTCCACATGCTCCATGTGGCTGATGAGCTGCTCCAGGAAGGTTTCCCTGCTGAGCCCTTCCTGCAGCGCCAGGTGCACAGCCAGGGCCTGCAGGATGGCCCCGTTGTAGCCCAGGGAGTTGGCGTGAGTCAGCTCCGCGCTCAGCTTCGCAAACTGCCAGAGAAACCCCGGTGTCAGCAAAGCTTCCTGGGACACTCCCCTGGCAGCAGGGACACCCAGAAAAGCCCAGAACGTTCCGTTACCTTCTTGACATCCTGCACGTCGGAGTAGACGAGGGGGATGCCGGCCACCCTCATGGCCCCGCCGTTCCCGTAGGAGCCCTTCCCGTTGAACTGGGCTCTCGCGGGCTCAAACACATCATTGCACTTGGGGCTCAGGAGCTTCTTGAAGACATTGACCACGGCCATCCCATAGCCCCTGTTGGGCTCCTTCTTGTACTCCTCAGCAAACCTGGTGTGGGCAGGGGGGGAAACACCCGGGGGGTTTGGGCTGTTAGTGGGGTTTGTGATTGGATGAAGCCTCTTGCTAAAGTGAATTAATAACATACATGTAAATCAGTGACAGTCAGGGCTCAGTGATTCAATTCTGCAGGGAAACAATTCCCAAAGAACAGTGTGAAAGAAGGATGTATAAACATCACCTTCCATAACCCACTTGTTTCCCTCTCAACTCTGCCTCAAAATAGAAGCAAACTAGAAACATTTCCGTGGGACACAACCACAAGGAAAGTCTTTTGTTCAAGTTCAATGGAAGAGTTTTCTAAACAAAGAAATGCTTTCCCATAAGTGGAACCAAATGCTCTCAGGGCTGGGGATTCAACAGGGAAACGGATCATAAACAGAGTCAAGCTGAGCTCACTCCTATTCCCTCACTAAATTAAGGGCAGTGCAAACATAAATAGCAACAAATAAACATGAAACAAAATGTTTCTGGAATCTCCAAGCATTCTCCTCCCCAAAGGTGAACACACACAAGGCTCACACACACAAGGCTCACACACAGCAGTGCTGCCCTGACAAGGCAGCTTCAGACTCCAAACTGCAGCTGATGCTGCTGCACAGTCCAAGGCATGGCAAAGCAAAAGGATTAACAAATTGAAGGATTAACCACCTCTTTCCGAACATTTTCCCCTCCAAAAATTAGTAATTAGAATTAGTCTGCCTCAGCCCCTGTCCCCTTCCACAGACAGTCACAGTGATGGTTACACCTTCAGGAAGCCTCATCCTCACCTCTTGGCCATGTCAACCTCATCGAACTCCTGCTTGGCCAGCAGTGACTGCACCACCGACCTGCTCATGGCCGTGTCGTCCGTGTACGGCAGCGACTCTGCAACGGGAGGGCAAAGAGTGACACCAGCAGCCAGGGACAAACTGCTCCTGCTCTTTGCCAGCACCACCCTCATCTCCAAAAATCACTGTCACAAGCTGCCTGGAACAGCTGTGGCAGCCCCTGAATCCCTGGAAGTGTTCAAGGCCAGGCTGGACACGGCTTGGAGCAACCTGGGACAGTGGAAGGTGTCCCTGCCCATGGCAGGGGGTGGAACTGCATGATTTTTAAGGTGTCTTCCAACCCAAATCTGTCTGAATTTAAGTTCTCTGACACTCTGAGGTTGACACTGCCATGGTTGTCAGATTAAGGAGACACAGCCAGGGAGCTGCATCCACAGCTGTAATGACAAAGAATATACTTCAAGATTAGTAAGAGCCAGGAGATGTCTGACATCCAGAGGCATATATGGACAAGTGAGTCAGGCCAACACAGAATCACACATTTCCAGGATGGTTTAGGTTAGAAGTGACCTTAAAGCCCATCCTGTTCCACTCCCTGCTATGGGCAGGGACACCTTCCATTATCCCAGGGTGCTCCAAGCCCAGTCCAACCTGGCTTTGGACACTTCCAGGGATGGAGCAGCTGCAGCTTCTCTGAGCAATCTGTGCCAGGGCGTCACCATCCTCATGGGGAACAATTCCTTCCCAGTATCCCATCTAACCCTGCCCTCGGGCAGTGGGAAGCCATTCCCCATGTCCTGTCACTCCAGGTCTTTGTCAATAGCCTCTATCTTTCCTGCAGACCCTCCTCAGGCAGTGTAAGGCTGCAATCATTTCCTAAGAGTTAAATAACAACTCTGTGCTTCTCTCGCTCTTCTGCTCCTCAAGTTTTGGTACCTCTGCTCCCTGCTGACACCCCAGCACTGCCACACCCATCCACAGCACATTCCACCTCAGCTCCCTGGAGTAGGAGCAGCACGGGCCGAGCAGAGCAAACCACGGGTCCCTCTGCATCAGCGGTGTCCCTAAGGAATCCCTAGGGAATCAGGAATGGGTGCTGAACCCCCACAGCACAGGGACACAGGACAGAGCGGGGCAGGGGACAGCCATGGCAGTCACAACGGCGATGACCCACAACCAAGTGACGAGTAGGGACTGGGGACACACCCACGTTTCAGGGGAGCAGAGGGGTTGTGGATTCTGCAGGTTGGGCACACCCCAAAGCCCAGTGCTGGGAGTGCTGAGGGAGAGGGACACAAACACCCCAAAGCCCAGTCCTAGGGAGTGCTGGGGTCTAACCCGAATCTCTGGGGTGCCGGGTGCCGTGCACAGCGCGGTGTGTGAAGGGGGGGACCAGGGGATATCCCCCGCTCCCCGCCGCGCTCCCCCTCACGCACCTCCACGTGCGCTCCCCGCCGCCTCCCCTCCCTCCTCAGGCGGCGCCGGTTCCAGCCCTTTGAGGAAACTCAGCAGCTCCGGCAGCTTCACGACGCTCCTGCCTTCGAAAACAGCTCCCAGGCAATCCCCCAGCAACGCCCCGGCCAGGCAGCCCCGGAACCGAGCGAGGCCGGGCCGGGGACGAGCCGGGGACCGCCCGGTGCCTGAGGCCGGACCCGCCGCCGCCATCTTACCGCGCGCGGCGCCTTCTTCCTCCGGGCCGCCAGGGGGCAGTCTGTGCGGAAGCGCCGGAGGCGCTGCCGCGCACACTGCCCCCTGGTGGCCCGGAGGACCGAGGTGCCGACAGCACACCCGCCTGTTCCCTTAATCCCTCCTGGAATCCAGCTGGATTTAATCACCGCGGATGACAACTGGGGACAGGCCCTTTATTGTTTATAAATCTCCTCGGAGCGCGGGAGGCTGTAAACATCATCCAAGGGCCAGACAGTTATAAAACAAACTCGGAGGAGAATTCCATTCTCCCCAAACGCGACGCAGATGTCGCTTTTCCTCGCTACGGAACTGAGTCACCGGGAGCTTTCCCCCCGCGCTTGCACAATTCCCGGCGCTCTAAGCCAGCTCCAGCTGACTGTTCCTCGGCAGGTTCCTGGTGCGGCTGACAGCGTCGACCTCTGGGTCAAACTTCTCCACGGGAACCACGAGTTTTTTCCGGGTGTCCATGCACTTGTTGTCCAGCTGCAGAGAATTGGTTTTGTAGCCAATATCGGTCTGAATGCGGTGAAGTTGTCGGTAAAGAGCATCCAAGGCATCCCTGGGAATGAGCAGAAAGGACAGGAGTTGGGATCAAATGCTGTGTTGCTTCCCAGGAACGGCCACAGCCCTAACCCTGCCAGAGCTCAAGGAACATTTGGAAAACACTCTCAAGCACAGGGTGGGATTGTTGGGGTGTCCAGGGCCAGGAGCTGGTCTCAGTCATTCCTGTGTGTCTCTCCCAACTCAGGATATTCAATGATTTTTAACTGGACAGGAAACACCCAACTTCCCACTTTCTGGCAGCATTTGGCCCTGTACAAGGAGCAAACTCATCAGACGCTCATTGTTTGGGACAGTGAATAGCCAGCCCACACACTGCAGCAAGAGATGTACACCCGGGGAGCTGCCAGCCCAGAGCAGCACTTCTGTTCCTTCCTTGTCACTCTCTTTTTTGTCCCTTTTGGAACAGTCAGGGCCTGGATGAATTCAGAGTCAAGCAGGGGCTGTGGGAGCCCCATTCCCCTCCCAGCACAGACCCCTTGTACCTGCACCCCACACCCACCAAGCCCCAACAGTGCTGCCCCTCATAGCCCAAGAACCACAAGCACCAAAAGGCAGGTGCTGGAGGTGTGCCCAGAGCAGGGGCACCCAGAGCCACATCCCCTCAGGGCAGCTGGGCACTGCTGTTCCTGGACAGCAGGACACTCACTGTGACTCTGTCCGCTTCTGCTGGAGCGCACGGATTATCCCCTCCAGCTGCTGGACCTCGTCTGTCAGTCCGTACTGAGCCTGCAGGGACCAGGGGACAGCACTTAACAAAGGCCACAGTTCCCTCATTCCCCTCTCCCCCAGCTCTGACATTATTTCCTTGCTTTGCTATGTCACTGTAGCATCCATCGCTCAGCTGCTCCAAAACCCATTCCCATTTTTCGGAGCCCCCTTCCGGGTCCGTTCCCTGCAGGGACCACGCCAGGTGAGGTACCTGGTCCCGGCAGAGCTCAATGTGGGGCCGGTACGTGCGCGTCTCCAGGCGGGTGTGAGCCACTTTCAGATCCAGCGTTCTCTTCCGGATATCTTCCTCCAGCTGCCGGATCTCCTCCTCCATTTCAGCAATTTCGTCCAAGGTCTGAGGATAGACGTGTGTCATGAGGGACAGACTGGGAAACTGCCCCCGTGTCTCTGGGAATTTTGCTGTGCTGGGGATAGATTTTACTCAAGGGCTTCTGAGGACTGAATTCTCAGCTTTCACATGGATCACGATGGTGCTGCTGAGACAAGGGGTGAAATAAGGAGGCCAAAACCTGGCAGTGCTGCCAAGCAGTGCCAGAGAAGCACTTGAGAGAGGTGGGATACTGCTGGGATTGTATGTGTGCCACTGAACAGCAAACACATGGAAACTATACTCAGGCCAAGTCACTTTCCATGTAACAAACAGCCTTTGGGACTCCATTCCCAGCCAGAGTTGTAGTCAATGACCAAAGAAGCAACACTTACGTTCTGCTCCTGCCATCTCAGCTCACTAAGGGCTCCTTCCATGTCTCTCATCCTCTTCCTCAGTGCAAACTCTGTAGCTATACGCTGAGCATCCAGCTCGTTGTTTGTCTGAGGAGAGATCAGCTCCAGTCACACATGGCTGCAAGGTGTCTGTGTCCCCCCAAGCTGTGCCTAGAAGGCTGGGACAAGCCCAGGAGCAAAACCAGCCAGGTTTGGCTGCTGCCACGTGTGCAGGTCACATTCCCCCAGTAGACAGAAGGCAGGGATTGATGGACAGGGATGTGTCCTCCAGCTTGCTGAGACTCCTGCAAGCTCTGCAGCATAACCAAGCTCCTACTTAAACCAGGAGGGGAACTGCTCCCAGACAGATCCAGAGATGTGCCTGCCACTCTCCCACACCCCAGAATGGCACCACAGATTCCAGGCCAAGGGAGCAGTTTACCTGGGCAATGGTAAGTGTGATTGCTCCTCGGAGATCAGTTGAGGCTCTCATTTCTGCCTCAGCACGGTCCTTGTTGCACTTGCTGTTCTGTTCCCACTCATGAAGTGCAGTTGTTCTGTAAACAAATCAGTTACAAAAATAAATTGAGTGTTTGCAAGACATTTTAAAGGAACCACTTGCTGCAGGCCAGGATGGCAGCACAAAATGGTTTTGGAAAGCTGGAGGTCACATCTTCCCTGATCTCCTCAGAGACTGAACCCCACCAGGCCCAACAGTTACCCAAGGACTCATCCAAACCATGGAAAGGAATGCCAGGCAAGTGAAAATGTGCAGCAGGTCCCCCTGAGCTGTGCCAGAGGTGACACCGCTCTGCTGAGTGTCACCTACAGCTAGGCAGGAGCAGAGCACCTGGCCCCCACTGGGTTTGTGGTGACAATTTAGCTATCTCCCAAAAATCTGTGGCTTCCCCAGGCCACAGCCAACTTCTGTTCTGAGCTCTCTCCAAAACTGTACCCATCAAGCCTGGACACAGCATGGAAGGAAAAAGCAACCCAGAGCTTGGGGCAGATTGGGCCACACAAGAACAGATTCTTTCCTTACCCATCTGGGATCCGTGTTGGGTTGACCTTGAAGGAGATGTTGCCAGAGGTGGGATTGAAGGACATGCACTGCTGATCGAGTTCCAGCGTTTCCACCTTGTGCCGGTGGTCACAGCTCAGCTGCTGACGAGCTTCCTTTAAGAGGCTGCAGAGAGCCAGGCTGCAGTCAGTGAGATGCAGGCCCAGGGCAGGGGCAGCTCACAATTCTCAAAGCTTTCATCACCATGCCAGTCATCTTAGTGAAATGGATGATGAGCTCCCACCCTCCCTGAGAACTGGGCCTGATCTGCCCAGCACTGCCTGCTTGGCTGCCCCGGGCTCTGCACTGCTATTGCCCTGGAGAACGGAGCTACAAAGGATTCCCACAGAGTGTCAGGGCCTGGGAGCTTTAACACCTCGTGGCCACTGATTCCTAAACCAAGGCAGGTGGCACAAGAGATCTGGGACAAAATTTCCAAAGGGTGCTTGTGAAGTCGCCCTTGACACACCCTTCCCTGACAAACCCCAGACCTTGAAAATCATCCAGGGTTCCTGTGTGGTTCCCTGCCTGCCTGCCCATCTCAGCATGGCACTGGAGGCACATTAAGTATCTGGGGCTAAGCAAGGAGAGCAGAATCATCGGCCAAAAGCTGCCAGTCCTCACCAGAGCTGTTTGAAGGCGTCATCCACTCGCTTCTGCAGCTCTTTCTTGGTTTTCTCAATCACCTTCACCTCTCTGAGTAGCTCCTCTTCCACAGGATCCCTCACCACATCGATGTCACGACGGCTCTCACGGAAGGTCAGGCACTCAATGGCAACATCCAAACATAAGTTCTTTGCCTGGAGGGCATTTTCTGCTGCTTCCTTCACCTGCAAGAAGCAATCAGTCAGGTGTGGGGGGGATCTTTTATGGATGGGAGAGAAAAAGGAAGGGAAACCCATCCATACCATCATTAAGAGGGACTCACACCATCCTTGCAGTTCTGAAACCTTTTATCAAGTCTGGAATAAAAATTGCCAGATCCAAACACCTAAGTCTTCTACACCTGCCATTTGCCTTAGGAATCACACCTTGCTGGGGGTTAACAACTCCAGAAGCAGCAGCAGCCTCTGCGTTTAGAACTCACAGTATCAGAGATCTCCCACCACCTAAATTTTCTATTTAAACCCAAGCATTTTTAAGGGATGGTGTTAACATATTTCTTATTATCCTTCAGAGCTTTATAAAAAGTCCAAACAACAAAATCCACCCAGAAATCCAAACAGGAGTGTGCAATATACAGCTGCATGACATGACTTGGCTCAGCCAAGAACAAAGAGATTTGTTTTCCAGGAAGTCATTCCATCAAGTATGGAATTCAGTATAAAATATACATATATATATATATAAAAATATATCTAGTGAGAAGTCTCTCTTGAACTCCAGATGGGCTTGCCCATTGCACAAGACAACCCTCAATTATTTCACATCCCATGTTGAGAGTGTAAGTTCATTTCCAGCCATCTGCCTTCCCAACATACTTTGGTTAAGGCATCAATTTCCAAATCTATGTCTGTGAGGCATTTGGCCAGGGCCTTTCTCCATCTGTCCACGCTGCCGATACGATCCTTGAGGCAGGTTCGGCTGTTGTGCTCATCCCATCTTGCCTGGAATTACACAGAAATGCCATTACTCTTTTTAAAATTGTAGTTGTGAATCTTGCTGAAGCCTTTCCCCGTTTTGAGGACTGACTGAGCCTCTCACAGGAATACAACACATTGCCATTTGGAATCACAGTCATTTACACAAATGGAGAGCACAGAGAACAACATGAGTGGCAGTGAATGTGAGAAATACACACGGGGATTTTGTGAGAGTAGAGATATATCATTGCAGGTGGGTTAACAGGGAGTAAATGTCCATATTTAGCATGTTCTGTACAGGTAAAGCCTTTATTCCCTCATCCACACACCCAAATCTACACGCGCTCCCCAGCTCCTCAGCCCAATGTCCTGGCAAAGCTGTGAGCAGCCCCCCTGGCAGAGGGCTCACCTGATTGCCAGTTTCATTGCGGAGCGCTCGTCCTTCCTGCCGGATGTGATGGGAATTAAAACGCTGCTGTTCGGCGTCAGTCGAGATGAGGAGGGAGTTGTTCTGCCAGTCTGGCACGGTGAAGCGCTGGCCCGGCTTTACACTCAGCGAGGCCATCTTGCTGAACAGGTGACTGAAAGGGAGTGGAAGATTTATGTTTATTCATGGAAATATACCTGAAATGGAGCTGCAGCCAAAAACTACCGAGCTCTTCAGGAGAAAAGTAGCAGCAAGCTGCAACCTGGCACCTGGCCTAATGCAGACACATGTCCTTAAAATGGGGGAGCACAAGGGCAGGTGATGGGAGCCATCTTCTGCTCCAGACCAGGGGGTAAAACCCTGTGCACACGTCCCATCTGTCCCACCCTAGGAATTTAACTGTTTGTAGGGACAAGGAGCTGCTCACAGCACCAGATTCTATACAATATTTTCTGATCTTGGACAAAAACGGCTGAGGATGTGACTGATTCTGTTGTGCTCCTGCTGAAGGTTTAGCCCAGGGTTGTGACCCCCGCGGACTCCAAGGCTTTCAAGGAACAGCAGAGTGTTTAGGCTTCTCCTTTTTTACCCAGCACACCCTGCACAACGGGCAGAAACTGCAGACCCCACTCCAGAAGGTCCGAGGAGCTCCCGAGGGGGCTGCAGGTGCCCAAACCCACGGTCGGGGGCAGTTCAGGGGCAGAGTCCCTTGGCAGCGGGACATCCGTGTGTGCCCCAGCCCCCGCGGGCACAGGGCGCTGGGCCGCAGCCCCTCGAGCCCCGACCCCAAGGGCTGACGGGGATGTGCAGCCCAGGAGTTCCTGAAGGGAAGGAAGCCCGGAGAGAGGGCACGAAGGGCCGCGGGGCACAGGGGCCCGACCATAGGTGGAGAGGAAAGACAGAACGGGCTCAGCCGCCGGCTCGGAAGGGGCCTCACCCCGGCTAGTATGAGGGCACTCAGCTCCTCCGGGCCGACCGTGCTCCCGTCCCGCCTCAGGGCCGGGCCGGGGCCGCTCTCTCCCCTCACCGTAACCGGCCGATCTCCCTCCTCTCCACTCCCCGTTCCCAGCCGACCGCTACTCTCCCCTCACCTTTTCCGGTCGATCACCCCGTCCCCCCTTTCCTCTCACCGTTCCCGGCCGATCCCCGCTGTCCCTTCACCGTCCTCGGCCGATCCCCCCTCTCCCCGCCCCGCCCTCGGCCGATCCCCCGCTGTCCCCTCACCGTTCCCGGCCTGTCCCCGCTGTCCCCTCACTGTCCCCGGCCGATCCCCCCCTCTCCCCTCACCGTTCCCCGCTCTCGCCCCGGGCTCGTGCGGGGCCGTTGCCGGGCGGTCCCGGCGGCCGCTCTTGGGGGGTATCGGTGACAGGGACACAGCAAACCGCAGCAATGCAGCGCCCAAATCAGCGACAAATAAAATATTGTTTAAAAAAATCCCACGAAATGCCCCATAAAGCAGGAGGGAGCCGGGGGTGTCCACTTCCAGAGCCATTTCCCATTTCCACAGCAGAGATCCCGCCCCAGGACGGCTGGGGGTGCTTCAACAAGCTCGTGCCTTTTTTTTTTTTTTTTTTTTTTTTTT